>CM071936.1:367230-967230 GCA_016081115.2 Rehmannia glutinosa
AACACATACAAAATATGAATTTTTTTTTCATGGATATGGGGTTGATGGAATTTCTTTTAAATATAGGGATACGTCTCATGGATTATATCCATGAGGCCGTAGTAATCATACAAATTTTATGATATTCCAAATGGTAAACACAAAATCAAATTGTATATTATCTTGTTTTAGGATTTTTAAAAAATTGGTAAACTACATTACATACCTTACTAAAATATACATATATATATATATATTAATTTAGGTATGCTAATATTTTTAATCTCACAAAATTCGTGTTCATATTGGTGGAGACAAAGCCACAAGTTGGGCACATGCAGGGCTTAGAGCAAGTCATGTCTCCGACTAACAATGTTAAGAAATTTAATACATATATATATATATATAAATATTATAACTTATATGATTTTTTTTTTTTAATACAAAATTAAGTCGTTTTTAATACAAATAAAGAAAACATAAATAAAATAAAAATAATATTATTCCATTGGAATTTTTCATTCAACGGCCATTTTACCAACGATGCATTTAAGATTTTATTTAGAATTTTTCTTTGAAATCGATAATTCCGTGTAATTGGTCAAATTCAACAGATTTTTCCATTGAAATTTCCTTATTTTCTTGTAGTGAATGTACAATATATAAAACAATTTTATTATAGTTGAAATAATATGACAAATGTGTTTAAAAATTCAAATAATTATTTAAATATAATTCGTCTTACAATTTTGGTGTAAAAATATTACTCAAGTAAGAATAACCAAGTAGTAACATATAACTTTTTGAATTTTTTGTCTTTTAAATTTGAGAAATTTTAAATTAGGGTCTTAAAAATTAAATGTGATAATTATTAGTAGCAACTAGGATACTACAGCCTACAAGGCAATGAAATATGAGCCTTTCATTTTTTTATATTTGTTTGAGGAACAATTTTTAATTTTCTTTTCTATTTAAATCACAAATATAAAAAATTGTTATCAATAAATTCAAACCTAAGCGTTTGATCTTACAAAGTTTTAAAGCAGCACGACTAACCACTATTCTAGACTTTATTATTTAATTTGTTCAACAACTTATTTACTTTTTATATTAACTATATATAAAAAAGGTACGAAAAATTTAAATGCCTAAATTTTGTAATTTTTAGATCATCGAAATCGGCCAGGTTCATCCGACTTACATAAACGACCCCGCATTGGTCGTGTTACCTAGCGTGATCTGAATAGGAAAAATCGATGTTAAAAAAGCGTGGCGGCGGAGCGCAGCGGGTAGGCCGAAATTTTACAACAGAGGGAAAGAATTGAAGATATTATATATTGTGACAAGTGCCATACCGCAGATTTTTTCACGTTCATAATAAAAACTGAGCCAGATGGGATAGCCCTCTTTATTTGACCCTTGCATGCTGGCACTTCTTAGTGAATAAAATCAATATGCGCACTATAAAGGCCAAGGCTGGCTGGCGTTTCTTGGTTTTTATAACTTAATGAATCAAACTATGCCAGGCACCTCTGATTCTTCTCTGTCTCAATATTTTCCATTTAAGAATATATTACTACTAGAAAATTTAAGTTTATCGATAGAATTTATCGAGAAATAATTTTATCACTAAATTTCTGATTCTCTGAGAATACCTACATAATAAAAAAAATCATTTTCTCCAAATTATACCTACGGATTACCGGTTTTTTCAATTACCGAAGCAGATTTTTGTAGGAATTTTACCAACAATTTTTAGACTTTTAGATTATGTAGGTAAATATTTTAACTATAATAATTTTACCTATAATGATTTTTACCTACACTTTATAATTTTCTATTTTCCTACAGATTTTAGGTGAAAACCTTCGGCAATTCACACTCTAACAAGAAAACTTTATACCATTTTTAAATATGATAATAAACATTTGACTAATATTTTTACAAAAAAAAAACACTATAAAAATATTCAGCTAAAAATACATTCAAATATACAAGCGCGAAAAATGTTAATGATAAGAGGGACACAGAAGGTTCAAAGGAAAAAAATTCAGCTCAAAATGGATAATACATGAATCGTATGTATATTAATATATATACATATATACGTATAAAATACTACGTACTTGCAATCCATATCATCAAAACCTCACGTGCAATGGAGGAGGAGGGAGCCACCCTGGGCCCGACCCTCCATTTTTTTAAAAAACTTAAAACTTGAAATTTATTTTGATTTTTTTTAATTATAATTTATATGATTTTTTATCCTGGTTCACTTTCTGAATTTATTAAGTATCTCCGCCCTTGTTTACGTGTAATTTGACCATGACCCTTTCCTCGATAGGGCCTAGACGATTTTTTCCTTTTTAAATATAAAACAATAATAAATGCAATTTTGGACATTATATGGCCCGCTATTTACTTTATATAGCCATTGGCAACTTTGAATTAATTTCAAGTTTCAGAATTTCATTCAAGAGTTCACAAACTAGATAACAGAGTGTCAATTCAAGTACCAATAAATCACAATAAATTGTCCCAATTAATACAATTCATATAGTCTGTGATTTAATTATCAGAAGAAAAGAAATGGGCCGGGCTCCATGCTGTGAGAAAATGGGCATGAAGAAAGGCCCGTGGACTGCTGAAGAAGATCGGATTCTCATCGACTACATCAATCGGAATGGCCATGATAATTGGCGGGCTCTTCCCAAACGGGCCGGTACTAATTAATTAATCCCTATCTCTCTCTATTATCATTACTTTTACTTCAAATATGGCGTTATTTTTAATTACGGGCTTTTGGATATTTTTATATCAGGCTTGCTGCGGTGTGGAAAGAGTTGTCGGCTCCGGTGGATGAATTATTTGCGGCCCGATATTAAGAGAGGAATTACACTAGGGAGGAGGAAGATGCCATCATAAAATTGCACGCGGAATTGGGAAATAAGTATGTAGCTTTATTTTAATTCTTTTTTTTTTCCTTCATTTTTTTGCTTTACTAAATCTTGGTTCTAAGGTTAATAATTATAATATAAAATTATTCTTGAAGTTCTATTAATTACAAAAAAAAAAAAATTCTTATATTTGTCATTTTGTAAGATAGTTGAATTTTTATGTAATAAATCGAAATTTCAATTTCAAGAGTGTTTTTGTAATTTAACCCTATTATTAATTATTAAAAAAAGGAGTCTTTAGTCCTTTTTTTCCTGCAAAATTCAGAGAAGTTTTGAATTTTTAACTTCAACTCTAATAGTGTGATACCAAATACAATCGCTTGTAGGAGTCTTGAGTCTTAATTCTCGAGTCTCGCATTTTAAATAATTTATATAGGAATAATTAAAAAAAAATTGTATATATAAAGAAGAGCCATCTTAGGGCCTTTTGATAGGTTTTTACGTTAGCTACAAAAAAATTATGGGTGACAATTTGGGTTATCGGGTTGAATTAGTGTTTGGTTTTTAGGGTTGATTTTAGGGTATGCTTAAAATACATTAGAAATTACTTAAAATATAAAATAATTACGTTTTAAATAAATATGTAACATCGTGTCAATCGTGTTCGGGCTCGAGTTTCTCTCTGTAATTTCGGTTCGGCTTGTGTCAGTTTGTCAGGTTGGATCATGGATTATCACCCTTAAAAAAATCGCGATGTCTCAAAATTACAATATATCATATAAGACTTGATTGTTTCTTAAATTTAAGGGATAATTTTTATAAATACTAAGGAAAATCTTGAAATATATTTGTTTATAAAATGGGTCTCAAGACGGAGTTAAACATTAATGATTTTTGTAATTTTCAAAATTTAGATTTTTTTCTAATGAGCTTTTTTGTAATAATCCAATTTATTTATTTTGTTAATTTGTTTCTACAGATGGTCTGAAATTGCAGCAAGATTACCGGGCCGGACAGACAACGAAATTAAAAATGTTTGGCACACCACCTTGAAGAAGAAAATCACTGCAAAATTACACGAAACCAAAGTCCAAAAATGGAATCTCCTGATTTTAATTTTAATCTTAAAATGGACAAATATTCGAGCCAAATTAAGCCGCCGCAGTCATCCAGCGAGACCTCATCAGCCACCGCCGGCGCGCGGAGGCCGCGACTTTAGCGTCTACATGGCGGATACACTAACAATTTGGCGGAAATGGACGAAGGTTTTGGTCGGAGGTTTTCTCCGGGGGCGATTGGAGTGGCAATAGTGATTTCTCAACTGCAATAGTGATTCTCGCTTCTACCGAAAATTATTTAGCTTCGATTTAAATATGGAAAATCAAAGTGATTTTTGGCTCGGCGTTTTTATAGGGCTGAGGAGTTTCTGAATTACTAGAATTTTGATAATTTTGTAATTTCTAGTGTTTGAATTTTTGTTTAATAAGTTGAGAGTAGTGGTTGAAAGGAATGAGATAAATTCAAAGAAAGCTGAAAGATACGAGGTTGAACTTGATCAACACCTTTACTTCTGAGGTGAGGATTCTGGCTTGAGTCGCAAGTGGTTTGTTTTTTTTTTAACTTTAATTTTGGGTTTTGTAAGTGAAGCCGACAATCAAATACTTGCTTCAATCGAAATTAATCATGTGACGATTAAATTATATTCAATTTTTTTTTTTTTATCAAAGTGATTTGTGTATGAGCAATTTTTATTTAGTTAAATATAACTGTATGAACATTGTGATTATTAAATTAGACAATACAAGAATTCTTACATCCACCAATGTGCAATCACATGAAAAAAAAAAAAAAGACATAAAATTGCAGAAAGTGTTTGATTTTTTTCAGTTTGAATTAAATAACGTTATTGTGTCCACACACATATACACATCAAGATGGCACTATGTCACGCGAGCATGTGAATGTGATGAAATAAATTTATAAAATTAATTGCAATTTGCCATTCTGATGCAAGTATGGCTTGTATCATTTGAGGGCCAGGGCCCAGGAGGCAGGCACCATTCTATTTATTATTTATTTGTGGGATAATTATAAAAACACCCCCTGAGGATTGGGTTAATTACAAAAAACCCAAATATATTTCAAAATTACCAAAAACCCCTTGAGGTTTCGTTTTGTCTTAAATTTAAAGGGGGTAGCTGTTATATTTTGCAAATTTCAGGGTTTTTGAAATATTTTCGAAAATCACTTGGAAAATTATAAGACGGAATCAAACTTCAAGGGTTTTATGTAATTTTCAAAGAACTCTAAGGGCTTGTATGGATGTATTTCCAAGTAAAATTTCGGTTTAGTGTTGGAAAATGAATTTTCAAGCTTTATTGAT
This sequence comes from Rehmannia glutinosa, assembly GCA_016081115.2. Classification (NCBI taxonomy): domain Eukaryota; kingdom Viridiplantae; phylum Streptophyta; class Magnoliopsida; order Lamiales; family Orobanchaceae; genus Rehmannia; species Rehmannia glutinosa. Next base: position 372,490 of record CM071936.1, read on the forward strand.
TTAGTGTGAGAATTGGAAATATGTTTGGTTTGTTGTCAATTTACGTTCTGTTTGAAAATGAGAATATGTTTGGTTATAGTTTTTCAAATGTATTTTTGACATAGATTTGTGTGATTGTAGTGTTTTTTTTTTTACCTAGGTTTGCGTAATTGGAATGAAAAATTGTTTGGTTGTGTTTTCAAAGAATATTTTCCATAAAAGTGAAAACCTGGAAATGACTTTATTTCTATTGAAAACTTTTCAAACAAACATAAACTCATTTTCTGGAATAGTTGGAAAGTGGAAAAATGGTGTTGGAAACACAACCATACAAGGCCTAAGTTTTTTTGTAATTAGCCCAAATCTTAGGGGTGTTTTTGTAATTATCCTTTCTTTTTGTGAGTGAACCGTTTTGAAACTCAACTGGAACGTATTTACCATTTAATTGATGGAATCAATATTATGTAAGTTGAATAATTTCCAAAGACTCAGTCAAAAAGGACTCAAATCCAAACAATAACAATACAAGTCACGTGTAAATAATGACGTAAATCACGCTTTATCTGCATGACATTCACATAATTCAAAAAGAATATATGATGAAACACCAAATCGAATATAGGATTTTCAATTGTTATGTATCAATATCCTATATCCCATCATTTAGATGTGTCTATATTGAATTAATCATGAATTTACTAATTATAATGCTTCCCACTAGATCGATGTCTAACTTGATTGGTGGAGCATTTTCGTTAGGAATCGTTATACTTCTAAAGATTTACATATGTCACGACAAGAACCCGCTAAGGAATCAATCACATGAGAGAAACTAAACGTCGAACTCGAACCTATAACTACCCATTCCAACCTTATTCTGAAGTACCTAAGTCATGTTGGTTTTCGCGTCATGTGCATTTTAATTACCTATTTCTCTCTAAAATCAAATTTGGAATTTGGCGTATTTTCGTTAAGAGCATCATGGTTACTCATTGTATCACAAGTGGCGATCTCATTCAGCTAATAAAATTCTATTAAAGATAGTAAATCGAAGTGATATCACATCAATCATGTTAATCCTAACTAATATATCATCACATGCTCTTCTCAACTATCAAACTATATTGAGGTTATATAAAAACACAATTAATATCTTATCGTTATTTCCCAAAACCAAGTCGTGTGTGAGCATGAAATATCTTATAAAAAAAACACCTTTGTTACTAAATTGTTAACATCCTATCGCTCTATGATGTTATTAGGACTCTAAACTGATGTGTCAGCTGGACCAATTTGTAAAGCATCTTTGTAAGACAATAAGATTGTCACTGAATTATTAATTAGATTAGAAATGATCACCATTCCATTTCTATTAATTAACATAATCACGGTTTCAACTTGCAACCAACCATGATGATGACATTCAAACATTTCAACTCATATAATATCCTTAATACAGTCCACCTTTCAAAAGAAACAAAAAATAATAATATCATAACATTTCATAAAAAAATTGCCCATCAACAAGAATAATTGGAATGCTCAACACGTTTTTAAATACATCTAAATATTTTAAGAATTATGGTTCATAAAGTATATTGGACCACTTGTTCACAAATCTTAGGTCAACATCAGAGTTGGGACAATATGGACATGATTGGATAACTTTTTTTTCTTATTACTTTTATTTTAATAAATAAATAAATAAATAAAAATATTATTATTAAAAGCACCATTTACCTTATGGAGAACGTGCCAATCACCTATTTTTTTCATTTTTTGTATTGTTTATTGCATTTTAAAAGATGACACTAATTTTAAGACACGATATCCATCTTGGGCCTGGGGTGCTTTTGTAATTATCATTTTAAAATATTGAAAGAGTATTGGTTGAATTCAAGGCCCAAAAGTCATACAACTAAGAGTTACTTACTATTTGCGGTCCAGCCCAAATAGTTTTTGATTAATAAGACCCCAAATTGGGCCTGCATCAGCCCAGTACAAAAGCCCAATAGGATTGGTTGGATGCATGTAACATGTCTCATGTCTTAAATAAAACTCGTGCATGTCCGTTTAAGTCTTCAGGTCCAAGTTAGATTAGGTTTCGAAAAAAAGTCCAAGTTAGATTAAGTTTTAAAAATAATTTTTGAAATTATTATTTAAATTTATTTTGATTTTTAATCTATTCAAAGTTGATAATAATCAATCACGAGTAATTTCTTATAATTTTATATTTATTTACACATATTTTATTAACATTATTTCTTTAATTGAAAGAAACTCGAATTGAGTATAAGATATTACGTTTGACAAATTGAGCTCAAACAAATTTTAATATTAATAAATAAAATATTGAATAGTTTGTTTTATTTTTTCAAACTTTATAAATTTAGGATAATCATATTCGATTAATTTATTTTGAGTACAACAACAAATTAATGAAAGTGTATACCTATATTTATCACATAATTTGTTGGGCTAAATAGTGAATAGTTATAGACCTGAACTGCAATGAAAATAAAAAAGAACAATTTATTTTAGTTATTAAAAACATGATTTTTAATTTTTAAGTCCATCTCTAGAAGTTTATTCTATTTCTTATCTTTCTCTTATACAAATACAACTTCTAATTCTAATAGGTTTAAATTTAGATTTATACAGCTCTATATATTCTATTCTACCGTATGTATTTCATAGTATCACCATCACCGCCTTATCACGTTCACAGGCAGATTTAACACATATTTTTTCTTGTATCTAGCCTCTTTCTGTTTCTTGTATCTAGCCTCTAGGGTTAACGATTCTACCGAATTTGCTCTCAATCTCTCATGGCGACTGCTTCAGGTACGCCGGCCGGCCGATTTTTAATTCGTCATCGTCGCAATTCATAAATTGTTCATGATTTTAATTTCTTAACTGATAAATTTACATCTCCTTCGATTTTTTGATCTCTAAGAATACGAGGTCGTTCTCACTCGTCTTAGTTGTTATGCTATTTATTCGTAAACAAAAGGGTAGTTTCAAACCCTAATTGTATTAGGGTTTTCGTGAATTATCGTTCTGATCGCGGTCATCCCAGTACTTTCCCGTTAATTTTGAGAAAGTGTGTTTGCAGTGCACAATTCGTATCTTGCCAGTTTTTTTTTTCCTAATTGTATTTTTGTTGTATTGAATGGATTATCAATGATGAATTTTCTGGTTTGGGGATTGCAGTGGCGTTCAAATCAAGGGAGGATCACAGGAAACAGCTTGAATTAGAAGAGGCTCGTAAGGCTGGTCTTGCGCCGGCTGAAGTCGATGAAGATGGAAAGGAAATCAATCCTCACATTCCACAGTACATGTCTTCTGCCCCTTGGTATCTCAATGCCGAGAGACCGGTATGTTACATGGTTATATTTAGTTGCTGTGTTGCTCTATTGGGCACTACTTTAGTGGTTGTATGGCCTCGATATATTGAGTTCTCATTGTTTTGTCTGTTGGTGCTTTTCAGAGTTTGAAGCATCAAAGGAAGTGGAAGTCGGATCCAAACTATACCAAGTCGTGGTATGATAGAGGTGCAAAGACTTTTCACGCGACAAGTTCAGAAAGGGCGCTTGTGAAAAGTACGTGATAGAATCCTGTGTGCATGTATATTTTAAATGTTTGTGGTTGCAAAATTTCTGTTTAATCTCCTCGTGCTGTTCTTGTTATTTTAAGGAAAATGATTTATCATTGTATATACTGTTGGTGATGTTTTGATGCATGAATGTGCTTGATTTTTAATTCTCATTGTTGGCTGGAAGGCCACTTGCTTTTGGGTTCAAGCAACATCACATTATGGATAGTTTCTTATCTTCAGAATGCATTGTTGTGTACAATTTGTTCTGCTCACTTTCGCATCTGTTACACTTTTATGATATTTTATTTTGGTTTTGGTAGGATGTTGATACACATAGCATGTCATTGGATTTTTATTGAGTAAATGCTACAATAACAAGATGAACAGTTGCAATATTTTGTTCTACTGCATTGGAATTGGGTGAAGATACTCATATCTTTAAGCAACATGCTGGGCTATGTGTGTCTTTATTTGAGTCTTTCGCTTGTGCATCTTCAATTTTGTGGTGGTTTTGAACGGGATAAGTCTGATCGAATATATTTTATTTCTAGACTGGGTTGTCGGGGATGGGAAAGGGAATCTTGTCAAAATGCTTTTTATGATTATGGTATGGAAAACATATTTAGGTATAGGCGTAAATATTTATTGGGTTGTGAACAAGTTGAAGGTTACTGGTTATTGGTTTGACTTTGAACTTGTGTGCTTGCTGCAGTTGTGGAGCTATGACACATGATAAGAAGTCATGTGTGGAAAGGCCCCGCAAATTGGGAGCCAAGTGGACTGGCAAACATATTGCGCCAGATGAGAAGGTAGAGACCTTCGAGCTTGATTATGATGGAAAGCGGGACCGTTGGAATGGGTATGATGCTGCATCATATAAACACGTAATTCAGATGTATGAGGCCAGGGATGAAGCAAGAAACAAATATTTGAAAGAGCAACAGCTTAAGAAATTGGAAGAGAAAAATGGTAACCAAAATAATGAAGATGGGGTTAGTGATGACGAAGATAACGACGAGGACTCTCTCAAGGTTGATGAGGCCAAAGTTGATGAGAGCAAGCAAATGGACTTCGCAAAGGTTGAAAAGCGTGTTCGTACTACTGGTGGTGGTAGCACTGGAACTGTTAGGTATCTTGATATATCTTTTTCATCTACTTTCTCCTTTACGCAGTTCTACTTGCCACAACTATAGTAATTCGAACATATTAGAATATGATTTTTGGAAGTTTGGCTGTACTGGTAACATATATTTCCTCCCATGCTCTTCTTGATGATGGTGGTATTAGGATTTATGCTGAATAAAAGTTTTTCCTTGCATTCTTACGGGATTGAAAATTGAAGTACAACTAACTATTTCCCCATTTTTTACCAGGAACTTGCGTATTCGAGAGGATACTGCAAAATACCTTCTTAATCTTGATGTTAACTCTGCCCATTATGACCCAAAAACCCGTTCCATGCGTGAGGATCCTCTGCCAGACATGGATCCAAATGAGAAGTTCTACGCTGTATGTATACTTTTTGTTCCATAAAGTATGATTATGTTACTGTTCTTGTGTTCTTTTGGGTATACATTAGCATGCTGATGTCGTATTGTTAAAATTATAGGGAGATAACCAGAACAGAGTGAGTGGCCAAGCATTGGAGTTCAAGCAGCTCAATATTCACGCTTGGGAAGCATTTGAGAAGGGTCATGACGTTCATATGCAAGCGGCTCCCTCACAAGCTGAATTGTTGTATAAAAACTTCAAGGTTAATAAGGAGAAGTTGAAGTCTCATACTAAAGATAAAGTCATGGAGAAGTATGGCAATGCCGCTGCAGAAGAAGTACTTCCCGGGAACTTTTACTGGGCCAAAGCGAGAGAGAGGTCGAATATGATCGAGCTGGTAGAATCATTAAAGGCCAGGTATTTACTAACATTCTACTCCTTTCTTCTTTGGTCAGATGCCCTGAACCTTTTTTTTTCTTGTTGTTTTTTGGGATATCGCCTCCACACACTCCAACAGTTGGATCTTTTAACGTTATGTCACTTTGCCTCAGGCTACTGTTTCTATGTTTCTTATTTTTGAATTAGGCTGTGGTGAGGGCTGGGTGGATTGTCTCTGTTACACGTCACTGGACTTTCCCGAACCATCATAAGAATGTCCTCTTATCATGTTAATCTCCTGGACTTGTTTACGTGTTATATTTTATGGGGTTGGTGGTGTAGTTTGGGGTTTAGCTGTCAGATTCTGGTTCTGACTTCCTGTGCAACGGTGTTTGATTGCTAGAATACTATCTGGTCTCCAATCTTAATTTTGACCGATCTTATTTGGTCCTTTTGATTTTATAAAGAGTTTCCTAGTGAACGAGTATGTGTATTTTGGGATTCGTGGCAACTATCTTGTGACCTCAACTGTCATTCGAAGTGGAGGAGTTGAAAGGGCAAAAATTATGAAACCGACAATTGCGAGAATATATGAAACTGCTTAGAGCATATATTGTTTGCATTCTGTCTATTTCTTGGTAAACCTCTTGTGTGTGGATTTGACCTGTGCATTTTTTTTTTTTTTACAGGAGATGGCTCTTCCAAAGAGCAAGTATGAAGAAGATGTATACATAAACAACCATACAAGTGTTTGGGGTTCATGGTGGCGGGATCATCAATGGGGCTACAAATGCTGCCAGCAGACCGTTAGAAACAGCTATTGTACTGGCGCTGCTGGTATTGAGGCTGCTGAAGCTGCAGCAGATCTTATGAAAGCTAATATTGCTCGGAAAGAGGCTACTGAAGGTAATGATTTTTTCCTTAACTTCTACATCAAGCGGAACATTTGTGAAAGTTATATGGTCAAAGATCGAAACTTGTCGTGATATAACAGTTAAACACGTGATGTAAATTTGTGGCAATGCATTGCAAGCACCACGGACATATTAATATTTTTGTAAATTATTTCCAGGCTAATTAAGGATTTTTAATAATTCTTAAAGTGGTGTAGCACATTTAAGAGCGAATTTGATGCCCAAAATTTCTTTTAAAATGTTTAGTTTTGTATTTTTGTGAATGACGAATGTGGGCAAGTACCTCATATTATATTTCAAAGCATATTTTAGTAAATTTTTTAAGTAGATTATTTAGTAACTTGAACTTTAAATTTTTGTATTATATAAATTAATAATAATTGCATTGTGAATAAATGCATTTTAAGTTATCGAATTTGTGTTACACAAATTACACTCCAAAAACACGAGTAATTTCATTTATGTTTTGGTACTATCTCTGCATGATGTATGCACATCCTTTTCTTGATCACTTGTTTTGCTGCCAAATTAGAATATATGATGTGTGGTCTCTGAAAATTTATTTTTGAAACCAGAAGCACCTGCACCAACAGAGGAGAAAAAGCTTGCAACCTGGGGCACTGAAGTACCCGATGATCTAGTTTTGGACCAAAAAGACTGGCTGAAGCGCTTCAAAAGGTTATATTCTTGTCTCTTGCAATCTCAAAGTTTATTTATTTTGAGAAAAATCTAACTGTATCTTTTGATAATGTAAATTTTGTGGATGCGTAAAATGATATCTAACAGTTGATGTTCCTACTTATTTTAGGAGGATGTAAGGAGGAGAGAAGAGAGGGATGAAAGGAAGCGCAAATACAACGTCAAGTGGGACGATGAGGTATGTTTCATATTTCTATAATATTTAGGGATAATTACAAAAACACCCCTGATGTTTGGGCTAATTACAAAAAAAACCAAAGTTTTTAAAAATTGCAAAAAACCCTTGACGTTTGATCCGTCTTACATTTCCCCCTTCATAAGAAAAAAATATTTCAAAACCCCCTGACATTTATAAAAATATTACAATTACCCCTAAATTTATAACAAAATCAAACTGTGGTTTTTTTTTTTTTTTTGTAATTTTGGAACATCTCTAGGTTTTTTTGTAATTAGCCCAAGCCTTAGGGGTGTTTTTGTAATTATCCCTAATATTTACTTGCTTTCTGCTACAATTAGCGATCGGTGATTTTGACAATTATTTTGCTTGCAGGTAACCGCCGAAGACATGGAAGCCTATAGGATGAAGCGGGTCCATCACGGCGACCCAATGAAGGAATTCCTCCATTGAAAATCCCAAGAATAATTCATAAATAGTTGTGGGTTTAGTGGTGTTCATGGTTTCTAGAATGCAAGATGATTCTCTGTGATTGCCTAAAAACCTGAGAGGAAAATATTGTGAAGTAAAAGCTTGTTTTTCACTCTTGTTGTGTATGAATGAAAATGTTGAGAACATGAGCATTGTTGTTATCTATGTGAAATGACTTGAAATAGTTGTAATGTGATTGTGCACTTCTTTTTTAAAGGGATAATTACAAAAAGTATCTTGAGGTTTGACCTAAATACGAAAAAACCCACATAACTTAAAAATTACGATTAATACCTCCGATGTTTCATTTTGTCTTGCATTTAAACCATTCATAAGCAAAAATTATTTCAGGATCCCACTTTGATGTTGCAGTTCACCCCTTAGTTTAAACACTGAATCAAATCTTGGGGGTATTTTTGTGATTTTAAAAGTTAGCTGGGTATTTTTGTAATTAGGTCAAACATCAGGGTTACTTTCTGTAATTATCCCTTTTTAAATGTTAATATTACTTAAGTTTAGGACATTGATCTTTGATAATTGAAATATAGATATGGTGAGAATGGTCTTCTAATTTCAAAATTGGTGATCAAGGATTGAAATAAGTAGATCAAATCATTGAGTTAATATGAATGTACAATGTGGAATCATACATATATATACCATTTCTTGATCTCTATGGAACAATCTTGCAACAATTTCTATACATCACCTGGACACAGAGATCTTGCAACCCTATAACTGTTTTTTCTAGCAACAATGAAGAAACAAGAATACAACTTAATATGCAACAAACGCTACAAACGACGAGCTAGCATTTCTTGATGGCGCATTTCGCCCGAAACCGAGCTATGAAATCCTCAGCCCTTTCATTGATTCCATGCATTTGTGGTGAAGCCATCATCATTGACTCCCACATATCATCTGCTGCTATATTCACACTCTCAGCTTCCTTGCTCGATCCGGGCCGCCTATTTTCCCGATCAGCAACCCCAATTTTCTCTTTGCTGGTTGATTCTTCCATTGCTACAGCTGGTGCACGTACACTTTCTTTCATAACAGAAACAGGTTCGACAAATAACTGATCGACGAAAATGGGATTCGGCCTTTTGGGAGGTAATGGTTCGGTTCGGTTCGGTGGTGGACCAAAGTGTGGTGATTTTTGGGCTTGGTTTTGAGTTTCTTGGGCTGAATGGAAAGAGATGGCCAACCAAGTTTCTTGGTGGTTTTGTAGGAAATGTTTTTGGGTTTCTTCTTGTTTGCCTTTGATCTGCTGAGTTTGTTTTTGAATAACTTCCATATCTTTCTTGTGGGTAGAAGTCTCTTTAATTTCAACCAAGACATCAGAGTTTTAGATCAAAGAGAGAAGAAAGAAGAAATGAGATGATAGAAGTGTTGTGGATAAATGAATGTGATGCTTTTTTATAGTGTTCTTGCTAGAGAATCTATGTGGGGACAACTTTGTCATGAAGTAATAATTAAATGTAGAATTAGTATAACTATCACTTAATTCTTACGCTAATTACTTGTTTTTAAAAATTAAAAAAAAAAGACCAGAAACATGTTGACTTTTCATCAGCTTAAAGATTTAATTTTATCGTCAATACATAGGGAATGCTTGAGCTTCGAGAAGAAGTGATTTATTATAAAAGCGTAAACTAAAAGTAGTTGAAAATCAATAGGTGGTAGTGTTTAAAAATAGAATTTAAAACTTGAATTAATTAACTGAGAATGTTTGATAAATAAGTGGTAAAAGTATTTGTTTGTAAACGTGATACTGAAAAAGAAACCGTCATTCGCAAACACTAAAAGCTACTATTTTTTCCGGTCAAAAGATGAGAATTGCTTTTTCTAGTGTTTGCAAACACTCCCGTGATCACCTTGAACCACTTTATCATTTTTTTTAACCAAAAGCTTTATCAATTAACAATGATATAGAGAGTAATTAACAAATTCGAAACTTTATGGATCAAACTTCATTTGAGAATATATTTCACCGTGTTAAGCCTTATCCTCATAGGCCGAATAATAGTAGAAATTCGAATAAAGGCCTTTTTTTGTTTATTTTCTTTTCTTCCTTGTTTGTTTGTCTTCTAGAAACGCAGTTAGCTTTTTACCACTTTACCAACTTGCAGAGATTCTTTTATAGCTTAGAATTTACGTATGTTCACTCCATAGCCACTATGCAATATAGTCGACAATGGCAGGTGGAATAGTATAGCGTTTAATGTTTTGTAATGAATACTCCATCCCAAAATTTTCTATTTGACTGCTGGGAATTTAAGCTGAGAAATATATCATAAACAGTGTGTTGATTGCGTGAAATTTAATTTGATTTCAAGATTTAGAATGAAAAAAACAAGAATTAAGGAAAGATTTGTTCTCCCTCGGCTGGACCCAAAACAAAGCTATTTTGACACGGTTCCTAATTATAAGTCTCAGGAAAGATATAGTGTGAAATGTCATCACTGTCTTGGTGCACAAAATTCAATTGCTTAGCCCAAATACGGCGATGACAGCAGAGAGTGTCAAATGGGCGAACGGGGTCGCCTACTAGGCCAAATGAAAAAAATCGGATTGAGTTCTGCAAATGGCAGCCGGACCATTATTTTTGGAGCCTGGCCAATAAAAATAAACATAAAATGTCGGACCGACTGGTTTGAGCCAAATAGATCCAATTCATTTCCGACTTCCAAAAATAAAGCCCAACTTAACATTTTCATTGGATCACTCAAAGTTTGGACCCATTTTGACATCTACATGCGTGTGGCTTGAAATTATGTGTGGGGGCCCAACTAGAGATGTAAAGGAGTCGAGTCGAACCAAATATAAAACTGTTCAAGCTTGTTTGAAATTTTATCGAGATTTAAAAATTGTGTTTGAGTTCCGTTTGATTATTAATCGAATCGAGCTCCAAATGCTTTAGTCGAGTCGAGCAAAAATCAAGTTCGAGTAGCTTGATATTTTTACACATATTTTATTATTTTTTACTAATCGAGCTCGAGCTCGAGCTTTACGTCTTATTGAACAATAAAACGTGTTCAAATTTGGTTCATTATGTTAACGGACCGAGCACAAACGAACTTTTAACGATTGCTCTCGAATCGAATATTAAGCAATTTGGTTTGTTTGTCACCTAGGCCCAACTAACATTAATATAAAAATAAAATACAATACATCAGCTCTAAAATAAAACTATAAATAAGAACCAATTATGATAAAGTCGTGTTAATTCAATTACATCTTAATATTCAAAAATAAATAACATAATACGATTACATAAACATATCATAACATTTATCGTATATCGATTCATATCGATTCATACTCATCTCGAATTTTGAATTCTTTAATGGGAATTTGATAATAAATAATAAATCATCTTAAAAGAGACAATTAGAGACACAAGAAAATAATGCCAAATTCGAGTTCAAGTTTATAACGGAGCAAAAAAAATGTACAAAATTTTGTGAAATGTGAAAAAATAATCAAGACTCAAAAGTTTTTTCAAAATTCATAAATGGGAAGGGGGAATGAAGAATGGAGGAATTGGAAACTTTGTTCCCTTTTTTCTTAATTTTTTTCAAGGTTATAGACTAAAATTACTGAAATACCCTTGCAAATTTTCAAAATTCCAGGGGCCCCAGTGCCCCCTTGGCCCGCCTCGTCCCTGTCTACATGTAAAGTAGGCATGAATGTCAATGGGTAGGATTTGCTTGGACCCTATACACCTTCCCCTAAGATTTGTAAGGGCATCTACAAATCGTTACGTTACTAAGACCCATTATTTATAGGGTCCACCACCCACATCAATCATTCTAATAACACTCCTCTTTATAACACACCTCCACAGTGATTGTGTAATTAACCCACATTATTTGTGGGACCAACTACCATTATTTTACATTAAATAAAAACAGCTGCTCCAATAAAAACGGAAAAAGAAAAGGAAAAAAAGCATAAAAAAGATGAATAGAAAAGCCAAAACAAAAAACAGTAATAAAAAATAAAAAAAACAGCTGCTAATAACGTTACAAAGTTGTAACGAAAGTGGGGATGGGAGCATTTTTCATATTGCTCTCAACGGTTAATAACGTTAATGGGGCCCGTAATAACGCCGTTGGAGTTGCTCTAAGGCCCAAACCAAATAGGTAGACCCGTTAGACCCGTTTAATAATTTAAAAGATCTACCCAAACCCAACCCATTTGTACCCGGATCCATGGACATCCCGGCCACACCACCATTGCATCGACATATTTGGTAAGTCACTAGAGCCATGTCTCTTCAAATTGTTCCAAATCCAAATAAAGGTTTACGGAAAAATATCCCAAGTACAGATTTAGTAGATAAATAATCAAGAAAAATCTTCAAAATTATTGTGCGACAAAGGATGTTCCTACCTGTCCTACCTGGGAAACATCCTTCTGGATATTTTTGATTTGCTACCTTCTTTTGATTATTTCAAACCCAGTTTTATTAAACGCATGGGGAACAAATTAGCTCACATGTGGCTAGACATGCTTTCTGTAAGGAAATTTTGAACTGTTGTTGGGGATACCCCTGCCGAAATGATGACCATTGTATTGGCAGAGGTCCCCTCTTTCTGATTTATATTATGTTACTCTTCCTTGCTCAAAAAAAAAAAAAAAAAGGATGTTCCTTCATCCTTGCTTTGAAATGTTCCCCACACAAAAATTCCTTGAAAACACACCATTATTTAAAGCTCACTTGTTCTTTTCATGTTCCCCACAAAAATAATCCAACGACTGGCAAAAAAGCAATCTCGTATATAATCCTTTCACATAAACACCAATTTGGAATTTTTGCAGGTAAAACTAAAATTACCAATAACACGAAATCGATCAATTACTGCTATTAATTTATCTCACTGAGATTTCATAATCCATCCCCTTTCACTTTCACCTTTCAACAAAATGTCAGAAAATTTAAATTAACCTAATTCAACACAACAGGGCATAACCCTAAACCCTAACCACAATTCTGATTGGCCTCGAGAAACTTCCGAGCTTGAAACGCGGCGGCTTTTTCGGAAACCAGAGCTTGAATAACCAGCGTCTTCACTTCCCAGGCGGCGTAGGGATAACCTTTTCTGGCGTATGAGTTGAGCAGCGCCGCCGTGGACTGCTTCAATAGCGCGGCGAACGCGTCCTCTACGTCGTCTTTTCTGTCCGCCGCCGCTTCTAGAAGCGTCAGATTCTCCCGGTAACGTTCGAACGCCCTCGATCCGAAAACATTCGAAACCGTCGATTTATGGGGCACCATTTTCGGCCACGAATCGCTCCTTCTGCTCCAGTACCTGAGATTTGAGAAAACAAATCGGGTCAATACAATTCGAGATCCGGGTCGACCCGAAGCGAAAAATGGAATAAAATGAAGTTAGGGTTGTTTACTGAGGAGTGCATCTTCCTCGGGTCCTCGTGTAGAGAAATCCGGGTCGGGTCTGCTGACCCGATGCAATGGTTACTGTGGCAAAATAAACGAGAAACAGAAACAGAAAGAATGGAGTCTTCTTCTTCATCAGCATGCTACTGCAAGTCCAGGCCATGATCATCATTTCGGGAAATCAGAAATAAAGTAAGCTTTTCATTTTTTTCACTCGCAATATATTTTTTTTGTCTGTAATTTCGATTCAGATATAGAGATATCTAGAGAAGTAGCACTAGTTGAGTAGAGTATTTGCCTATTTGGGGATCAGAAATGTGTGTTTGATAGATGTAAATGTCTCAGATTTGTCCAGTTTCCAATAAGGTCTTGTTTGGTAATGTCTCGTCGGGAATCGTGTCCAGTGCTTTCTTTATGGTTTTCGAGTTGTCACTTAGACTTCCAATGACTAGCTTTCAAAATCTCCCCTAATTTTTATAGGGCCAGTTTTAGAGATGGCAGTGGGGCGGGGAATCCCCGTTCCCTCGCGAGATCCGCCCCGAACGGGGTGGGATTCTCCAAAATTTATCCCCATGAGGACGGGGGGAATTTTTCCCCGTTGGCGGGCGGGGCGGGACGGGGATCATACTCCCCCGTCCCGTTCATGAGGAATCGAATATTATATATAATATAATAATTTAGATATATATAATATATTATAAATATATCCACATTAAATATAATAAAATGACAAAAAGCTTTAGTTTATTTTATTAATTAGTGTTTTATTAGTTATTTTATATAATTTATATATTTTAAATATTTAAAAATGGTTATTTTTTAAAAAAATATTATTTTTTTGCAAAAAAAAAAAAATTGAAACGGGGACGGGGATGGGGGGAATTTTTTCCCCGTTTGTCTCACGGGGACGGGGACGGGATTCCGCGATCGCGAGACGGGGATGGGGATGGCTCCCGGCCCCCCGCCCCGTTGACATCCCTAGCCGATTTGGTGTCTTGGTTATAACTATACCGTCAAATGGGTCGGTCCCAAAGTCTTTGCAAAAACCAAATGAGAAATCGTAGGCCGAGCTGAGCCAAGTAAAAGACACCTATTTATAGGTGTAAACAAGTCGAATCAAGTCAAACATAATCTTTTCAAGCTTGTTTGATTTTAATCGAGCTTCAAAATTGTGTTTAAGCTTGGTTTGATTATTAATCGAATCGAGTTCGAACGAATTTTAGTTGAATCGAACAAAAATCAAGCTCGAGTAGCTTGATCTATTTACATGTAATTTATTCTTCTTTTACTCAATCGGGTCTAGTTTGGTAGCCGAGCTTTAGATCTTATCTAACTAAATTGTGTTAAAATTTGGTTCATTATGTTAACGAACCGAGCTCAAACGAACTTTTAAAGATCGATTTGAATCGAATATCGAATAGTTTAGTTCGTTTTTCACCCTATCGCAATTTGCTATTTTGGGAAATCATCGCATCTCGTCCCATCCCATGAAAATATACATTAAATGGGGTCAATCGGAGCTAATCCGATGGTTTGGGCCAAACATGTTGGATTTGTTTTGGGCCTCAAAAATTAAAGTCAGACCTTTTTACACTCATTTTGACAATTCTAGACTCTAGTCATAACCATTACTTTGATATAAAGTATTATTATAATGAAAATGACATTCATTAGAAAAAATCTTGATTATTTGTTGGAACTATTTCTTTTTGAGATTTTTTATTAATTCTTTATTATTTTTATGTGTGCTATTTTATTTGTTATATCTACTTTTAAGTAAACAATCGTTTTGGAATGTTTAGAACTACAGAAATCAGTAAACCCTTGATTTGTCGTAACCGGATCAAAAAGGGTTTCCTCTACGACCGAACCGGCCACAAACAAGGCCAAAAATGTAAATCAATGAAAGCGATAAATATAACTAAAATCGAAAGCGAAGAGATATATCACCGATATTCTTGATTCGCGGCGAATGGCACACCTCGGGCGTGGGGTTTCGAACGGGGCTTAGGCTCAGATAATGAAAAGCCCTTTCAACGATCGCATGAAGCCAAGCGCACACAAGGTTTGGCCACAAAGACGCCCGAGCCCAATTCCGTCCCAAGAACCCTTTTATCACCGGATAAACCACCTAGAAACCAAGCCCGAACCCGAAATATCCAAACCCCTCTAAACGAACGGTCACCAACAAACAATCGAACACACGGCTCACAAAACACTCAAAGCTCACACAAGATTCACAGAGAATCAAAAGAGACGATGGGATTTGAGAGGCACACACCACGCCAATCGAGAGAGAAAATGAGAGTTTTGAATCGATTGCTACGGTTAGGGTTTGGAGAATAAAGGGTATTTAACTTGGGAATGGATGGTGTGGATTAAAACCACAAAATGGACGGTTTGGATGAAACCAAAAGGATCCGCGGTTTTTAATCCGGTCGGGTCGCTCCATTAGATAAGAGGGCAAAGTTGCTTTGGGCTAGTACACTTGGGCCTGGAACAAATGATTAAATGGGCTACCAACAAATTGGGCCACATTACAACATTCTCCACCTTGGCACAATTTCGGTTCACGACTCAGGCACACACATAATCATCATCGCCTATTTTATTTTTCTTTACTATACACAAAGTACAAAGAAGAATCAGTTCACAAAGAAGCACAAAGCAAACCGTAACACACGGACATGACTTAGCAAGCACATAGCAAGCAAAAGCAAAACGGGGCAGGGTAAATCACCATATTGCGCACACAAAGACAAAACAGAAATAACAAGCACACAAAGAAGTCATTTCCAAAACCAACAAGTATAGGAACTGTTCAATCACCTCGTATCAAAATTCAATTTTTAAACATGTTAGAAATTTACTAACAGGCAGGGCATTTAGTTCCCATATCAACAGATTAAATTCGAAGGTATTTTTTCCAGATTAACTAAGCCTTTAGCAACAATATCACGAATATAATGAAACCTCACATCAATATGCTTAGTTCTATCATGAAAAACAGGATTCTTACACAATTGAATACCGTTATTGATCGGAAAAAACAACAACATTACCATCAAGAAAACCAATTTCGTAAATCAAGCCTTTAAGCCAAATTGCTTCTTTAAATGCTTCATTCTGACTATATACTCGTTCGATTGTAGACAATGCAACAATGTGTCAGAATCGTGATTTCCAACTAACACATGAACCACACAAAGTGAACACATAAGATGTTGTTGATTTTCTGTTATCCTTATCATTTGCATAATTAGAATCCACATAACCTTTTAATTTAACCCCATCTTTGCACTTAACAAATTTCAAACCATAATTCATGAAATGTTTCAAATAACGCAAAAGCCATTTAACAAAGATTCCAATGTATAATTCCGGATTAGACATGTATCTACTCAAGCAACTCACGAATAAGCAATATCCTGTCTAGTCTAACCATAAGATACATAATGTAACCTATAGCATTGGAATATGACACATTCTTCATAGAATTAATATCATGCTCGATTTTAGGGCACGTTCTTTTTACTTAACAGAAATGGGCAAACAAAGGAACATTAACAAGTTTTGAATCACACATAGAAAATTTAGACAAAATTTTCTCGCACATAAGAAATTTGATTGGAAAAATCACGAAATTTTTCCTATCTCTAAAGATGTTCATTCCTAAAATCCTTTTAGCATCTCCTAAATATTTCATGTCAAACTTAGCACTTAGACAGCTTTTAACATGCTCTATAGTTTTAACACAAGGACTAATCAAGAAAGATATCATCAACATAAATCAACAAGAAAATGACACTTTTACATTTTCTTTGAAATAAAGACAATGATCGTAATTACTTCTTTTAAAATTCAAAGACAACATGCATTCGTCAAATTTCTTGTTCCAACATCTAGAGATTGTTTCAAGCCATATAAGGATTTTTCAACAAACAAACAAAATCGTTTTCTATTATCCACAAAACCTTCCTATTTGTTGCATATAGATTTTTTCGATTAAATCACCATGCAAAAAGCGCTTTTCATCTAATCTGTTTCAATTCCCAATTAAATCGAAAGCGATCAAGGCAAGCATAATTCGCACGGTTGTAAATTTCACAACAGAGCAAATATTTCAAGATAATCAACACCTTCCTTTTCGAGTAAAACCTTTAGCCACAAGTCTAGCTTTAAAACGCATGAGAATCATTCTCATTCTTTACTTTAAACAACCACTTACAATCAACCACGAACAATTTTCGTGATTAGGTACAAGTACCCAGTGTTGTTAACATGTAAAGAGTTCATTTCTTCATGCATAGCATTTAACCACTCTTGAGAATGTTCGAATTTAAAGCTTCTTGGTAAGTTTTAGGTTCACAGTTATCAATTGACTCAAAAACAAAAACACATACGGTCAGTGAAAATCATCAAAACGAGAAGGTCGCTAATATTCCTTCTAGTTCTATCCCTAGCAAGTTGATAGTTACCAAGTTCATGATGTTCATTATCATCCAAATCACCCAATTCATCATGCAAATCAAAGAACATCAACATTTTCGTGCATATGCACAAAATCGCTCATTTTCGAATATGTTCGTGCACATTTTCAATTTCAAAGATGTACATTTTCGAATCATCAAAATTACTTGAAGCAGTGTTTTGCTCCACCTTATTTGGAGCAGCTCGGGATTCACACAAAGGCAAAGAGGAGTCAAACATGGAAATTGATTCATTAAAAATGACATCTCTACTAATTAAAATTTTAAAACCAGGTTCACCCCTAAGCCACACGACTATATACTTTCACACCTTCAGGATATCCTAAAAAACACATTTTTAGATCTTGGTTCAAGTTTATCACCTTTTTGATGAACAAATGCAAAGACAACCAAATACTTTCAAGTTTGAAAAATCAATTTGTTTACCGTAAAAACACAAATTCGGACATTTTCCTTTCAAAGGCACGGATGGAGATCTATTAATCAAATACGCACCGTATGAACAGCTTCACCCCAGAATCTTTTTGAAAGACCCGAGGAAGCAAGCATGCTCCCGACCCTTTCAAGTAAGGTTCTATTCATACGCTTGGCAACACCATTTTGTTGCGGCGTATAAGGCACAATTTTATGCCTTTTAATACCATATTCAAGACATAAGTTGTCAAACAAGTTATTGCGA
The DNA here is from genome assembly GCA_016081115.2 of Rehmannia glutinosa. Classification (NCBI taxonomy): domain Eukaryota; kingdom Viridiplantae; phylum Streptophyta; class Magnoliopsida; order Lamiales; family Orobanchaceae; genus Rehmannia; species Rehmannia glutinosa. Next base: position 390,765 of record CM071936.1, read on the forward strand.
ATTCAAGACCATTATCCGTCTGGGGTTTTAATCCTTTTACCTAGGTTTGATTCTCAATCAATGTTTTCCAATTCTTGAATTTTTCAAACACATCGATTTATTTTTCATTAAGAAAACCCACACTTTTCTTGAAAAATCATCAATTATAGACAGAAATACCTATTTCCACCTTGAGTGGGTTCACTAGACGGACCTCAAACATCGATGCAAATACTCAAGTATATCGGTGCAAACAGTTGATTAGGAAAAGGAGAAACATGAAATTTAACTTTATGTTGTTTTCCTAACACACATGAATCACAAAAGGGCAAACATGATAAAACATCACTACCAAAACAACCAAATTTTTATGCAGAATTTCAAGACCTTTACCACTCATGTGACCTAGCCTTTTATGCCATAAATCGGTTTTATCAACATTGACAACATTCACAACATTAATGAAGAACAGCATTAGATTCAAAAAACAAACATACAAGTTATTCCTTTTGACACTTTGAAAATCACTAAAGAACCTTTCAAAATTTTCATAACACCATTTCCAAATCTCCTTCTAATCCATCATTTTCTAACGCAAAGACAAGATATCAAATTATTGCACAAATCGGTACATGTCTAACATTTTTCAAAGTGTAAGCATAACCGATTCAAATTTCAAGCAAATATCACCAATTCCAAGAACTTCACATTTTTTCTCATTGGCCATAGAAACATGACAGTTTTTCACTTCACTCGTAGCTCGAAAAACAGATTTTTAAATGGTGACATGTGAAAAGTGCAGGCGAATCAATAAGCCATTCATTATCAATCACGAGTTTGATTTCACAAATTAACATCATGCTTTTCACATAAATCGGACACCATAAAAATTTCACCAACATTTTCACTACTTAAAGCCATATTTGCTTGATCATTTTTAAAATTCTCGGTTTCCTTTCTTATTAGGGCACTCCTTAATGTAATGACCTACCTCACCACATTTATAAGATTTTCTTCCTTTAGCCTGCACTGGATCTAGACTTGCTTTTACCCTTTTTCTTGTGACCTACCCCGAACATGCATAACCTATGTTGGGACTACCCCAACATGCATAACCTCCCCCTGACTTCTCGCCTACCCCCTTATTGACTTTTAAATCAAGTTCCTTGCTTTTAAGCCATTCACAACAAATGTCAAGAGTAATAGAATCTCTACCATACTTAATAAAGCAGATTTAACATCACCGTAAGATTCAGAATTGCATTTAAAAGCACAATAGAGTATAATCATCAATATTCTTATCACTATCAGTTTTAATATCTTGAATTAATTTGGTAAACACATCCAAATTTTCATCAATCTCTTTGTTTAAATCAAGTTTAAATCAAGAATTTTTCAAGCAAAAACAAATACTAGCAAAAAAGTTTCAAGATACAATTCTTGCAATTTTTCCCACAAAGCTTTTGCGAGAATCAAGTTTACCAACCTTCCTAAGCACATAGTCGAAAGATTCAAAATGATAGAAGAATATGCATACTCATCAATTTCAAATTTTCTTTCCAAATGTATCTTTTTCACCATAAACACCACTAATAGCCTTATAAACTTTTTTTTCAATTAAAATTCCTTTCATTTTCTTGCCAAATCGAAAAATCAGTTTTTCCATTAAACGGTTCAAGATTATAACTAGTGCACACCATTTTCACAAAAAACACAACAATTTTCGTAAAAACACAAGGCACACAAAGCAAGTTATAATCACGAACAAACAACAAAACACACGAAAAAAAAAAAAAAATAGAATACAAATGTAAGACAAATAAGGGCCACAAATAGAAACCCCTCGCACAGATTCCACTACACTCGCGGTGTAGGGTCAAGCGCTTTTACGCCGGAGTTCCTTTAATACTAAATAAAAACCGTAAAGACGATCAACCACGTAATGACGATCAACCACGTAAGAGCAAATAAGGGATCACACGTAATCCCAAAAATAAAGACTCAAGAAATAAACCGTGGCAAGCGGTATTTACACTACTAAAAGCGAGAAAGGAGAGTTCAAGCCTCTTTACTGCAGCGAAACCCTAGGGTAAGGGTTTCGTGACGCCACAATGGGGATGCTCGATACCACCATTAGGTATCGACCCCACATTGCAGACGAAACGCCATAGCCATTCTAACAAAGAGTCCGACGAACTTAACTATTACAAAATAATCCTACGGGGTAGGGATTAGGGATTACAGCCTCTTTCTAATATTGCAATAAACCGTAAAAAATAAAGTCATGCGATGCACACACGCAAGGAGGAAGGCACTTTCCCATTCAAGCCGGCAAAGAAGCAAAAACAAAAGCTAAAAGCTAAAGGCCAAAAAAACCCCAAAAACTACAGAAAACTGTAAACCCTTCGGACTGCTAGAACCGGACTGAAAAACGGGCTGCCTTCTACGACCCGAACCGCTGTCACAAACAAGGCCAAAACAGAAATCAATGAAAGCGATAAATATAACTAAAATCGAAAGCAAGAGAAGAATATCACCGATATTCTTGGGCGGCCATGAATGGCACAAATCGGAGGCGTGGGGTTTCGAACGGGGCTTAGGCTCAGATAATGAAAAGCCCTTTCAACGATCGCATGAAGCCAAGCGCACACAAGGTTTGGCCACAAAGACGCCCGAGCCCAATGCCGTCCCAAGAACCCTCTTATCACCTGGATAAACCCACCTGAGAAAACCAAGCCCGAACCCGAAATATCCAAACCCCTCTAAACGAACGGTCACCAACAAATTCAATCGAACACACACTCACACAAGATTCACAAAGAATCAAAAAGAGACGATGGGATTTGAGAGGGCACACAAATCCGCAATCGAGAGAGAGAAATGAGAGTTTTGAATCGATTACTCTGATTAGGGTTTGGAGAATAAAGGGTATTTAACTTGGGAATGGATGGTGTGGATTAAAACCACAAAATGGACGGTTTGGATGAAACCAAAAGGATCCGCGGTTTTAATCCGGGTCGGGCTGCTCCAGTTAGATAAGAGGGCAGGTTGCTTTGGGCTAGTACACTTGGGCCTGGAACAAATGATTAAATAGGCTACCAACAAATTGGGCCACATTACAACAAGAACTTTGTTAACATTAGATGCAGGAGATTGAAACAAAAATTTATAAATTTATCAAGCTAAAAATACGATATCTAGCTCCACCATATCTTTATTGTTAAAAACAATTCTAATATATAAATAGATTTTACCAGTCCAAAGAAACAATATGAATTATGATAGTGTTTCGGATTTAGTCTATTTATACAAACTAATATTTATTATGGATTACTTCAAATCTCATCTCATGATAAACAAAAACCAAACATGGCCTAGAGGGGTAATTTACTTTTTTGAGTGTAAATTAAGCAGGTCTGAAATCGTCTAATCATGCTGGCCACTGGCCTGCACGTGACAAGTTCAAATTTCTTTTTCGTAGCCGTTAACACACGTCATCTAAATGGAATAATTGTCGACACGTGGGGATCAAATGGATGATTAGCTAAAAATTGGGGTTCAAAATTCAAATACTTGGAATTGTGTTTTTGTTTCTTTTAAAGGTCCCAATAGACATGAATCGGACCCATTGATCCGGATCAATAGATAGTCAACGGACTGATTTAGGACCAAGTCCAGAAATCCTAGCCAGGCCCAGCTTGTGATGAGGTCCATGTCCAAATAAGGCTTGCTTAGAATTTAGAAAGTCCGAAAGGCAATTGCAGAAAAGCAAATAAGATCATGGTCTTTTTTTCTTTCTTTTTCATTTTTCGCTTATATATCTTAAAGATTTAGTAGTTCTTCCATTATTTAGAACATAGATAAAATCCAAAAACCTGAGAGCTAGTAATTGAAAAATGAATAGTGTATCATTCAGCAATGGAGTTAATTTAATATTCTATTAGGTACTTCCTCCGTCTCAATAAGATAGACCATATTTCCTTTTTCATCCATCCAAAATTATGCGCTTATTTCCTTAAAGATAATTAATTACAATAATAATAGACCAAACTACTTCTATTTAATTCACTTTGTTTAAGACCAACTATGATATACTCCCATTTAATACAAGAACAAATTAGGAAAAATATGGAAAAAGATTATGATCACAATTATATTGTTTGTGTTTTTGTTTTCTTAATATATGTAAAATACTCTATTTACCTATCTTATTACTTATTAGACGAAGGAGTATTTATTTATCTCTTTATCGAATAAGTATCTTGGATTTGGCCTATTGAGCCCTATTGAACCCTATTGAACTTATTCAAATTATAGTCCATTTTTTTTTTTGAATAAATTCGGAATATATAAAAATAAAAGAGTAAAATGTTGTTTACAAAGCCAAACAACTAGCAATAACGGAAAACAAGAGGAAATCAGACAAAAAAGATGAAATCAAGTCACATGCCTAACAGAAGCTAAAATGGGGCCTCATTAAAACCTACCAAAGTAAAACCCACCCTTGTGGGAAAAACCCTTGGTAGGAAAAAGAGTACCCCAGAAATAAAGGCAAAACAAATCGCAAACACTATCTGATGAATAGCCCAAAGCGACGCGAAACAGCAACAAAGGTACCCTCCCCACTAATGTCTGAGGTGATAAAGTAGAGTGCGATCCGCAGCAATAACCTCCTGAAGAAAATCTGGCGCCGCATCCCACCAAGTATTACCAACCGCATACGCCTGCTTAGAAAGGGTGTCAGCCGCTCGATTAGCCTCCCGATAAACATGAGACGCCTTAAATGAACGAGACGAAGACGGGCGGAATAAGAGAATAAGCCTGCTTTGATGACCCAAGGAACTTGCATAGAATAGGTAGAAAATATCGAAACCACATAAGACGAGTGACTTAAACCAAATAAAATCCCATCCTTTATCCAACGCGATTTCAAGCAAGCGATAGCCCCTTGTAATTCTCGCTTTAAAAGCGAAACCCGACTGCCTGGACGGTGAAGCGGCCAACCACAAAGCCATGGCAATTCCGAAAGACACCACCACAAGCGAGTCTCTGGCGACCCCATTGACTCCCATCAAAAGATTAACTTTAATCCAACCAAACGGAGGAGACTCCAACGCACAAGAATAGGGTAATTATTACGCCTATAATTGTCACAACCATTTTTTTTTAAAAAAAAAAGAAAACAAAAATTTAAAAGAAATAATTAGAGATAGTGGATGTTATTGGGGACAATGAGAGATAAAGATAATGGTTGGTGTTGGGGATAATGGAAGAGAAAGGTGGAGAAAATGAGAAAAAGAAAATAAAGTGGGAGATTTAGTGGGAATAATGGAAAAATAAAATAATAAAAAGGAAGAAATAAAAGATGATAAGGATGATTAGTTGGGAGGAAGAATCGGAGGAGTGAAGGAGAAACAAGAAAAGAAGAGAAGAAAGAAGGAGAAAAAGAAAGAAGAAGAAAAAGAAAAGAAAGAAAAGATGAATCAAGAAAATACAAGAAGTATAATCCAATTTGCAGTACAAAATTATCCGAAGAGTTTGAAGGTTTCGTAATTATTTCTTTATTTTAGTTTCATAATTTAATTTGGTTAAGTTTTACTAATTCTATTATATAATAATTTATGTATAGATTCTACTTTGGGTAGAAACCGAAGTGAATTTTATTGTAGTTGATCCGAGTCATCCGACGAACCAGGCAAGTAATTTCCCTAGTTTTCATATAGAATTAGGATTTATGTTATTATCATTGATTTTTTTATGTTTGATAGAAAACTTGCCGATTAAATAAATCAAGATATTTGAGTGATTAATTGGGTTTGTCACCTTTATTATTGAATTATCTATTTGACTTGATCTTTGTACTATTATGTTTAAACATGCACGATTATGTATATGATCACTATTTTACTTGGATTAGTGCTTATGTGCTAGTTAATTTTACTTTTAGGAATTTAAAAGAGCAAAATAAATTATTCGTACAATATAAATTGTATTTCATAAACTTGAATTTCTAATGCTAAGGAATTAGATTTATACCTGATTAACTCATACTTTATAAGTAATTACCATATTACCATTCACATCTTACATTAATTAGTTTACTTCATTTTAAGTTCACAATGTCAGAATAAAATTTTTACAATTCAATTAGTTTTGATTCAAGCACAAGCTTATTATTAGATTATATGTTAATTTCAATTAGTGATTAATGCATAATTTGCGTAGTAATTTGATTTCTTTAGAAATTAGAATTTATGTAACAAATTTCTTTTGCTATTCTTTTGTTATATAATTAATTATTCTGGTATTATGCATTAAAAATCTAAGCTTAACTAATTAAATGTAAGATTATTCTTAATTAATTGAATGTAAGGTTTTCTCTAACTAATTGGATATATGTGGTTTCTTCCTAGTTAGTTGAATGTGGGGTTTTGTTCTCAAATTGTTTCAGCTTGTAATTTAATTATTATGCTATGCGCTTATATTTATTTTCACATTCAATGAAAATCGACATCACTTAGGTTCATGCATCATGTTAAATGTACGTTCATAGCATTTCACGAGCATACAAAGATTAAGTCGAGTCAAATTTTAGTTTATAATTAATAATATATTTTTCAAAGAAATTGGTGTATATTGTTCTATGATGCTGGAGTGAGTGGGAAATGGGCGCGGGGGACCGGCGTTACAATGTGCGCTTTTTAAGGCTAATGTTAATGTTAAAAGAAATGGGCCTTCGGGCAAAATATTAATCGGGTTCCAAATAACAAGGCCCACCGCGACCCGAATAGAACAATGTATCACCAAGTGAGCTCGCGTCTTAAAGAATGTTTTAAGTAAAGAAAATGACAAGTTTTGAAGTAAATGTTATAATATTGCATTAGACATGCATTCATGCATGAGATTACTTGTTGAGCTTCATTAAAGCTCATCCCACGAATGTTTAATATTTTCAGATGAGAACCCCGATGAGGAAGGAGATGGCGCAGTCAAAGACTCGCGAACCCACGACTTTCATGATTTTCATGTCTTTCAAGTTTAAAAAAAAGTTTGAATTTTAATTTCTATTGGGATGTTGAATGTCATTTTCACTTCATTATGGATGTTTCGGATTTATAATTGTTTTCAATTATTAGTTTTTATTTCATTGCAAACTTTGAAACTAAGTAAAGTTTTTATTATTCCGTATTTTTAAGAAATCTTTAAAGTATTTCTATTATAATTACTTATTTTCGTATTAAAATTCAATTAGCTAAAAGGTGCTACATTTAGTGGTATCGGAGCGAGGTTTTAAAATCGGTTACAGACTTCAAAATATTTTATTTAAAAAAAAAAAAAATTGTCTTAAGTCAATAAGTCACGGGTTCTAAGTCGCGCTCGAGCATCTCCTCCGCAATTCGGTAAGGATTATATTTACTTGTCATTATTAGTTGATAATTTTTTTCTATGAAATGTATGCCTGTATGAAATTGATAGTTGTGTGGATCGAATAGAAGATATATGAACTTGTTATTTTTATAAATAAATCGGATTATATGCAAATAAAATTATTCATATTATTTTACTTCAAATTCCAACACGATTGTTATAATGATACTATTCTGCATTAAGTTTTACCGTATCGGAAGAATGCTAATGATTACTTTCACTAAGTTAGAAAATAATATTAGATTGGAACATATGATTGCAAGAATTTAATGAATTTAATAAACTTATTTCGCTTAATATATAATGAATCGCAACACCCGCCGACTCACCAAGACGGTAATGGTTCCAACTCCAACAATACTCAAGGACTCCCCGATGTCGAGGCTCTCTTGCAAGCTTTGACTACTTTTGGTGATACTAATCGTGACTAGCGTCTTTGACGTCCCCCGAAAAAATCGGTTATCGACTTTCTTGGTTATCTCCGCCATCTTTTGCGGGTACCACCGATCCTATCGAAGGCGAGGATGGCTTTCGAGATACGAAAAATCTTTTCCGTAATTGATTGTACCGACGGCGAACGTGTTAACTATGCAACATTTATACTACGAGGCGATGCATATGATTGGTGGAGGATGATGTGCAACGTCGGATCGAGGGCGACGCTACCCCCTTTACTTGGAAAAGGTTCACGTAAGTAGTCTTCTATGATAAGTACTTTCCGAGGAGTGTTCACAATGAAAGGAAAGAGAATTTATACGATTGGAACAGGAGAACCGATTTGCATAAAATCTAATATGAAGCGAGACCGCCAAATTATCCAAATTTGCTCCTCGACTTGGTTGCTACGAGGAACGAAGAGCCGACGATTTGAAGAAGGACTCCGATCTCAAATCAAGCTTGCGATGACTCCTTTTGAGCTTACTACTTATCGCGAAGTTATCAACAAAGCTATGTTGGTTGAAAGGGCTCAATGCGTGAACCGGAAGAGATGCGGATCCAACAAGGAGGACAAAAGTTCAAAAGAGAGAACCCAAATGTTTGGAATAATAATGGTCGAAAAGAAAGCAAGTACAAGTTACACAGTGCCTCACATAATAAACAATCGACAATGTTTGCACTAAATGCGGCAAGGCACATCGGGGAGAATGTTTGTTTGGTACGAGTTTGTTTTAATTGTAAGAAGCCTGGACACATAGCTTTAAACTCGCCTGCAGAGAAGGAAGAAGCCCACTTTCAGGCTGAGTGTTCACAATGACACAAGCGGTTCTCATGGAAGCAAAACAGACGTGGTGGCCTGTAATAAATTAATTCTTGCATTTTTTTTTCTTTCGAATTTCATATCATTATGTTCATGCACATTTTGAGTATGTAATTGTTTTGTAGATCTATAAATGTTTGTGGTATACCCGCTTATGTATTAATTGATTACGTGCTTCGCACTCGCTTCGTGAACTCCAAATTTGCTATGAATCATCGAATTATGCTACTTCTGTTGGACACTCTTTTCAAAGATATCAACTCCATCGGGGATATCATGAACTCACCTTAGTTTACACTAATTGCCCGATTTCTATTAATGGGAAAGAGTTATCTCGCTAATCTTATTGGGTTGAATATTCATGACTTGATGTCATTCTAGGAATGGATTGGTTGTCCAAATATCACGCAACCATCGATTGCCGAGCTCGAAGGGTAGTCTTTCATTCTCTTCAGGACTCCCAATTATTCTTTCAGGGAGTCTCATCAAAACCTGTTAACCCTATCATCTCAGCTATGAAGGCTCGTAAACTCCTGAACAAAGGTTGTGAAGCCTATCTAGCCTCAATAACTAAAGTTTCAAAGGATTGTTCCTCTATTGATCAAATTTCTATTGTCTGTGAATATCCTGATGTATTTCCTGAGGATCTTCATGGCGTTCCACCAGAAAGAGAGGTAGAATTTGTCATAGAGTTAGTGCTGGAACGACTCCAATATCCAAGGCACCATATCGAATGGCTCCTGCCAAACTGAAAGAACTCAAGGAACAACTACAAGATTTGCTCAATAAAGGATTCATTAGATCGAGCTTCTCACCTTGGGGTGCACGGTCTTATTTGTCAAAAAGAAGGATGGGACGATGAGATTATGTATTGATTATCGTGAACTTAATAAGGTGACCATCAAGAACAAATACCCTCTTCCGAGAATTGAGGAATTATTTGACCAACTTCGTCTTTGGATATTTTTCTAAGATCGATTTGAGATCGAGGCTATCATCAATTGCGCATTCGAGAAGAAGACATCCCAAAAACCGCATTTCGTTCTCGCTTATGGTCACTATGAATTTCTTGTCATGCCTTTTGGTTTGACTAATGCCCCACCGCATTCATGGATTTAATGAATCGAGTCTTTTCTCGATTATCTTGATAAATTCGTCATAGTCTTTATTGACGATATTCTTATATATTCTCGGTCGAAGGATGAGCACGAACAACACTTAAGACTAGTATTGCGAGACTCCGAGAGAAAAAAAGCTATTTGCAAAATTCAAGAAATGAGTTAGTTGTTAGACAGTGTTCCTTTCTTAGGACATATTGTTTCTCGAGAGGGGATTTACGTAGATCCTAGCAAGGTTGAAGTGGTGAAAAATTGGCCTACACCAAAGAACGCAGGAGAGATCCGCAGCTTTCCTCAGTTAGTTGGGCTAGCTCTTCTGACGGAAGATTCGTCGAGGTTTCTCTAAGATATCCGCTCCACTAACTCAACTAACGAGGAAGAACATTAAGTTTCAATGGGATGACAAGTGTGAAAAGAGCTTCACGGAGTTGAAAGAAAGATTGACAACGGCTCCGATTCTTACACTTGCCAAATGGAATTGATGGTTTCATTATCTACAAATGATGCATCGTTGAAAGGTTTAGGTTGTGTTCTTATGCAACATGGGAAAGTAATTGCCTACGCTTCTGACAACTAAAGGATTATGAGAAAAACTATCCAACTCACGATCCGGAATTAGCAAAATTGTGGTGTTTGCATTAAAAATATGGCGACACTACTTATACGGGGTTAGGTGTGAAATTTTTACCGATCATAAAAGTTTAAAATATTTCTTCACTCGAGAAGAACTTAACATGAGACAACGCAGATGGCTCGAACTAGTGAAGGACTATGATTGTGCTATCAATTATCATCCTGGTAAGGCCAATGTGGTAGCGGAGCGACGCTTTGAGTCGTAAAGGTCAAGGATCTATTTCTACTTTGCATGTGGTTCAAGACGTTGTTAAAGGACATACAAAACCTGTGAGTTGGAAATTATTTCCGAGAAAAGATGAGTTATTTGGCTACTTTGACTTTACAACCGTCCAGTCGGAAAGGATAAAATCGCACAACTAGATGACCCAAAGTTAAACAAGATTCGCTCGAGGTCATTGAAGGAAAACGACAGGATTATGTGATCTCAATAGATGGAACTTTACGTTTGGGTAATAGACTTGTAGTTCCCAACCATGAGGACTTGAAGCTAGAGATTATGAAAGAAGCTCACAACTCTCCTTACTCCATTCACCCGGAAGTACGAAGATGAAACATGACCTCGGCAAACAACATTTTTCATGGGTTGGCATGAAAAAAGGGATGTGGCATTATATGTCCAGAGTGTCTTACCCACAACAAGTCAAGTCAACATCAAAGACCTTGGTCTTTTGCAACCACTTATGATTCCCGAATGGAAGTGGGAACGTATTGTATGGATTTTGTTATGGGACTACAAGACGAAATGGGGTTCGACTCCATCCGGTTATAGTTGACCGTCTTACCAAATCTGCGCATTTTCTACCAAAGAAAAGGGCGTACAACATGGAGAAATATGCGAAACTATATATAATCGAGATAGTTCGATTGCATGGAGTACCATTATCCATTGTGTCGATAGGGACCCTAAGTTTACCTCTGGAAAAGCCTACACCGAGCTATGGGTACTCGATTGAGTTTTAGTACGACTTTCCATCCACAAACCGATGGACAATCGGAGAGAACGATTCGGACACTCGAGGATATGCTCCGAGCATGTGTGATAGATTTTAGGGGACTTGGGATAAATTTTTACCGCTAGTGGAATTTTCGTAACAACAATAGCTATCGTTTTCTATTGGGATGGCTCCTTATGAGGCTTTGTACGGAAGAAAGTGTCGATCACCAAAGTGCATTGGGATGAAGTCGGTGAGAGAAAACTAATAGGACTGAGTTGGTCCAACAGATCGCAGAAGTAGTTGAGAAAATTCGACAAAGAATAAAAAACCGCCGGAGCCGTCAAAAGAGCTATCTTTGATAAGAGAAGAAAGCCATTAGAATTTTCTATTGGAGATATGATTTTTATTAAAGTGGCACCAATGAAAGGTGTTATGAGGTTTGGAAAGAAAGGGAAGTTAAGTCCTCGCTATATTGGACCATTTGAAATTTTAGAGAGGATAGGTAGTTTGGCATATCGAATTGCCTTACCACCAAAGACTATCCGGAGTTCACAATGTCTTTCATGTCTCGATGCTTAAGTACATTCCGGATCAATCACACATTTTAAGTTACGAGTCACTCAATATTCGTGACAATCGACATATGAAGAAACACCGCTTAGAATTGTGGATAAGATTGAGAAGGAGCTTAGAAGAAAGAAAGTTGTATTAGTCAAGGTCCAATGGAGGAATCACACTATAGAAGAAGCTACGGGGAACACGAAGATGAGATGCGTGTTCTATATCCCCAACTATTTGGTAAGCAATGAACTCTCAATATACGATTTATTTTCTTGCATTAGAATATTATTTATATATGGTTGCAAGTTTCGAGGACGAAACTTTTTATAAGGAGGAGAATGTCACAACCATTTTTTTTTAAAAAAAAAAAAAAAAAACAAAAATTTAAAAGAAATAATTAGAGATAGTGGATGTTATTGGGGGACAATGAGAGATAAAGATAATGGTTGGTGTTGGGGATAATGGAAGAGAAAGGTGGAGAAAATGAGAAAAAGAAAATAAAGTGGGAGATTTAGTGGGAATAATGGAAAAATAAAATAATAAAAAGGAAGAAATAAAAGATGATAAGGATGATTAGTTGGGAGGAAGAATCGGAGGAGTGAAGGAGAAACAGAAAAAGAAGAAGAAAGAAGAGAAAGAAAGAAGAAAAAAAAAAAAAAAAGAAAAGATGAATCAAGAAAATACAAGAAGTATAATCCAATTTGCGGTACAAATTATCCAAGAGTTTGAAGGTTTCGTAATTATTTCTTTATTTTAGTTTCATAATTTAATTTGGTTAAGTTTTACTAATTCTATTATATAATAATTTATGTATAGATTCTACTGGGTAGAAACCGGAGTGAATTTTATCTTAGTTGATCCGAGTCATCCAACGAACCAGGCAAGTAATTTCCCTAGTTTTCATATAGAATTAGGATTTATGTTATTATCATTGATTTTTTTATGTTTGACAGAAAACTTGCCGATTAAATAAATCAAGATATTTGAGTGATTAATTGGGTTTGTCACCTTATTATTGAATTATCTATTTGACTTGATCTTTGTACTATTATGTTTAAGCATGCACGATTATGTATATGATCACTATTTTACTTGGATTAGTGCTTATGTGCTAGTTAATTTTACTTTTAGGAATTTAAAAGAGCAAAATAAATTATTCGTACAATATAAATTGTATTTCATAAACTTGAATTTCTAATGCTAAGGAATTAGATTTATACCTGATTAACTCATACTTTATAAGTAATTACCATATTACCATTCACATCTTACATTAATTAGTTTACTTCATTTTAAGTTCACAATGTCGAATAAAATTTTTACAATTCAATTAGTTTTGATTCAAGCACAAGCTTATTATTAGATTATATGTTAATTTCAATTAGTGATTAATGCATAATTTGCGTAGTAATTTGATTTCTTTAGAAATTAGAATTTATGTAACAAATTTCTTTTGCTATTCTTTTGTTATATAATTAATTATTCTGGTATTATGCATTAAAAATCTAAGCTTAACTAATTAAATGTAAGATTATTCTTAATTAATTGAATGTAAGGTTTTCTCTAACTAATTGGATATATGTGGTTTCTTCCTAGTTAGTTGAATGTGGGGTTTTGTTCTCAAATTGTTTCAAATTGTAATTTAATTATTATGCTATGCGCTTATATTTATTTTCACATTCAATGAAAATCGACATCACTTAGGTTCATGCATCATGTTAAATGTACGTTCATAGCATTTCACGAGCATACAAAGATTAAGTCGAGTCAAATTTTAGTTTATAATTAATAATATATTTTTCAAAGAAATTGGTGTATATTGTTCTATGATCTTTGGAGTGAGTGGGAAATGGGCGCGGGGACCGCGTTCGACAATGTGCCGCTTATGCTAATGTTAATGTTAAAAGAAATGGGCCTTCGGGCAAAATATTAATCGGGTTCCAAATAACAAGGCCCACTGCGACCCTGAATAGAACAATGTATCACCAAGTGAGCTCGCGTCTTAAAGAATGTTTTAAGTAAAGAAAATGACAAGTTTTGAAGTAAATGTTATAATATTGCATTAGACATGCATTCATGCATGAGATTACTTGTTGAGCTTCATTAAAGCTCATCCCACGAATGTTTAATATTTTCAGATGAGAACCCTGATGAGGAAGGAGATGGCGCAGCGCAGTGACTCGCGAACCCACGACTTTCATGATTTTCATGTCTTTCAAGTTTAAAAAAAAAGTTTGAATTTTAATTTCTATTGGGATGTTGAATGTCATTTTCACTTCATTATGGATGTTTCTGGATTTATAATTGTTTTCAATTATTAGTTTTTATTTCCGCTGCAAACTTTGAAACTAAGTAAAGTTTTTATTATTCCGTATTTTTAAGAAATCTTTAAAGTATTTCTATTATAATTACTTATTTTCGTATTAAAATTCAATTAGCTAAAAGGTGCTACAATAATAGCCAGGGGATGACTAGTTTGCTCAAAATAGAAAGGTCCAACGAATCATTATTCATATAGCCGATAGAGTATGACGAGATTCTCTAATGAACGAAAAACTTGAGCCCGAATGGCCCATAATCGAAATCTTGTAATCCTCAAAGATCGCTTTATTGCGACAAGTCCGGATGACCCAAATGAGAGTAATCAAAGTAAGTTTCCACAAAATCGGATCGAGAGCTACCCTTAGCCTCCAAGCTCAATGATAACACCCCAAATGCCGGGAAGAGAAATCCAAATGAACATTGAAGAGACCAGAAAAGAAATCTCGGTTGGGTCGCACCATCGGGCAATCCAAAAACAATGATCCAAATCCTCCGAATGATGGAAACAAAAGTGACAAACTGCAGGCCCATAGTCCCTCCGCTTCGCAAATGACCCCACAAGGAAGCTTATTATGAATAAGGCGCCAAACAAGCAAGCGAACGACGAGATGGGATACTTCGTGTGCCAAATCCATTTACCCCAACGAACAATGGGAAAATTTGTATGAATATGCCAAAGAGGCTATACGAGATGAAATAAATACAGCGCCATGAACCGATTTAGACCAAATCCGAGAATCTTTCCCACCAATAACAGGCATGTCCAACATATCCATGACAATATCTTCACAATTCAAAATGAATGAAGTGAGATGCCAAAGTGCCATCAAACGATAGTCGGAAACCTTTTGAGCCAAAAATCCTGCGAAATCGGCGAGGATACCCAATTTATCCGCAATACTATACCCAAGCCAATTATCCCACCGGATAGAAATAGTGGAGCCATCCCGATAATCCATCTAGAGTCCTCTTGAGAGAAGAAATAAAAGGGCGAAAACCTCCGTCCACAAAGAGAACTAACCGGAGTGACCTTAGTCTCAGATCGCCATCCAAGAACCGGCTACGAAGGAATCTAGCTGCCAGAGAATCCGTAGCCAAAATATCCCAAGCAAAACGCATCATAAAGGACTCATTCATAGATGAAATAGAACGCAAACCCAAACCACCCTCCTCCGTAGGCGCACACATACGACTCCAAGAGACCGTAACACGGCCTTTTTTCGTGATGTCCCGATCCAAATAAAATTGCGGCGGCCGGTCCAATCGACGGATGAGCGTGGTCGCCATTTGTAAACCATCATAGAATGAACAATGAATCAAGATAATCGAATTTACCAAGCAAACCCGACCCGGCCATAGACAAAGAATGACCTTCCCATTCTTGAATTTGCTAATGATACGATCAATAATTGGCTCCAAATGAATCCGTCTTGCACCCCCTTAAAAAGCGGGACACCCAAATAAGTAAAAGGCGGAC
The DNA here is from genome assembly GCA_016081115.2 of Rehmannia glutinosa. NCBI lineage: Eukaryota > Viridiplantae > Streptophyta > Magnoliopsida > Lamiales > Orobanchaceae > Rehmannia > Rehmannia glutinosa. Next base: position 406,479 of record CM071936.1, read on the forward strand.
TCCTCTTCATCCGTATCGCACGAAGAATAGACCTCTTCCGGCGAACAAATTTGCCAAAATAGATGGTGGATTTGTCACGATTAGCACACCGACCAAAAAGTTGCTCATAATCCGAGAGAATACGAGAGATAGTCGCAAAGATTATCAATGGAAGCTTGACAAAAATGATCACATCATCGGATACAATAAATGCGTAGGATAGGAGATACCATGACCAAATAGGAATACTAGAGATAGCCCGATTGAACGTGTTGACTTATGAGGTTACTTAAAACCTCTTCCGCAATGCGCAACGAGAAGCGGGGACAACGGATCCCCTTGACGGACCCACTTGCGAACACCCAAAATAGCCAACCGGGAGCCGTTGAAAAAAATCGAAAGCTTAGCGGTGATCAAGAATGCTAAAATCCAACCACAAAATTTGTTCGAAAAACCAAAGGCTCTCATAACGCCCAACAAAAATCCCAAGAGATGGTATCAAAAGCTTTGCGAATATCCACTTTGATGGCCATGTTGCCACCATATGCCCGACGATCTAAACAATTAATGCATTCGAAGCAAGAGAAACGCAATCATGAATACGACGGCCGCAATAAACCCAAATCGAACCGCGAGATGATAGAGGTCGCCATCGAGCCAACTCTTTGGAAAGGATTTTAGTAATAATCTTGAACAAAAAATTACTAAGTACAATGGGTCGAATCGATCGACTTTAATGTACTCTCTCGCTACTTTTCTTTAATGAGCACCACAAAACTAGAGTTAATCCCGGGGAGGACGCCCGTATCAAAGAAATTCCGAATGCGGCTTGAACCACATCCGACGAAACCAACTCCCAAGCAAACCGATAAAACTTACAGGGAAGCCATCGGGTCCAGAGCACTCGCAGATCCATCTCAAAAATCGCTTGTTTAATCTCCTCGATGGAAGGGCGATTAATGAGACTCATGTTTTGGTGAGGCGTGACCGATGGGTGAATGATGGAGAAATACGAGCCAACGACGTAGAGGTAGGAGAAAAGGAAGCCGTGAACAAATTCTCATAAAATTGAACCACATGCTCTCGCAATAAAGACCTAACACAAAGATTAAAATCCCCCACCACTAGAAAATTAGAAACCCGGAAGCTAAAAGATCACGCCAAAGTTCCCGACGGCGCCCATACGAGGCATGACCATGAACAAATCCAATTAAAGTTACCCACCGAAAGAGCGGCCTCAACCAAAATAAATTGGTCACCATATGCAACACGGAGGTCAAGTGAAACGAGAGAAAAACCAAAATCAAATGTTAGCCAAAGATGCCCGACCTATGATTGACCGTCGAACGGATAACCCCATAGCCGTCGAATAAGAGGAGTGAATCGAAGAGATATTCGTTTTAGTTCCACCGATAAAGCCAATCTGGTTTGGTAATCAAGCAATGATGTCGTAGACACTTTAGAGAGATCGTTAGAGATCCTCTAACGTTCCAATGAAGGATATTCATTGTTTACGAAAAGCTCCTCAAGCGAGCCATTTTAGTATGTCGGGATTCCTCCTCAACTTCATCACCCAAGACTTAGAAACAACCATATCCATAATATTATGATTCTTAGATTTCCTACATTGCACCAAGAAGCAGGGGCCTAGAAGGGCCTTCTTTTCGAACCACAAATAACTTTTGACGAATTTCTTGTAACTTTTTATCCGCTAATAAATCGACAAGTGCATCCTGGATCCGAAGGTGGAAGAAATAATCGATGTGTCCGGACCTAATAGGGGATCCGATCGTCCACCTTCAACTAAAGCAACTTCCGTTGAAGGCGGATTAATTACCATAATAGCATCATTGTTCTTGCCACACGCATCCTCTTTTGAAATCGAATCCATCATTCCTACCCGACTTCTATCGCTAAAATAGGGCTATCCGGAAGGACTATCATCTCTGTGAGGCATTACATTTTCAATTTCCATGTCCAAATTATCTCCATCCCGACTTTCAAGAATGGCAAAAGCATTACTAGTATTCAAAGAAATGGGGGAATATCATGAGAGGAGATTTCGATCTTCCTGGGACAACAATATCAAGATCCTTTGGCTTCGAAAGTTGCTCATCGACGAAACCTTAGAATTAGAGCTTCGTCGACTTGCCATGTGGCTTGGGATTACGAGAACTACTCCGAGCTCTAAAAGGGGGTTGCTCGTTATTTATTTGTCGGCATACTACTGTGGAGTGACCAATAAATTGACAATGACGGCAGAATTCCTAGACGTTAAATCAGATCGAAAGAAAATAAATCCAGATGTGCCTGTCGATCAATTTTCATCTTCTCCGGAAGACTCATTCTTAGATCCACCTCCACAAGAACACGTGCGAAATGACCCGAGAGAGACCCTAAATATTGTTCTCATCAATTTTAATAAAGCGAGCAATAGCTCTAAAGAATTCCCATAAGCACCTCGGGTGCCAATATTCCCACTAAGACCAAAAATACGAACCCATACTTGAGCAATGGATGTGTTTGTGTTGTCGGGATCGAAATCCGGTGTCCATGGCCGCAAACGAAATGTGCCTGGTGACAGAGAATAAAAGCGTTTTTTCCACACAGATATCTATCATTAAGATTAGAAAAATGTATGTTATAAAACCCTTTACCCAACGAAATAATACGGAAAGAATCAATACGCCATAAAAGACGCAATTTGTCGTAAAGATTCGAAATTGTCGTGGGGCTTGCTACCCTTAGCATATAAAGTCCTACCAATCAAAGAATTTTCGCATAATTGACGCCTAGATTCATATATCTCATCCTAATTTCTAAAGAAAAGATATTACCGTTTTTTTGGGAATGAGCGGAGATGAAACCTTAACATTCGGCATGGGAATCGAGAAGACGAAGATTGTTTCAATATACCACTGTAAGTAGTCGATGAGCACCGAGAGATTTTGTTTGTCGTGGGAAGGGAAGCAACAACGAGGAGAATACGCTGCAACCATGTCTAAAGTATTACGATCAAGTGACGTTGAGGGGTATGGGATCGGAACCGAGTAAATCAGGGATTTCCGGACTCCATATCGAGCCGGAGATGGAGGCCGGAAGAGGCATCGTCTTTATCCGATCAGTCAACCCATTACCTCTGCCTATTCCCCAAATTCACCCCTGGGGAATTTTATCGAACAAATTGTGAGCACAATGATAAATGAAGACAACCCCTCACTGTGTTAGAGGGTTTGAGGGCAGCAGGTGGATTTCACGTATGCTGCTTAATCCTCTTAGCCTCTGCAGCAAAACCCACTTTAAGTTCTTGAAAGATCTGTCCCTTCAATATCTGAACTCCAATCTTCAATTTCCACAGCAAATGGAAGGAAAAACTCTCCAAAAAGAATCGTCGAGTGTTCTCTGATTCTCCCGCAGAAATATCGATGTGCGTGGACTGGAGGAAAAACTGGATTTGCCCTATTTATTGTGTAATAATTGGATCTAATTGTGGAAGACGACGGAGCTTGGCGGTGGCGCAGGGGTTTATGGCGGAGGACCTCTGTTCTCTGTTGTGCACTTTTTTCAAAAGAAGTTTTCTTTGACTATTGAATTTCTGGTGATCCAATCCAAGTAAAACCCCACAAGAACCCTTTTGCGTTCTGTCTTCAAATTATAGTCCATCAATATAAGAAATATAAGATAGTTGGTTTTACCACTCATTAATAGAATAACACTAATGATATACTAACCCTTTATAAGGGTGTTAGCAGGGGTTTGAACTGCGCTTCAACTCAGATCTTTCGGTTCTTTTGGAATTTATGTATTCCGCCTCCAACTAAGATCCCAATTTATTAAAAAAATAGAATATTTATTGGCTCTGTCTTTGAGAAAAAAAGCCAACTGGGTTAAAAATAACCTTGATTCACTTATCATTTTTCCCTTTTTTATCCTTTGGAACCCGAAATCAACAATATATATGTAATACTTTACACATTAAATAACATTAAAAACATAAAAAAAAAACACCAAACTTAAAAAAAAATTGATAAGTGAAAGATTAAATTCGTAATTTCATAACACATCGAAACCATTCTACATAGAAAAGCTCCATAGCTCTTATTCATATAAACTTATTATTATTACAAAAAGGTCCACAAGTAGAGCTTTTTCAAAACACACACAAAAAGTCACCACATACACATTACATAAACCTCCCATTATTCCCTCACAAAACATTACATTTAAAACTTCAGCTTATTAATCACGCAGAAGCAACTCTTCCCCTTTCAGCCCTAGATCCGCCGCTGAAAAACAGCGTCTCCCGCCGTGAATACTTGAGATTCTCCGCCTGCTCCTCGAGATCTGATAGGCGGTGGCGATCACGTCCTCGGCAAACCTCTCAGGGCGGAGGTCCGGCCGCTGAGCGTGTTCATCATGGCGTTGTCGTTCGTGTTGAACTCCACCCACTGGCAGCCCTGTTCTCCGGCCTGCTTCACCACCGCGAAGTTCTGAGGCACCACCACCGCCTGTCCCTCGCGGACTTGGCCGTCGAACACCGCCTGGCCGCGGTGGTTCACTATCTGCATACGCGACTCGCCGCGCGTGATGTAGATTATGCTGTGGGCGTTCACGAACCAGTGTGGCGCCATTATTGCGTTCTGAAAATTATACAGGAAATTTTTAGTTGGTTTAGGAAATTTAAAAGGAATAATTACGGAAATTACCCTAAGGTTTGATCTAATTACAATATAAATCATTTGTAAAATATAAGAACATTTTTAATTATGTTTTTTTATAATTAATCCCAATCCAAAAAGAGGGACTATATGTTTAGCATTTAGCAATTTATGTGTATATTGCTTACCCTATAAAGTACAAACATCTCCTTAAGATATCACATAAGGGATAATTAAAAAAACTCAGAGGCTTTTGAAAATTGCAAAAAAATCAAAAAAATTTGATCCGTCTTACATTACTTCCTTCAGAAGCAAAAGATATTTCAAAAATTCTGAGATTTATAGAAATATTACATCTATCTACTTAAATTTAAGACAAAATCATATTTGGGAGGGCTTTTTTAAGACAGAATCATATTTGAGGGCTTTTTGTAATTAGCCCAAACATGAGGGTTTTTTTATAATTACCCCTTTTCTTAGTCGACATCCTTATGTAATCTGTAAAATAAAAACATATATCATTAGTATTTTGGAAATATTTTACAATTTTGAAAATAATTTTAAAAGCTAATTAATGTTTTTTATAATTAAACTAAATCTCAAAAAAGTAATTTTTTTTTTTCAAAAAAGGGATTATGTGATATAATATATTTCTCACCCTGTAAAGAACTCCCTGGCGGCGCTGAGCTGGAAGAACCGGAGAATCGGGAGAGTCAAGCTATTCACGGTGGACAACCGCCCGGCGCGTGGGTTATAAATATCGGCGCGTGATGGTTTATCAATATTCTCTCTATATTTAGCGGAGCAAACAGTCTCCTCAAGCCCATTAGCGCCAACGCCGTTGTAGCGCTCCTCCTCCTCTCCGCCGCCGTACTGCTCCTCCCGGCGGCCGTACTCCTCCCTGGTCAGCGGCGGCGTGATCACCTGAAGACCCTTTTGGACGGTGATGATGTGCCCTCTCTCGTCATTTTCGCCCTGGAGACTCCTTGCTGTCTCCTGGTCGACCCCGAAAACCTCGGACAGAGTTTCGACGTCGAATCCCCGGAAAACGTTGCCGTGTTCGTGTTGGACCTGTTGGCCGCGCTTGCGTCCGTGCTGTTGTTGTTGTTGTTGCTCTTGTCCTCTTTGTGGGTTTCCAGCCAGGTGGAATGACTGCGGTAAGAATTAAACAGGCAAATTTTATCAGTTAATTGTGGTGCTTCTGCAATGCATGCAAAAAAAAAAAGGGATAATTACAAAAACACCCCAAAGGTTTGGGCTGAGTACAAAAAAACCCGATATGTTAAAATTACCAAAATTTTGATTCTGTCTTAAATTTCAGTTAAATTTATGGGGGTAACTGTAATATTTTTATAAATGTCGGGGTAGTTTTTGAAAAAAATATATGTTTATGTAAGACTAATCAAACCTTATGGATTTTTTTGTAATTTTCTAAAAGCATCTTGGGTATTTTGTAATTAACCCAAACCCTAGGGAGTTTTTTTGCAATCATCCCAAAAGAAGGGATAATTACAAATGCTACCGTGATGTTTAATTTAATTACTAAAAACCAACAAATTCCATATCATTTTAAGGTGTTACCCCACCCATTACCCATTGAGATTTGTGTTTGCCTATCAAATGCTTTGTAAAATAGAAATAAACATAGGAGGTATTTGTAATTTCGAAAGATAATATTGGTACTTCTGCAAAACAAACAAATATTTTTGGGATAATTACAAATAATACCTTAATGTTTAATTCAATTACAAAAATTTCAGTTATACTTCAAAATTACAAAAATTCCTCTTAGGAGTGCTACAAGACCCTCTATTGAGCTTTGTATTTAGCTAACAAAAACTTCTCTTATAGGTGTAATTTGTAAAATAAATGTCAATATTAGTAATTTTAAAGACAATTGAGTTTTCTTTGTAATTATCCCAAACTTCAGGGTATTTTTTATAATTAGGGAACACCCCTGAGGTTTAGGCTAATTACAAAAAACCCGGAGATGTTTTAAAATTAAAAAAAAACCATGAGGTTTAATTCTATCTTACATTTTCTCCCTTTTCTCCCTTCATAAACAATGGACATTTCAAAAAACCCATGATATTTCTACAAATATTAGAGTTATCAAACCTGATGGGGCTTTTTGCAATTTTGAAACTATATCTGGGTTTTTCTGTAATTAGCCCAAACCTCAGGGGTCTTTTGTAATTATCCCTTATAATTATTCCAAAAAAGAAACTGTATTATAATTTTACCCTTGGGTTCTGATCGAGTTGGTTGGCGTTATTGCTATTATCTTGCATAACAACCACAACAAGCTCTTGATCACCATTGTTGTAAGCCCAGTGAGCAGCTCCAGCTGGGATTGCTAAAATATCACCCGTCTTAAAGTGTTCGATTCTCTGATGCTTATCTCTGAATCTCTGGCTTTTCCCCTCCCCTTCATATTGCTGAGATTGTTGGGATGATTCGAATGTTTCGGGGCAACCCGAAATCATGATCCCAAAATATCCCCTACCTGCATGCAAAGTGGGAAAAATCAAGAATTTCAAATTCACTCCCACAAATATGAAAAAGTGATAATTGCAAGAATTGCCCTTGAGATTTGGGGGAACAATTTCGTGTTTTGTTTTTGGTGTTTCGTTTTTGGTGTTCCGCTCTCTGTTCCACTACTTGGACGATGGACACATGTCCGAAAATCGACCGTGCATGTTTATCTTGTAAACATGTATCCATCGTCCAAATAGTGGAACAGGGAGTGAAACATTTCATTTTAAATGGGGTTTTGCTTACCTAGAAAATTTTCAAAAATTACAAAATTCCCCAAAATTTGATTCAGTCTTAATTTTAAGAAGTTATGGTTAACTGTAGAATTTCTATAAATGTAAGGGGGGAAAAGAATTTCTTAGAAAGGAGAAAGGTATAAGATGGAATCAAACCTCAAGAAAAGCATTTTATAATTTATAATTTCAAAATCTCTCTGGGTCTTTTTGTAATTAACACAAACCTCAAGGGTAGTTTTTTAATTATCCCAATATATGTATAGTCATAATTATAAAAAAAAAAAAAAAAAAGAGTTTTGGGATAATTACAAAAACCCGTGATGTTTTCCATTCCGTCTTGCATTTTCCACTTTATAAAGACGGCATTTCCACTTTATAAGCAAAAAAACACTACTTAGACATGAATCAAACTTGAGGTTTTTTTAGTCTTGAAACAGTATTTTTGTAATCATCCCAAACCAGAGGGGTAGTTTTGTAATTATCCCATAGTACATATTTATATAGAGTTCAAAATGAAGAACCTTGAACAACATAAGCTAGAACAGGGGCATTATGGTAGCTCGGCAACATGAGCCCCTCGCCTGAATCCTATGCCGATGAAGCGAAACGCGCATTGGTACTCATCGCTATTATGATCCCAAAACTCAGAAACTCCGGCCGGCTTCGAGCCGATACGACGGCTCTTTCGGCGTTGATTCTGGTTATCTGACATTGGCCCTGTTGCCAGCTGCCTTCTCGGGCAGCCAAGCCGAGGCTGAGAAGTAGAAGAAAGCTTAGCACTGAGAAAAAGAGCTTAACCATGGTGTGAAATTAATTAACTTGAGTTGGGGTTGTGTGTTTTGTGTGGGTTGATTGATGGGAAGTGGCGAGTGGGGAGTGTGGGAATTTATAGAGGTGAAGAGTGGGTTTTGGGGTTGACACATAGGAGGGTTTGTGCATGTGGGGTTTGCCATTTTGCAGTATGCATGTGTTTGTGGGTTTTGTGGCTTACACCTATGGTTTTGTTTGGAGGCAGGTGGCTTTGTTTTTCTGAGAATGGTAGAGCTTTGTTTTGGATGTATTTGGGAGGGTATTGTTGTGGTTTTGGTGTGGGTGTGATATTGTGGGTTATTTTGGATTCATGTGTGATTGATGATCAATTTGAATTGTTATTGTGGGCTACTGTAGGTTTGCGTTGGGGACATATCGAAATTGGTGAAAGATTTGGTGAACTCATATTAAACAATATATGTGGGTTCGATTCGGAGGAAATCAATTATGATTAGATTTGGGGGATTGTGCATACTTATTTGTCCTCAAGATATAGTCAGCTCACGCTGGAAGCTGAGTTATCGGGGGAAAAAAAAAGGATCTCTAGGCCCTTGACTAATGCAGAATGGGTTCATTGAGTCATAAAATTTCAAGTTCAAATCTTCACTTTTGCACTACTTGGTTGAACCTATCGCACAAAATTTGTCTAATGCAGCTTAATTGGCTAGCGTGATCTGCAAACTATAGTGTCAAACCCAAGAGTTCCACCGTCATACAAACAAACAAACAAAAAAAAAAGAAACAGAAAAGGATCTCCAGGAATTATAAAATTAAACAATGAAATTTGTAATAAAATTAAGGACTACTTACAAAAAATATCATTTAGGTTCAATCTAGTTATTAAAAGAACAATTACTTTTCAAAACTACTAATATCCCCTTAGCATATATTTCTATTTTACAAATTACACTATCAAGACTCAAGATGCAAGTAAATACAAACACCGTCTTTGTTATACCTTAAGGGATAGTTGTAGTTCTAAAAATAACTGGAGTTCTTTTACAATTAAGCTAAAGATTAGGGACAAGTTTTGTAATTAAACCCTAAAATCACATATCCAAAGGTATAACAACGAGACTGAGTGGCAGACTTCAAACGGAAAAACACTCTCTTACATGAATAAAAACACTGACTTTAATACTAAGGTCATTCTAGCCCCTGAAACTAACAACTAATAATATCCTGATCATTTACATTCTAACTTCTTTTCCATCCTGAAACCTCAGTTATTCGTTATACATACATTTCAAAATATAAACATTAAGACTTCAGAGTCTGGAGTTCCACTCATGATTCGCGGTATTTTGTCAAATCGAAAGTCAACGTCCTCGAGCAGCTGAAAAATAGACGTCGATTTTAAGGATCAGCATTGTGGAGATAATAAAAGTTTGGGATAATTACCAAAAAAAAAAAAAAAACATGAGGTCCGGGCTAATACAAAAAAATCCGGAGGATTTTAAAAATCGCAAAAAAAAAGACTACTTTCAGGGTTTGATTCCGTCTTACATTTCTCCCTTCACAAGTGAGAACACATTTCAAAATCCCCCATTATTTCTAGAAATATTACCTTTAGCCCCTTAATTTTAAGACATAATCAAACCTGAGGGAACTTTTTATAATATTAAAAGTACATCTCTGGATTTTTTTGTAATTGCCCAAACCTCAAGGGGACTTTCGTAATTATCCCTAGAAACTTGTAACTGGAAAATGAAAAACACGAAATAATGTAAGAAAAGACAGATTTTTCTCACCCTTTGTCAGAATCACGATAAACGCCAACCAGAGCTTCAGCCTTGTCGTAAAAATTATCCTTGAGGGAAATCACGATGCTCTGAAAACCACATCCAAAATCAACGTCTCGATCCAGCCTTGCTCCTCCACAGGATTTTGCACGGATAAAGCTAGCAACTTTGGCAACGTTTAAGTTGTCTAATGCAGCATCCACTTCGTCCAATATAAAAAACGGTGAAGGCCTGAAACTGCAATTTCAAGGACAAAAAGAGTGAGCGCCTGTAAGGATGAGTAATCACTTCAAATAAACTCCTTATACTGAAATATTCCTTAATATGGACGAGCAACCTCCGGAGTATTAGACAGCCTTCGATTCCAAACATATTAAATAGTAGTTAATCCTCAACTCCAGAAAGGAAAACCTCTTTTCATATAAAGCAGGATAAATATCTACAGCATCAGTAATATGAAGGGATAATCACAAAAACTACCTCTGGACCTGGAGTTTGGGTTAATTACACAAAAACACACAAGTTTTTTGAAAATTACAAAAAGATCCATGAGGTTTGATTCTGTATTATACTTCACCCCATTCATAAGTAAAAACATTTCAAACAACACCTACATTTGTAGAAATATAACAATTACCTCCTTACATTTAACACAAAATCAAACGTCAATTTTATTTATTTTGTATTTTCAAACATATCTGGGTTTTTTTAATTAACTCAAACCTCAGGGATATTTTTGAAATTATCCCATAATATAGAAGGATCGTGGAAAATAAAATAACAGGAACAATATAACTTGTGCACATTCAATTTACAGCAATAACGAGATTGAAAATTGCAAAAAGCATCACAACGAAAGATTAAGATACACAGAAATCAACATCCTAAGACTACAGTAAAGAACTCATTTCAGTGTAGCTAAAGAGGTATTCCTCCTGGAACTTTTTTGCTTTGCTTTGCTTTGCTTTGTGCATGATAACTCATGCACACTATTTACAGCAATAAGGAGATTGAAAACTGCAAAAAGCATCTTAACAAAAGATTTAGGACTGCAGTACAGAATGCATTTGGGCATAGTTAAATTTTTTTTTTTTTTGATAACCTGTGCAAATTCTATTTACAGCAATAAAGAGGATACAAAATGCAAGACGTATTTCAACAAAAGATTAAGAGACAGAAAAATCGACATCCTAAGACTACACTAAAAAATTCATAACTTTTTTTTATTAGGTTAGTGCATACCTGTGGATGGAGAAGAGCAAAGCCAGTGCAGCAACAGTCTTCTCACCACCAGATAGCTGAGACATATCCCGATATCGCTTCGTTGGTGGCATGGCACTATACTTGATGCCATATAGGTATGGCTCATCAGGGTTCTCCAAATTCAGATATGCCGTTCCACCCACTGCATGGGTACTGCTCATCCCACCCACTGAGTGTGTGTTGCTCTTTGTGAGTTCATTGTATATTTTGTCAATGTTACTCGAGATGTGGTTAAAAGCTTCCATAAATAATTCATGCCTGGATTCAACTTGAAAAATCAGTGGCTTCACTTGAGAATGTGGTTAAAAGCTTCCATAAATAAGCAACAAATGGAACAGTTTGAAAAGAAAGCTTCTGAAGTTTAACAAAGCCTACCAAATATTCCTATGTGCACATTGTAGGCATGTTTTCTACAAACTTTCAACAAGTTACTATAACCTAAAGTTTTCTAAATATTAAATATAAAGGTATTAAGTTCTTATTACACGATACGGTACCATGTCTACAAGGACAGTTCTAGATGACAGGAAACCCTTTACTTAAAGTTCACTATCAAGAGTGAACAACCATGATCAGAAAATAATTGGACGTGAACAGGGATTGGTTGCTTCAAAGCTTAAAAAGGGGATGTCTACAAAGAACTACAGCATCATTAACTGGTACAATAAAGGCAATGCATGTCATGGACGCGTAACACTTGTTACGTGTAGTTCTAGTTGGGTCATCTCTAAAAATATGAAAGTCGCTTTGTGGAATTCATAGAGTACCTCATCTGTTTAGCTTTGTTGTATTCAGCAGTTATTCTGTTCTGTTCATCTCTGGCTGCTTCCCATTCTTTGGACGCGGCTCTTTCCTTCTCCAACACAGCCTCATATTGATCCAGTGCCTTCAAATTCGGAGCGGTTCTTCCAATTTCAGAGATCAAGGCAGTTATTTTCTGACTAAATTCTGCTTCAATCTTCTCCCTTTCAGATGGTTTCGACTTCTGCTGAAGCGATCTACTCAGTGTTCTAAAATCGAAACCTGGGCCTTGGGATGATGATCCAGTTTCCATAGGGTCAGCAACTGTTGGAAGTTCTATATGTTCTAGTTCACACTTTTCCGTTATCTCTTGCCTCCGCAACGTCAGTTGCTCTATCAGAGTTTCCTGTAAATTCCAAACCATGTAATTTAATTTTATAGCTCCTCTGTAATTGGCACATTTAGAACAGAAAGCTGTTAAGAGGAAGATAACGTACTAAGAGGGTGTTTGGCAGAGCTTATAAGCACTTCAAAACATCTTCTAAGATGTTTGAGAGCTTACAAGCTCTTTAAATTTGTGTGGTAAATTTTAAAAATATCTTTTAAGCTCCCAAAATAAGATGTAAGAAGCTTATAAGCTGTTTTTAAAAAAGTTGGGGAATCAACTTTTTCCGAATTTTATCTTATTTCAACCTCCTCCTTTATTTTTACTATTTTAATTACAAAATTGCCATTACTAATGTCTTAAAAGCCCCGTCATCTTATTTTATCCAAACACTTCAACAATTTATTTTTAAAATAAGATCTGAAATCTTATAAGCTCTAAAAACATCTTATAAGATGTAGGAGTTTATAAGATCTTTTAAATAAGTTTAGCCAAACACCCTCTAAATAAATGGTGGTTCACAAACTTATTCTGAAGGAAATCAGCCTTTATGACTAACCTTAGACTTAATTTGACGATTGTGCTTGGTAATATTTGATGTAGCAGCAGAGATCTTTTTCTTCCACGCCTGGATTTCCCTGTCGCACTCCTCGGCTTTTGACTTCCATTCTAATAAAAAGAGACGTGGATATAGACAATTCTCATGTTGCGCACAAATTTTAGAATGAGATACAGAGAGCAATTGAGCTCTAACAAAATGGCACTACAATCTTAAGAACACATGAATAGGCATGAGTCGAGGGTTCAGAAGAACTACAATGAAACTGAATGAAGCACAGGTATTTAATCTGCTTCCACAAAGCAATTAACAAATAATACATCTGATCAAACACACCTCAACTATATGGAAAATTGTCAAACACACCTCAACTATATGAACAATTGTCCCAGTTTTAGTAAAACAAAGAGCGTATATAATGATCCTGAAATTTTGGTTCTAGGGTTTGGCTTGGCTCTTTGAGATCATGATCTTGTCCACTTAATTTAATTGCTTAAGGTGTCATCATTTTGTGTTTTCATTCATATAAGAAACAAACAAGACAAAAAGATAAAACCTTAAAGTACCTTGCACTTCTTCATTTAAATCTTCAATCTCAGCATTTGCTGTCTCCATTGCTGACTTCAATTCATTCTGCCTCTTCTCAACATCCTTCAAAGCATTTTTTAAGTTAGCAACTGTTGATTCTAGCTTGACAATACGTGAACCCACGTCTCGTTTCTTTTTCGCTCAACCTAGCCACATGGAATGGATGCAAACATAAGCTAACAGGGATATCTTATTCGACCATCTTTCAGTTTATTATAGAAATACAACCAACCATGCAAATCCCATTTGATACAACTTTCTGATTCTAAACATGGCAGTTCGGGGTGAACAACAGATGCATAGTGCATGATAGAGATTGGACATTGTCAGTTTGTATCTTTCCTCAAAATGACTAAAAAATAATTAAAAAAGAATACCAGTTCACCACTTGAATATTACTCCAGATAATTGCTCAATAATAGGGTATTTATTAGTTCAAGGCAAGCCCGCTCTGGCTATCCAAGCAAACACTCCGGCCATCTAGAGAAAATGGAAGGCAATGGATAGAGGAGAAGGCAGCGGTTGTCAGGGACTAAGCCTCTTCGCGATGAGAATAGGTGGGAATCTGGATGAGATCGAATACAGATCTACAATTGTTTTTGCTTCTAAATGTTTTCTTTTTCTCTTTTTTCCCTTATAGAAGAAATTTAGGCATCGCATAAAATACAGATTATATCTTAACTACCAAAGATTTCAAACAAAACAGATTACATCTTAACTATCAAAGATTTCAAACAAAACTTTATTAAACTGGACTGCATCATATTAACCTTTTTAGACTCCAATGCCTATTAATTGAGTCGAATTTTCCTAACTAGCAAGCAGTGAAACAAAGGAAAGCCAGAACAATAGAAAGCTTCCACACAAAAAAAGATTTGAAGTTGCTGGTTCAACAAATTTAGGAATACGCTCAACATTCAGAAAGAGTTAAAATAATATTTTTGCTTTAAATGTATCTCTATGGTGAAAGGCAAACTAGCTAGAGCAGTTCATGAAAGATTGGGGAAGAAATGCAAATTTCTTGCGAACATACTGATAATAATTTTAAAGTTTATTTAAGATTTAAAGTTATGTATGCAACAAAACTTCAAAATCAAAATGGCATGCAAATAAAACAGCACCTACAGAACCATAGAAGAAAAGGAGAATACATACTGGTATTTGAGCTTTGACTGCTGGTTATGCAAGTTGAATCTTTCTGCAGCTATCTGCTCAATAGCCTTGAGATGATTTTCTTCATATTCACGAATGTTTTTTACCCCAACAGACTCACTGAATTTCTTGTAGATTAGGTCAACAATTTCATTGATCCTTCCCTCTATTTTTACTATCTTTGATGCCCTGCTGGTGATAACTTTTTCCAACTGCAAGAAACCAGGAAATATTTAGGTACTCGGTGAAGGGAAATAACACAAAGGACCAAAGAGCACCTTTTGAAGTTCAGGCTTGACACGGGCAATTTCATCTTCAATCGTGCGCTTCTCCACCTTCAATTTATTCAGTTTGTCTTCAATACTTTTCTGCAAAAAAATTCCCTTCTAAGTAGCAGTATCATATGATGCAGCCTCGAAACCAACCCAAAGAGCATGACCACAACCAGGAAACAAGACGCATCATTTTTAAACAATATAAATACTTCCTCGGTTTAGAACACTAACAACAAATACCATTAGTACAGAAAAGGAGACAAATAGAAGACATTCTATTAGATGCCCAATTTGCATATTTAGAAATATTGATCCAGAAACAAATTCCTAAAAACACAAGTACCAAATTTGTTACATTGGTTAGAGATCATGTCGAATGGACTCAGCTAGGAGACTCAAACGCAATTCTTTTGCTAATACTAAAACTACATTAGCACATATCCATTCACAAATCAGGTACAGCTACATCACATAAACAGGAGGTCCGTATACTAGTACTACATTGAACATCTAAGACCAGTCAGGCCCCTTAAGCAGAAGCCCATCTCTCTTTTTGTGGCATACAAACCTCAAGGCACCAAGTTGTCACACAATACCTTAATTTCTACAAGATGACGATGACATCACATATCATTCACAGTATAGCAAAAAGTACAAAATTATTTTTTGGTTGGTATTCAGTGTTAACCACAATATAATTGAGCAATCACAGGTCCCAAGTATTCTCTTAAATCTTCAAGTTTTTCTAAGTAATGAAGAAACAAAAACTGAATCCATCTTCAAAACATGCCAACAAGCACAGAGTACATTAGATATTTAATATTCTGACTTCATATTCATGCAGGGGTCATTAGTTAGAGGTTAATCAGACCATTATGAGCTCACTTATGAATATCTTTTCCAGATTTATACATTATTTTACATGGGGATTTCATGCAGCATGCAGCCTACAAAACCACTGCAAGGCCAGCTGCACCTAGCTTGAAAGAGGATAGTACTACATAAAAGGAACTGTTATTTTGTTTAAAAAAAGAACTCCCATATTCATGCTAAAATATAGAAAACTCACAAAAGAGGGAACGGGAAAACCTTCTCAACTTCTAATAATACTCGAAAAAAAGAGAGCGAAAACCTTCTCAATTTCTGTATACTGAATCTGCTTTTCGAGACCACTGATTTTGCCAGATGCTTCGGACTCCTTAAGCTTCATTTCTCTTATTGACCCGAGCTTTTCCAATTCAGACTCCAGATCTTCTTTTTCTTCTTCTTAAGCCCTGCACAGGGCAATCTTTTAGCACTAAAGCAATCATATTAACAAGATAAAGAAAGCAACTAGCATAAGTCGGAATTTAACTCCACTGACCTTCAATTTTCTTGTCATCCCATTTATGCGAACGCGCTTCCATTCCGCCACTTGTGCCACCAGTCATTGTACCAGATTTGGTCAATAAGATCCCATCAGTAGTCACAACTGACACCAAAAATAGGAGAAAAGGAATTTGTATCAGTCAGCTTAGAATCTGTAGAGATAAATCAACTATTATACCTTTGAATCTCTGCCCACTCCAGCTCAGATGCTTAGCTTCATTGAGATCATCACAAACTAAGGTATTTCCAACAGCAAACAAAATAGCTTTTTCCAGCACAGAATCGAATCTTTAGACTGTCAAGGAAACACCTTAAAGATAGAATTGCAGAAAGAGAAACCCGTCTTCATAAATTTATATATTGATGCTCAAGGAGGAATAGGTGGCTATGAACGGAGCATACAAAGATGAAAAGAATTTTCAACTCATCCATGCTTTGAAAAGTAATACAGTTAGGTGTATGGTCCGGCGAAAGGTATAAATAATGTGACATCTGCTTGTGATTTTACACATAGCAGCGCTACATGTCTCAGATGCATCTCCAAATAGGGCATGAGAACAAAAGGCATGAGATTAACAAAACAAAAGAGATCTCTCTCATTTAACATCTTTTTAAAGATTCGGGAAACTCAAAAAAACAAGACAAGTACATACATGATAAACAAAACCATATAATGTTACACTTAGAGAGAATATGTATAGCGTACAGATGAACTATCTGAAACAAAAAGGACAAAAAAGAAAAAGATAATAGCTTAAAGACAACTCTTGCCTAGATATCTATTTCATAATATAAAGATTAAATAATACCAATGTAAGGGAACAGTAGATGATTGCAACAAGCTCAATAAAAGATTGTGTATGCAGAGTAATCATGTTATTGTGGCTAAATGAAAGTCTCCTGTAAGATTCACTTTAACAAAAAAACAAAATCAAGTGAATCATAATTACATTTTTTCTTATTGATTCACATAATCGAACGAGAAAACTTTGGTGAAGGATACTGTATGACATCAAAGATCAGCTTTGCAGTTCCACCCAAGGTGCGCAACCTCTCCATGACTGGCTTCACACGCACTGACTGAAGTGGTATAAATGTCTGTGGGGGAAGCCTTTGTTCTTTCAAATACTGTAGGCAAACAAACTAAGTAGTCACAAACTGTAACCTTTTTAAAACTTTAAATCAAAAACAGTCTAAAAAATACAAGCAAAAATCTTCAGCCAAAAAGAAAAATTGGAAACCTTTAAATAAATCAGAACTTCATTTAGAATTCATTTTTTTTAAACCTAATATTTAAATAAAGAACAAAATAAATTCATTCTACTATCACAAATTAAATGCAACAATGCTACACAGCAGAATATGTGAAGCAATGCGGCAATGATGAACTTTGTAGACACGTTCAGTTAAGGCTGGTAGGTCAGTTCTTATACGAGGGGAAAAAGAATATGAATGTCAAAAAATTAAAATTGCAGAATGCTGCTTTCCTTTGCAGAGGATATCAAGGTATGCAATGAATGATTAAGGTCCACGCAGTGGAGATTGATCACAACAATCATGAGCAATGAAATTGTAGGCCCATATAAAACATTCAGGCTTGCACCAGACTGCACAGATATTTAGTTAGTGATGTTATCAGAGAGGCAAGTGAAAATGGAGCCCAATCTCGATGAACAGCTAAAGCTTCTATAGAAACCTGGCACCCCACACAGCATAAACCTGACTTGGAGCAAGTGCTGGATTAATTTAGTGCACAGTTCAAACTATCCAAGAACCAGCAACCACTATAAGTAACCATAGCTTTCTTTATCTTTAACAAGATCCAGAACATAATTACCATCTATAAGAGCATCTGCTGACTCTTTAGCTTATAATGATAAGAATGCATCCCAATCAGTTACATGTGAGTAGGAAAGAGAAAGTGACATACAGACTATTCATAAAATCATATTTCAATCAGTTACATGTGAGTTCAGGAAAGAGAAAGTGACACAACTGGGATAATCTCAATATATTCATAGAATACCTTGATGCATTCCTTTCCTGTATTTTCATCCTCAACTACTACTGCATCCATGAATCTGCCCATAGCAACAGTGACAGCAAGGTTATACTTCTTTTGTGTTGGCCTACAGAGATCAGTCATGCGACCATGAACACTAGGAAATAGGCGTTTCAGGGATTCAACTGCCTGAGACAATCTGGCATCCCTCTCATTCTCATGTCTATCAGCCTTCAATTCCCGTAGCTGATTATCTAAATCACAAATTTTTGCCTTCAACATATCATATTTGCCCCTGAAACAAATGTATCACTGAATGGGTAAAATTATTCAATATGAAATCATTCTTGAAGCAACTGGCAAGTAAGAACAACAGCAAAGTACCTAGATTCCACAAGCTTATCTTTCATCTCACGTTGTTCCTTCCTCACTCTTGTAAGATCATCCTTATGCTTCCCAACCGCATCAAGAATTTTCTTGAGTCTAGTTTGCATGTGTTTCTCCTGCAGCTCCAATTCATGCTTTCGATTTTCCAGCTGCTGAAAGTTTTCTTCTAAATTCTTCTGTGTTTCGATATCAGCATTCTGTTGCCGGTCTAAAACCTCCTTCTCATTCTTTAATTTCGCAGTTTGCATCCCAGCCTCCTCTTTACTGCAAAAATAATTGCTAATCAGTACCTAAGGTGTCTTCAAAAAACCATTAGACTAGACAAAGAGATGAGTGGTTTAAATTTGGGAAAAGGAAACTACAGATCTTACATCTGGTGATATGTCTCCAATTCACTGTCAACTAACTGAAGCTTTCCACCAGCATCCTGGCTTTTTTCACGCAAATCATCAAGTTGCTTCGTCACATCCCTCAAGTCATTCTCAAGTCGCTCAACCTCCTCTGAATGTCTTCTTTTTCTTCTTTTTCTTACTCAGCTCCTTATTCGTAGTTTTTATTTTTGAAGTTATACGAGTTATCTCCTCCTTTAACTTTACAAGCTCAGATTGCTACAGCATCCAAAAAATGAATACTATGAGTTGTTAATAAATAGTCAGTGACATAAACCACATAAGTTATTTGCAACAGAGAGATTAAAATTGGAGCTTAAATGAGGAACAGCATTACCAGCACAGACAAAAATCTTGCTTATAATGAGAAATGTTTATTTAAATTGCAGTCAAGTAGCAAATAATGGCATGATGCTTGAGGGTAAAATATGATCCCATCACAAGAAATGTACTAAATTACACATACATCTTTTGTACATGTGTAAGTGTAACCTTCTCACACACACAAAAGAAAGGGAAAAGATGAAAGCAAAAAGTATGAAAATGAGCATTCCACTTAAATCACACTGAAGTTTGTCAATAAATACATCCAGAAGTCAGTAAGTCACTAGATATAAAGCCAGGGATGATATTAAAAAAAAACATGGATAGTCATACCAAAACCAATTCAAAGCCATATTTTTGTCTCTATCTAAATCACTTTAATTATCAGAAGCATGCATATTGCTAGAGGTTGTTCTCACATTTTTTTGTCAATAGCCCTAAAATCAAGTCATGAGTGAACTTTCACAGCAAGGGTAAACCCGATTCTGATCATCTATAATAACCTAGTTGCTTCTAGGCTTCCTATTTATCCGACAACAAAGTAAGAGATGATTACATAAGTCAGAGCAAATAAGGCAGCTCAAACAAACATTTGGGCAGAATGGTAGCAAGAAAAGTTTCTGAGTGGAGCAAACTTTGCAATTTTATTTAGATGACACCAGGAATTGGAATTATAAAAGTACATGTTCAAATGAAATTTCAAATCTAACACGTGAAAAGAACAGCTAAAGTGTAATATGCATAACTGATAATAGAACTGATTTATAAGAAACCAAAAAAGAGTGCTGATGATTAACTCGTTCAGTGTTTAAAAAAACGTTAGGCGACAAAAAAAAAAAAAGCGATTAGGGGTCATAGTGCCTAGGCGCTAGGCGAAAAGTGGTGCCTGAGCGAAGTGAGGCGCCCGTCTTACAAAATAAAATTCAGTTTATCATTACTAAAGAAATATGACACAATACTAAGATAAAATTTTAATTAGGTAATACTTTACTCAAAGTCTCAAACAAGCATAATTTTGCAAATTAAAATATCTAAAAACCGCTAATAACTGATGGGAAAACATATTATCCCAGATCTACTCATCATACTCCACTTGAAAAGAATCGATAACCCCATCATCCTCCTCTCCATCAAATGACTTATATCCCTCATCATCATCTTCTTCTTCACAAGCATGTGTGAGTTGTTTCTAAGAGCTAGAGGTCAAATTTGATTGCCTAAGTCTTGTGTGAGTTCTTTTTCTAGGGTTTCATTTAAGTAAGGGTGCATTGGTATTTTAAAAGGTATTCTAAACCCTAAAAAAAATAGGAATAACTTAACTGCGAAAAAAAGCGCCTCAAGGCGGCACCTAGGCAAGCCTTGGGCGCCTTAGCTCGCCTTACAGAAATCGCCTAGCCTTAGCCCAACTAGGCGCTTAGGTGTCGCCCCGCCTTTTTAAACACTGAACTCGTTACATCTAAAAGATTTAAAAATAAAAATCTGTGATAACTTCACCAGCAGCATATACTCAACTTTACCTACCATTGCAAAGGAGCAGCAAGAAAAACATGCAGGAACAAAAGAACGTGCTACAGTTCAGTCTCAATAACAGATATCTTACATTATCAAGTCTATTTTGCTTCTCCGCAATCTTCCTCTGGCATTGACCAATCTCTTTCAAATATCCAGCTTGTTCTTTATTCTTTTTCCTTGCTTCAGCTTCATAATTATCCAGTTCATGCACAATCTCTTTCAGGCTATTCTCTTCAACATCTAGGTCCTCATTTGCTTTTTCAATATCTTTCTGTATGTTTAATAGTTGCCAAAGAAAATGTTCCTGCTTCAAAGATTTCTGCAGGGAGTTATGGAAATGTTACCAAGTGTTAGTCTTAAGCAAAAGGAAGCTTTTTGGTACTATAATTATCATTTTGAGGTCAACAAATATAAAGTTCATAATAGGACAAGCGAATGGTATTCTTCAACATTAATAAAGATTAACTTAAACTTCACATATCTTAAAAGGCTTTATCACCAACAAAAAGTAAACTCCATGTCTATTTTGCAGTAAAAGATGCACTATTAAAAATGTAAGAATAATGTGAACCAGTTGCTCTTGCAATTTGAGATGCTTTTCAGCCTCCTCTTTCTGCAGCTTCTTTTGCTTTTTCTCGGCTGAAATGGCTTTCTTTTTCTGATGCGCAAGCACAGCCTTTTCATCAGCTTCTTCTTTTCGTGATTCCAGCTCTTCATATTGTCGTTTGTACTCTTCAGAGCCAGAGATTTGTTCAATTAGGGCAGTCAGTTCCTTAGGATTTTTAGAAGCAATAGACTCCACGTCTCCCTGAGCCATAAAAACGAATTTAATATGTAGAAGAACATAACCAAGTGTGTATTTCAAACATATTTCTGGGATTTATCTCCCATTGGCAATTTGGCATTGCCCCTTTTCTCGGAAAAGGCTAAAGTAATTTTGAAATATATTAAAACTCTCCTGTTAAATTAACATGGGTTAACTGGTTAAGGCTGTGAAAATTGCCAAACATGTCTGCATGATTTCTTGCGTATACACATTTGTGTGTGTGTCTGATATGTCTGACTCTTTGTCCCATTGGTGGAGATAATTACAATAAAAGAAAAAAATATATATTAAATAGATGAGTAATACAGTCATACATGTAAAATTGTAAACTCAACAAAAAAGAGCAGATGCATACGAGAAAAACCACTTTGACTGTTTTTATAAGACTAGGGAATCTTCTAGTCTATAAATGTCTTCCACTATTTATACCTCAAACGTGCATCAATAGCAAACTTAGTTTCCAACTTTTACCAGCAAATGCTACAAGTTTCAATCCAATATTCATCTCCACCTGCATTCTCTTCAGTTAAAAAGACTCCCAATAGTTCACCTCTTTTGATTTTCCTATAGCTGAAGTAGCGGGTTGACTTTTATCATTCTGAATCACTCTTAAGCAAAAATTAAACAGTTTTCTCCTAACTTCTTTCTCTGAATATCTTTTTTCAGCAATTTACCACTAAGCATCTAATTCCCAATCTTTTGAAACACATTTCGCTTGCAGTAAATAGACAGCTATACATACGTACCAGTTAACAAATTCCTGAAAATGAATAATCACCTGAAAAACGAGGAAATTTCGAGCTTTAACCAGGATACCAAGCGACCTCAGCTTCGCATTATACTCGTCCCAATTCACGACGCGGTCCCCAATCCTGTACTCACTGCCACCAGCAGTAGTAATTGACCGAGTGAACTCAATCTCCGACCCGTCCGGCAGCTGGTATACGAGCATGACGTGTGCTCTACGCCCCTCTGCTCCTTATCACGGTCGTCAAACGCGTAAATAAGGTCCCGCAACTGAGCCCCACGGAGTTGACCCGTGCGGACACCGAGGACGAAGCTTATGGCGTCCATTAGATTCGATTTTCCGGCGCCGTTGGGGCCGATTATGGCCGTAAAATCGTAGAACGGGCCGATGATCTGGTGGCCTTTGTAGGATTTGAAGTTCTCCAGTTCTATCCGGATAATTTTGCCGGAGGCGACCAAGGATGGCATTTTGGGGAAATTTTAGTGGGAATCAAAGCCCTAGGATTTGAAAGATTGGGGTTTTGTTGGGAGGAAGAGTTTAGAGCGTATGAGGGGAGAATTACAGAAATTTAACAGTAATTGAATAGATTCGTTTATGGCGGAGATGGTATTTTGAGAGGGAAGTTTAATTTATGGACTGTGTGTGTGTGTGTGTGAGGAATTCCCATGTGTGAAGCGGGAAAGAGGAGATGAAAATGCGTAGGTTTTTGTTGCAGTATTACGCAGTTAAAAGGGAACACTGAACATCAATGCGACTTTAGAGTAAGTGGATAATGCATAAACATGTTTTTTTTTTTTCTTTTTCCACTTGTCTATTTGGGGAAAAAAAGCAATCAAGAAAACTAGACTTGGAATCAGTGTTCAAAAGTGTTCTAAAAAAACTAGGCACTAACCGACTAGGAGCTAGCGTCTCGGCGGAGCCTGAGCAGGTTAGATTTTTTGGCATATTTAGGTAGGTCTAATTGGGAAAATAACGTAGGTGGACAAGTGGAGCTTATCTCCTAGACGTGGGCTAATCATGATTGGATGAAGATTTTTAGAATTGGAGTAATATATAAGTAAAATCTCAATTTAACGAATTTATCATTAATATTTCTTATTGCCAATTAGGAAAAAGAGCAATCAAGATAATTAAAAATGGAATAATGTATATCTACAATCTCAATTCACATCATCACATGTATCTTGAATCTCAATATAAGCAATTTATCATTAATATTTCTACTTGTCAATAGGGTGAAAACGAACCAAGCAATTCGATCTGATTTGAGATCGACCGCTTAAAAGCTCGATTCGTTAACATGGCGAACCAACCTTGAACATGCTTTTCCATTCGATAAGATGTAAACTCCATCGAGCTCACCTCGATTAGTGAAAAAGAATAAAATATATATAAACATATCAAGCTACTCGAGCTCGATTCGTGTTCGGCTTGACTAAAGCTCGCTCGAGCGACTCGATTAATAATCAAACCAAGCTCAAACACAATTTTCGGCTCAATTAAATTTCAAACAAGTTTGAACAGTTCTATATTCGCCTCGACTCAACTCGTTTATACCCCTACTTGTCAATTACAAAAAAAAAAAAAAAAAAAAAAAAAATCAAGATAACTAAACATGGTACAATATACGATACATCTCAATTCAATATATATGGAATCCCAAATTTAAACTTTTTGCTGCTGTAATTAATTTTCAACAACAAAAAAAAAAAAAGAAAAACAGAGTCCATGACAAATAGAAGGTGGGTGATGCGTTCATAATGTCAAACCAATAAAGCAATATTCGTTCGTCGGTATGCCATACATACAATAGACAATCGTCTCGTACTTCAAGAGGTTAAGAAAACCTTTCCTTTCAGTAGTCACAATCTAATTATCTAATCTCAGTGCCCCAAAAATCATTTCAAGAGTTAAAATAGCTCTAAACCACAAGATATTCCAACATTTGCAGTCCCTTTAACATATTTCAAGATCTTCATAGTTGTTTGGTAGTGACTAAACCTAGGTTTACTCTGAAATCTGGCACAAACACCTAATGTAAAAGTACATATCGGCGGGATTTTTGGACTCGTCTTTTATTTTATTCAATGAATTGTAACACCGCATAGCATGCTCGCTCTTAACTGCTCTTATCAACACTATCTTCTTGGCTTGGCTTATTGGATCCACTTATCCCTACTTTAGGGTGATTTAAATCTTCAGTTTTGTTGTATCCGCTCGGCTGTGGTAAGATAGCTTCGTTGGGATTGGAATCACTGGAATTTTCACCTTCATTGTGATTCTTAGGCCGTTCAGAGTCCTCGTCAGCTGCCAGTTCCCCGTGTTTGGAAATTATTAGTTGAAGCTCGTCGTGGATATTTAGAGCATCGAAAAGCATCACCTCGTCCTCGGATGTGGTTTCTATAATTCTCTGAACAACAGGCAGAGACTGTTTGCACTTCTCTAGCATGCTAACTGTCAGATCATCCTGCAAAAAGAATGGCTCTATTTATGTTGTGCTATTTTCTTACAATACAAAGATATGTATAATCACCGGAAGTCATGCAGCTTTTCAACATCCAATCTAACTTCCACAATTTTGCATTGCAATTAATTTAGATTCTCGTATGCATGTGATATAGACAGTGCCAAATGTGGATGACTGGATATTCAAGTTAACGATAAAGTTGTTCACATACCATAGGTCATCCAGATAAAGGCAAAGAATAGTATCTAAAAAACAGTCCAAATATTTGTAAACTTATGAGAACAAAAGTTATTATGCAGCCATTTTATGTTCTTTATGGGAAGATAAAACGTATGAGCATATAGCAGCTTATCATTGCATGCAGTTGCTTCTTTTATACTGTAACGACTGGGAATATGACGCCTATATGACACATATATACATTATATTAGAAAGCAAACAAAATCTGATTTTAAAAAAAACAGCAGTAGGACCACAACAGAAAATGTAAGAAACCACACTAATTTCAACAAATGAGAAATGGAGAAAATGTAAAATGAAGTAACCTTGAGGGGTTTGGGTTCAGTTTCAGACTTCAATAAGCTGGACAGAATTTCAAGAGTATTTTGAGTCTCTACGAGGAACTCCTTTTTCTCTTCAATGGACTGGAAACCATAACTAATGAAAGTGGCATCCCCTGCATTTTCTAAACCAGTGTTGGGAATAGGGTATCTTTCAGGAGGAGACAGCGGCTGTTGGTCCAGATAAGACTCCAAGTTGTACTGCATGGGCGAATTTTCTTCTTGCACTGCTGGAGTTCTTCTTGACTTCAATTGCTACCAAAACTAGAAGGGTTAGATTGGAGAGAACAAATTAAGAATATGTATTCACTAGACAAAGGACGAAAAATATATTACAGATGCTGAGGAATAAATGCAACAAATGCACTTGACGGTGAAGCCAATCGTTTCCCAAATCATTCTCTAAGTTTATAAAACAGAAAGTAAAATTACATTCTTATTTTGATACTACTTTAAACTGTAATGGCACACGAACAAGAACTGACGACTTGCGTGAGATACCAAATTTGAAAAGCGTTAAAAGATCCATAAAACAAAAGAGAGACACAAAGTCTACAAGCAGATCAAGTTAATTATAAGATCTCAGAAAGAAGAGTGATCTTATTAATCCCGCATATTCACACGTAAAACTACAAACGATGCCGTTCATAAATTTTTCCCTACAAAATAACAGGAAATTGAACTATTTCTACTTAATAAACATTCAAAGTATATCTGGATAAGACAAACTCTAGTTCTCTGCTCCAATTACAAAGTGTCAACATCCTTTTGAGTTTTTATTTCCAAAACAAAACTAGAATAAGTTGTATAACATCAAAGAACCCCGTTTGGCATGTCATTTTCTCAGTACAATTCTTGTCCGATTATGTAATAAGGATGTCGACTGCTGCTAAAAGGACAAGAGTATATGTAACACACAGAAACTACACTTGACTAAGCCTCAGAGCATCTCTCAGACAACGAAATTGAGATATACAAAAAGCATCCATCAATTTGAAATAATTTGATACAATAACTATATAAGCAAAACAGTGAAATAGAGATGGCTAACCATGTAAGTCTGACGAAAGACAGGCAAATACACGAGATCCTCAGACTCGCCCCAAGCTCTGATCAGCTGCATCGCCCTCACCCTAATCCCGTGCTCCGTCCTCGAATCCTCAATCAATCTCACCATATCCTCCACCACCTTCTCCGACGCCACCTCGGAAAACACCTTCTCACAATTCGAAGTACAGGTCTCCAGCAAATCAAGGCTGAGCCGCTGGCTCACCGGATTCTTCCCCTGCACCAGCTTCCTCTTGATCGCTCTAACGATCTCAGCGCCGTCGTACTCCTCGCGGCTGATCATGGTGCAAATTCTGAGGTTGAGACCCCAATTGGGCTCCTCCATGGACTCATCCGTGGCCTCGTCGACAATCTTCGATTCGGGGGTTGGGGTTTGGAGGATTTCCTTCATTTTAGAGCTGATGGTGCGCCCCATCTGGGCGCCGCTCGTCTTGATTCGCTCGCCTAAGGAGGACGAAGCTAGCTTCAGTTTTGATAAATCGAGCTTCTCCATGGAATTTTGGATTTTCGAGACGGGATTGTGGAGAAATTTTTTCAAAGATTTTTTGGTCGTGAAACGTGTTCGTCAGTTTTTCTGTTTGGAGGGAGGGGGTTGGGAAATTGAAGACTGGGTGATACGCGTGGCTTTGTTGGTAGGGGTGTAAATGATCCGAGCCGAATGTCGAGTTTTAACTTGTTTGTCGTATGTTCGTTTAATTTTATACGTGTTCGAGCTTGGCTTGAGCTGATTCATTTAAAAAAACTTGTTCGTGTTAGCTTGATAAAAAATTTAATGCTTGAATGTGTTTGTGAACATATTCGTGAACGTGTTCGTTTTGAGTTCGTGTTCAATGTGTTTGTGAATAATTAATAACTTTGTTCGCGAACAACAAATAAACAAAAATTTGACTTTTTTCGTAAAGGATAAACAAACAAACATTTTTTCAAACTTATAGATGAAAATACATATAAATGATTGTCAAAAATAAACACACATAAACTAAGTAAATAACTAAACAATTGGCAAGTCTGCAAAAACTATATTAGTAATAGTTGAAAACATATGGGCCAGAGCTCATTCAATGATTTTTTCACTATATTACGTATTAGGGTAGGGTTTAGAGAGTATTATGTATCTTAAGGGCTTTAAGTCTTTTTAATTTTATTAAAATAAAATGTTTTTAATTATTTTTTAAAATAACCAAGCTATTAGTCGAGCCCTTAACGAGTTTGTTCACGAACAAGTCTAAAAATTATTATATGAGCTTGTTCTTGAACATTTATAAACGAACACTAAACAAACTTGTTCACAAGCTTTTAGTAAACGAGTATAGAATTGTTCAAGCTCTGTTTGTTTATTACACGAGCCTCAAAATGTGTTCGTTTATGCTCACTTAACTAAATAAACGAACATAAACGAACGTTATCCGTATTCAGCATATTCACAAACTGTCATTTAACGCCTGCTCACTTACAACCCTATTTGTTGGGGAACGAGGTGGGGTCCACCAGAGTTAGATATTATTATTTATTTTGGTCAAAAAGTTTAATTGGGATGTGGGAACTTGATCGATGAGGTGTAAACGAGTCGAGGCGAATATAGTTTGTGAAAAGTTCAAAATTTGTGTTTGAGATTGATTTGATTATTAATTGAATCAAGTTTTAATCGAACCGACACACGTATCGAGCTCTAGCAGTTTGATATTTTACACATATTTCATTCTTTTTTTATTAATCGAGTCGAGCTCGAGCCGAGTTTTACATCTTATCGAATGGAAAAATGCGTTAAGTTTGGTTCGTTATGTTAACAAACTGAGCTTAAATGAGCTTTTAACAACCGATCTTTAATTAAGTATCGAGTAATTTGATTCATTTTTGTGCCGAGTATCTTCACTTGGGGACTTGTTTAATATTTTATGTTTGCGATGAAAACCTAAAATTTATTTTTGTTCATATGAAAATTTAGTTTTGTTATTTATTTGTTAATAGAAAACTAAAATAACACTTTTTTTTTTTTTTGACGAAAACTAAAATAACACTTAGTTGTTGTGAATTGTGAAATAAAATATAGAGTGCACACAATAAATATGTTTTATTTAATAATTATTTTTTATATATGGTTTTTAAACTTTTACACGCATCCAACACATCTCATTTATTATTCCTTTGTTTCATTTTGTGGTACATATGGTTGGAGATAAATGGTTGTAAGCATGAGAACCACACTTTCAGCTCTCATAAAACCATATGGAAAATGGATGATCATTTGCATATTTTAAAGTAATGTTAAAAAATTCAAATGAGACATTTGACTCTAAGTTTTCTTTTCCATCTTTGTGGAAGTATTTTTATCGGATTATATGAAGAGGAGTAGTGTTCTTCCTTTTTATGAAAGTAAGTGTATTTCATTTTTGTAAATTTTCCTTTTCCCTTTATTGCCGAGTAATTTTGTCTCGATCATATAAAGAGGAGTAGTGTTCTTCTCTTTTGTAGAAGTAGGTGTCTTCCATTTTGTGAGTGTAAGTTTTCTTCTTCTCCTTTTTATTGTGGGAGTATTTTTATCCGGTCATATGAATCATATGAAGAGGAATAGTGTTATTCCCTTTTGTGAAAGTAAATATCTTTTATTTATGTGAGTGCAAATTTTATTTTCCTTTCTCTTGTGCAAAGACGGATGCACAACCCCCTTATGGGGCACGTGCTACATGACATATTTTTTATTTTATTTTTTCTAATTTGATTTTAATTTTAATTTTTAAAGACTGTTAATCAGGTTAAAAAAGGATAAATTGTGCACCCGTTAATTTTTTTTACATAATTTATTTTTGAAGTAGTTTATAATTGTATTTGTTTTGTAGATGTAAAAATTTGATGGATCCGTCCTTGTTCTTGTAGGAGTATTTTTATCTGATCATACGAAGACTATTTGGCAATGTCATTGACTTGAGATTAATTCCCACCAGTCCCACCTCATCTCAGGACCTTGTACTAATTTTTTAAAAGGTTTAAAAAATTAAGTTGACATGGTTTTTCCTTAAAATTTACTTATATGATTCAATTTTACATTTTCAAACAAATGTGCTAATAAAACATATTCACAATAATTTAAATATAATAATATAAAAATCATAACTTGACCAAACAAAATCCAATCTATTTACAATATAAAATATTAATTCATACCCGTGAAAAATGTTAATTTATAAGTAAATATTTTTTTAGGACTAATTTATAATTAAATCTAAGACCACTTCTTAAGATTTTGTTTTCAAAATAAAACCAAATGTATAAAAATTGTTTTTCCCAAAGAGTCTAGGGGTGTAAACGAAGTCGAAATGTCGAACAACATAGTATTGTTCGAGCTTGTTTGAATTTTAATTGAACTTCAAAAATTGTATTTGAGCCTGTTTGATTATTAATCGAATCGAGCTCGAACGAGCTTGTATTGAGCCGAACACGAATCGAGCTCGAGTAGATTGATATTTTTACACATATTTTATTCTTTTTTTAACTAATCGAACTGAGTTTTACATCTTATCGAATAGAAAAATGTGTTCAAACTTTGTTCGTTAATATAATGAAATACGAATCGAGTTCAAACGAGCTTTTAAGATCTCGGATCAACTATCAAGTAATTTGGTTCGTTTTTTCGTCGTACCAAAGACAGCCCAAACAAATCAAACATGGCTCACAAATCCTAATCAGGTAAATGCAGGAACGCAATATCAGAAGAATTTCGAGGGTTTAAGGGAGGTCCAGGCCAGAAAGGCAGAAACTGATTACAAACGACATCGTAACATACACCAAAACTCAATTTGCAATGGCTTCGCCCTCAACCTGGTTCCGCTACGTTGCCAGCAAACTCGAGTACTCCCTCTCTCTCAGTCGGAAGGTAAAACCCCCTTTTCTAAT
The DNA here is from genome assembly GCA_016081115.2 of Rehmannia glutinosa. Lineage (NCBI taxonomy): Eukaryota > Viridiplantae > Streptophyta > Magnoliopsida > Lamiales > Orobanchaceae > Rehmannia > Rehmannia glutinosa. The sequence goes on from CM071936.1 coordinate 436,944, forward strand.
CAAGGGTTTATGTTTTCACAGTGAATTGAATTGATCATTTCCTGATTTCTGAAGCAGGGTGTTTTCATGCGTTTAATTTAAGCTTTAATTGGTATTGTGCCCTTTTTGAAGAGCGGAGGACGTGGGATTATAGCGGTTTGGGCGTTTAGTTCAGATGTATGTTTAAGGGGAATTGGTTAGTGTATTTTTTATTTTATTTTATTGTGATTACAATTGGTTAGTGTATTTAGAATTATCTAATGATTGAATCTATTTATCACTTTGATTGGATGGAGCTAAATGATCTTTAATGTTTTATGTGGATGATAATTTGGTAAGAAATGAGCTAGATGTTTGATTTTGTTTTTGGAAGATTCATGATCCAGTAAATTAGGATGGAAAAGGTAAAAGAATTGAAAACAAAAAAGGTTATGCTGCTTGAGCTAGTAGGGCAAGCCTGGATGTAAGTGTGAGAAACAGAGTATGGTCGTTGTTTTTTATTTTATTTTATTTTTCCTGATTTCTAGGCTGATTTGCATTTCTTATTCTTGAACTTCAGCAAGAGAGAAAGCCAGGAAGCTACTTCCATTTAATTGGCTGCTCAGTTCTCTGTGTGCACTCCCCTATTTGTTTTTATTTTTTTATGGTGTTTTCCCTAAAAAAATGTTGGTAACATTTCTGGTTAATTGCTGCGTGTTTTTTTTACTGTTTGAAACAGTTACTTATACCTTAAAGTCCTTCCATATCTAGCTCATGGTACACGCTTTTCAGTCTAATGCCTTCATTGTTTAACTTCTAGTTGAAGAGCTAGTTTTTCTGAGTTCCTATACTTTTAATCAGTTAGCCCTGACGGCTTCATGCATGAGCAAAAGCCGAAAAGTAATAAAGGCCGCGTGGGGTTGTTAGGTCGTAAATGCGATAAAAAGATAAGAAAGAAATCACTGGTCTTAAGATGAACATGGAAAGTGTGAGGCGGGCTTGAACATAAATCATCATCCGAGATAGAGCTAATTTTGGCATAAAGTTTTTATTTATGTACTGCACACTGACTTACTTCAACTCATTTTCCTCTCCTTCAAAGTTTGAATTGAAACTATTCTTATGCTATATGAGATAGGCTTGAAAGTGATATATCTTCATTATAAGTCTAAAAGACGTTAAGAAGAAATAAAGGGACAGCATAGGGTGGTGTTTGAAGCGATAGTTGACTAATAATTTACACGTGGTTTACAAATATTTGAGGAATGATCTAAACGAGATGAGGCTGGAAAGTGTGATAAATTGGATTATGTTAAGGACTAAGGGTGTCAATTAAGGATCTAATGCTTAGAAATGTACATAGGCATGATATCCTTTTTTAGATGTCAACATGCGGCAAAATAGTACTTGAAATTATTTCAAGCGTCTCTATGCTAAAAGTTTGTGGCAGGTATAATTTTCTATTTGGCAAGAGACTTGTCCTTGCTAAACTATAGAATTTTGCTGTAGTGAGACTTCCACTCAGGAGCACTCGGGAGGGTTGTCTTTGCATCTCTTGGTGAAGTGTAGGCCATATCTTTTGGTAGTTGCCTCTTTTAGATTCAGAATATTGATGTTCGACTTTTTGATTCATCTTATCTGTGGTACTTTTAGTTTATGTTTGATAAGTCTTAAATTTTATAATTTGTTTAATCCATTTAATTTCTTTGAAAAAAGTGTTAAATAGAGTTCGATAATTTGTACCCCTGTGACCGTTCGTTCACACCTTATGCACTGATGTTCAACTCAAATGTTTTTTAACCGGTTACATTCCTCGTCCATATAGCAACTGGATGGTTGGGATTTTGTTTCATCATGGACTGAGTGAGTTCTTTATGTGATTGTAGAGCTATGGGCGAGGCCAAATCATGAATGCTGACAGACTTGATACCATATTGAAAACTATTTTCATTGGAAAGTTGACTTTCTTGCATTGCAACAAAGGAGAAGAGATGGCCCCCACGATTGGGACTCGCGGTGGAACTCTACTTGTTAGGAAAATTCCAGCTGCAGATCCAACGTATGGTCTATGCACAAATTATATGATGGCAATGACATTAATGCTATAATTTGAATATTTTTCTCTTTCCAGTGGTTTACACTCAGGGTTATCCACAAATTGTAGCCTTTTCTGGATTCATGACTATTAAATTTGTTTAGCTTCAGTGGAGGGCTTTCTGTCATTGAACTGTAAATGCCGAATGTCAATTATTCTTTTGTATTTGAAGTTGAACATCGATCCTTTCTGTATAGAATAAAAGCATTGAACTGCAAATGCTTTTAAGATTTTTGTTTTTCATTAGTGGGGGCTGCCCTGATATTTCTTTTTCAAATTTGTTGTACTAGAAAATAGTTCTCTTATGTGTAGAAAATGAATTTAATCCTTCCATCAAGGTTTATTCTACTTGGAATATTTGTTGATTGTGCGCAAGTGTATTGTCTATTGCAGACTTAGTTATTGTTTATCTTGATATATATCTACATGTATATGAGGACAAAAGTCACGTTTTGGTAGCATAAATTCTCTCCCTCTGTTTTATGTTCCTTTTTTATTTTTTGGAATATCTAAGTCATGTATCTGTTTGTTACAGGAGAGTTTATGTTGGAGATGTTGTAGTGCTGAAGGACCCTATGGACTCGGACAAGTATCTTGTCCGGAGGTTAGCTGCTATCGAAGGATATGAGATGGCTTCTACTGATGAAAATGATGAACCTTTTGTCCTTGAAAAAAATCAGTGCTGGGTAGTAGCTGACAATGAAAATTTAAAACCCAAGGTATATATGCTGCTTATGCTTGAATGACCTACATTCCTATGCAGGTTAGCTGTTTTTATTTGATTGTGCTTACCTTCTGTATAACAGGAATCATATGATAGTCGAACATTTGGCCCAGTTAATATGACCGACATAGTTGGTAGAGTCATATATTGCCTAAGGAACGCTGTGGATCATGGACCTGTAAATAATAGGTTAGCTATTTTTCGGTTACAAAAACTACCCCTGAGGTTAGGCTAATTACAAAAAAAGCCCAGTTATTTTTCAAAATTACAATACCCCCTTAATGTATTACAAAACCCTTTGAAGTTTGTATTGTTTAACAAATGTCCTCTACAGGGTGCAATTTGTAAAATAGAAACAAATATCATGGGGATATTTGTAATTATGAAAGATAGCTGGATTTTTTGTCATTAGACTAAATCTCAAGGGTATTTTTGTAATTATCCCTTTTGGTTATACGAAGTCTAGTACTAGTAATGATTTCTAGTTGTGATTAACCGTATTGCTGCTTTTTCCAGTCATTTTAGCGTGGGTCAGGATTCACCTGTGCTTGCCATGGAACTTGATGTTGATGAGATGAAGAAAAACCATAAAGAATAGATACGCAAAAAAAAAAAGGCTTTACTCGACTACTACTCTCAATTTCCCTGTTAATCTTCTCATTCAGTATTCTACTTGGACCTTTCTCAAGCCTTCAGCATGAAATAAGTTAGGTAAATGTTCTAAACGATCATCTTGTACAGATGCAAGCCTGCTGTATGGCTTTTCTTGGGAAAGTAGGCTGATGAGCTGATCTAAACTTTTCGGCCCCCTAAAAACGTATTGACCGTTGAGTTCACAATTGCTCCAAGATTTATTTTGGTCGTTATGTTTGAATAAAACTTTGTACCTGCTTTATTTGTAGTTTCATCAACTTTGTTTTCACTATTGCTGAGGATTTGATTTTGTAACTTATTTGCCAATATCTATCGTTCGAGTGTGGCAGTTTGCATTGCAGGACCGAGGGCAAAGTGGTGCCCGACGTCTGGTGTTTTTTTCGTGTGTGTGTATTTTCTTTTTCTGGCTGACCCAGGAGAAGTTCCTTATCACGTTTTTAATTTACAGTTTTTATGTTGGATAAATTATGGACCATCCAGGATATGTGGTGATTTATTACAAGTTTCATTGTTTATGAAAGCTGCAGCCTAATTTAAATTTGCTTTTCTTTCATATAATATAACCCTTGAAAAGTTCCTGTCCTTTTATTATTCCAGTTAAAATTTGTTATTTTGGCCCCGAAAATTACCATATAATATTCAGATAAGGTGTTGAAAATATTGTGACCATATAAATTTCAGATGTCTAATAGTTGATTAAACAAACAGCCATTTCACCTCACTTTACTTATTCTGTGTCTATGCTTCTCACAATGCATACTACGTTATGTAATCTATATTAAGTAGTTAAAAACATGAGGAAATAATTCACTTCTTGAAAAAAATTCAATCAAAAAAAGAAAAAAAGAAGCCAAAAAGATTAAATAATAGTAATAAATGGAGTCATCAAAGAAATAGAGAGAGGACTTTGGACTGCAAACTCTAAAAAATAGTAATTCTCAAAAAAGCTGATATATCATAATATAATTCGTTCTTTTATTTAAAAAAAGAAAAGAAAAAAACTTTATTGGACGTACTAAATGTATGGGCTGGACTCAACCTATTTATGGGCCCATATGTCCTTCCATATGTAGGCTGGGCTCATCCGTTGAGCCCAGCCCAGATCAGTGGAATAACAACCACTCTGCAGAGCCCCGCTCGTCAGTGGCGCTAGCACACAAGAAACCCCACCGTTTAACCAGCGTGGAACGCCAAACCGCCATTGAAATATCTACTCTGCAGTTTTGTAGCATGTCGCGCCCAATTCATTTCATTTCGAGAAGCATTCCAGGTGATTGTTTTTGTCTCTGCATACATATGTGCATACATGTTTGAACAAAGCACAGCCCACATTCGTGTACGCGAGTTGGCTCATTTGTTTTTGTGTTTTATTCTTTAATGGCCCCTGAATATTAGCTTATTGATTAGCTTATTCGGGTTTTCTCTGGGTGTATTTTCTTTTTTCTAAAGTAGGATGGTTGATGTAATGGTTTTGGAGGATGCCTATTATGTGTTTGATGAAATGTCTTGTCTAACTATTTCCTCGTTAAATGGCTACCATGTGTTTGATGAAATGTCTTGTCTAACTATTTTCTAATTTCCATGTCCTTAAGAAGTTCCTTACTCTTTTTGAACTGATGATGATATTTTAGTGGGCATTTAGTAATCGATTTTTGTAAGAAGATACTGACTCAATCAGGTATGGGGCAATACTTGAAGGATGATTGCTGATTTGAGCCCTGATCAGATTGTGATTAGAGGCCTGAGAAACAGCAAGTTGCCATCCATGTGGCTTTGATAATTTTGAATTCATTTCCCGGTTGACAAACTTTTATGTGAAACTCACCTGTAAATTACATATTTTTGCTATTACTTCACTAGTAGTCTTGACTAAGTGGAATAATAGATGTAAATTTTACCGTACTTATTACCTATTAATTATCGCATATGGATTTTGTTTGTAGCAAGCCTTTTATCACACGCTTTCACCATTTGCTACCTGAAAATTGTTGATGCTTTTGACAAACTTCCTGATTTCATTGCAGGATATGGGACACCTGACGGTAGATCTCTTCCCCGCTCGGGAGTTTCTGGAAGAACAGTTGGCATATTGCCCAGCTCTAATCGCGGTGAGTGCACACTCATTTCTGATGTAAAGTTTTTAACTTTACGATATCGTTCTAGGCACACATCTGTATGCAACGCGAGCTCTAGCTACTATAGGCGAAACCCAGATTTCTCAAAGCAAAACAAGAATGGGTTCTCGCGCAACAAAAATAATAGGCATAACGAAGAGATAGATGGCTACGATGACCTTGAAGAATCTGAGATTCTGACTTCTAGAAATGGACCCTTACTTTCTATTTCTGGAAACCGAAAATTCCAAGCGACCGCAGCTCCGGGTCCTAGGGAAAAGGAGATTGTTGAGTTATTCCGAAGGTTCAGGCTCAACTCCGTGAAAGATCAGCCGTGAAGGAAGAAAAGAAAGTAGTCGAGAATACACAAGGAAAGAGCAAAGAGAGCGAGACTGTCGATTCTCTTCTCAAGCTTCTGAGAAAACACTCGGTTCAGCAAGGGAAGAAAAACACTAACAATGCCAACAACAGGGATTTCATCTTAGGTCAATCCGAACATGTTGACTCGTTTACAAGAGAGTATCACAGCGATATCTAACCCTAATACTACGGTGAAGCACGAGACGCAAGAAACTCCTAAACCGCATCTCAGTCGTCCGAAATCAAATTTCTTTAAAAGATCTCCGGTACCTGAAATCAAATTCCAGCCCGTGTATTCTGAGGGCTCTGTTCGAAAAGGGATTAGTTTGGAGCCAGAAACTGATGACATCAATGAAATCAAGATTGAATCTGATGTGGAGCCCCTTTTCTCTGAAGGGAATGTGTACGACGAAATGTCGGAGGACGAAAGTTCTGAGATTTATGAAAGTGAGCATGATGACAATGGAGAAGATGAACCGAATACGGTTGAAGTTAGTGATGTGAGGGGAATGAAGCTGGTCGAATTGAGAGCTCTGGCCAAGTCCCGTGGCATGAAAGGGTTCTCAAAGTTGAAAAAGAATGAGCTTATCGAGTTGCTTAGTGGTAGCTCAATCTAATTATGTGATATCTTGATACTGTGAAGTTCAAGCAAGAAACATTATTAGTTTCATGTCTTAATATTTTGTTTACTTTGTCTGTTGTTAGGTCTATAAGATCTTTTATCTCAGTTTACGGTTTGGGATCAAAGAGTTCACTCTTTGGACTTCTCAATCAAATTATTGAACGCCCACTTTATCCAATTTTTTTTTTAGCAGTCATGACCACATTCTCTGTTTCATGTACAATACACTAGATTTGACAAATGGGTTGGGCTGGATCAGTCCAGTGCTGGTCTATTGGGCCAAAGAAAAAATTGGATAGGGTTGGACTGAGCTGAAATTTCGTCGGGTTGCGATTTTTTAGGCCCAACCCATGAAATTATACCCAAAATGTCTGGGCCGATTGATTGGCATGACTTTTTGGGCCAAATAGAATTGGCCCATTTTGGGCCTATAAAGTTGGCCCTACCCATTTTGAGCCTCAAAAATTGTAGCCGGCCCTGGCCTTTTCACCAGGGCAAACCCGTTTTGACACTTCTACTAAGAACCCACATGCACAAACAAGTGGGATTGAATTTCCCGTTTCTATTCCAGTTAACTGGATGCATAATACGTGTCATTAAGATAAATATGGTCTATTGCTTGTTTATTGTATCTGATGTCATTCATCCGAATGATGAAATATGAATTGGAACAGTAAAATGGAACAAGAAATCTGAATCCCAAAGCTTTGGGCTTTAGGAACTTGTATAATAATGTTTATCCAAATTAGGGATATATTTTCCCTCAAAAAAAAAAAAAATTAGGGATATATTGAGTTTACTATAAATGTGTGCTTCTCACAAATATACATAGACACAAGCGCGCACAAACACAAATGTGATAGAAACAAGAAAGTTGTGTGGTCCATTCATTGATTGGGGAAATCCTATGTAATATTACTGGGAACTTGGGAGCAGTATCATTACCAAGACAATAGTCCGATGTATTTTACATTTTACACCATGTAGCTTAGTTATAAAATTGGTATCTTATTTTTGGTAACAAACTAACAATCAAAACAAACTACAAAAATATTAAAGTAGCATCAAATGGTGAAATAGGGTTGGCCACTTTTGATGTTGCCTAGACATTGATTGGAGGGATTGAGAATTATCTCAACCTTTGTACTTTTTAAACCGATCCTTAATGTTCTCTATCACTATGTACCAAAATTTGATTTTATTAAGAAAAACTTGATTTTGGAATTCATGCCTTTGTCTTCTCCATTGGAAGCAAACAACATGATATCATGGTTTGGGACATTAAATATTGACATTAATGTAACCACGTTTTTTGTTTTAATTTCTTCTTTTCCCTACTTGAAAAGAGTTACCCGTTTTTGGTTTGTTTAGAAAATCGAGACAAAAAATCAACAACTTGGTTATGTTTGGTTATTTTATGTCATATTTTCGTTGATCGAAGAGTTTTGGAGTTTGTCTTCATATTGATGTATCAGAATTTTCATAGTTTGGTGTAGATCAAAACATAATCCTCTATGAAAAGTTAAATAAAAGTACTGAAATCACAAAATCAAGACCCTCATGGAATTTCTTGGATGTATATATCAAGAGTTATTAAGAAACTACGCCAAAAAAAAGGAAGTAAAACTTCTAAAAAAATTATAAAATTTATGAAGTTCAGGTGCGGTCCGCCCACTCTAGCTCTGTCCTAATTAATTATTTCCAATTTTTTTTTAATCATATATCGATATGACATTAGCTATGCTAGGCTGGTAAAGTATGGTCCATCCGATAGGTCTGTCATGGTCAAGTCTGGAAGAGCAGACTTGTTGAGCCCCTGAGGCGCTAAAGCTCGGACATTTAATCACATATGATGATGGGAGACTTAAAAGAGGCTCCTGGTACGTAATACTAGGGATCATGTGAGGAAACCCTAGATTTGTTGAATCTTTTTGGATAAGGTAAGTGGAACTTGGAACATATATACTTCTCTTATTGAGATATACTCTATCTTACTAGGAATTCAGATCCTTCCGCGGTACGGATTTCTCATGTAAAAATAAAAGTATTCAATCATTATTTTTTTTTATTTTTCTTGCAAACACCCAAGATACGTAGGGGATTAAGGGCATATCCACGACCTATTTATTAATATCAATCAATTCATATACAGATTATGCATTCAATGATTATTATTTTATTGCAATATGTTATCTTCTCTATATTCTGGGATCCTTTGTAGGTACTCTTCTGGAGGTTCAAAGAGAAGTTCCAGGCTATTAAAGAGATTCTTGATAGCTCATCCGTTCGAGCATATCATGATTAAATAAGATGAAAATTAATTATTGATATAGAAACATATTTAGTTGAAAAGATTAGAATTTTTTGGGAAACAGTTAATGTCATAATACTCCAAGTAAGATCCTCTATTGCATTTAGTATTTCATCTTCTAATTTAATGGCATTAGTTAGGGGAGCGAATTGTGTAATCGCGTCATATTTTGTGTCGACACGATAACAATTAACACAATACTGTTAAATACAAACACAAACACGACACGATAAGGGTCTGTTCGTATACGAACACGAATACGATAAAATAAAGATCTGTTCATATACGAACACGAACAAGAAATTTTTCGTGTTGACACGACACGACACGATTTGACACGATAAGTAAGAAACAAAAAGAAATTGATTTATATGCTAATACACGATAACAAATTACACGATATGACAAGACAATACATGACACGACACGATACACACATGTGAATGTGTCATTATCGTGTTATTATCGTTTCACTAACAGGTAAATGCATGTGTCATTATCATGTTACTTTCGTGTCACTAACAGGTAAACGTGTCATTATCATGTCACTAATAAATAAACATGTCATTATTATATCCTTATCGTATCACTATCGTGTTAACAAGATGTAGCACGTTATAAACATTGTACATGTTATTTTTTGTCATGTTTACACGAACATGACACATAATTTTTATGTCCTTATCATGCCGGCACAATAAGGATACGAACACGAACATGATAAGGCTAAACAGTAACCTATTATTTTCGTGTTTTGTCAACCGCTAGTATCAGTACATGCCACATGTACATGATGTCGTTATTTTTGCACATGTGACATTTGCACAATTCATAAAAATATAAAATTTTCATAAAATGAAATAGGAGATCTTGATCCTCTCTTAAAGTTGCAACTATTTTCAAGCAGGGGCGTAGCCAACTCGACTAGTTACCCCTAGCCCAAATTTTTTCCCCCCATTTCCCCCTTAAAAAAACACATATAATTTTTTTTTATTTTTTTTCCACGTAAAGTAACAGCGACAAAAAAAAATTTGGGGTGTCTGGCCGCCTAGCTACGCCCTGTTTTCAAGTCTTCCACGGAGTCGTGCTACAATGTGTCACTAAAGCTACCATTGGTCAATCACATGCGACTATGAATCTTCAATTTAGGTTGTTCGGTAGAAAATAGGTTCTGATAAAATCACATGATTCGATTTCACAATGGATTTAAAGTTACATGTTAGTATTTGAAACAACAGTTTTCCTTTTTATCAATAATGGCCACAACATATTTTCATTTACAATTCACACATATATCAGGGCCATCAATATATACAGTGTTTTGACGCGCATATTGTGACGAGATATATAAATATATATTTAATTCAACTCATATACATCATTTATAATATGTATGTATAAATTATATTATTTTAGATTTTAGATTAAATATTACTGTACATGGTTCGACGTGTACTAATCTGCAGAGATTCACAAGTCACAACGAACCAAGAGCCCATTTAGTGAAGGTTGTCCAAGTTGACTTGCAAGCCGACTGATCAAGATACATGGCGACCGACAAAGGATGAGGGCGAACTATTCTGAGAGCCTCTAGCCAAATTTACGGTTGGGAGATTCGATATTGTCGACCTGCTCGAGGTAACTGCCCTGTTCAAGGATTCCGACCAAGATCGATGGGATTGCCCATCAGAAGATAAGCTTAAGGCTCGATGAATGTTAGATTGTATATGTGACTCGCCTAATCAAATCACTCAGTCACTCACTGCATGACACACTGCATCCCTAATTCCAGGGTCAACCGACCTAGTTCGCAGTAAATGATTATACACACATGTCTACTTGCACCACTTGCACATAGGTTGAATGAGAATTCCTCCACTATAAATGCCACCATTTAATGCTCGACCAACTTTGTAATTTAATCACATGAGAACATTTATTTTACCCGACCATATATAAAAAGGAAAAATAGTCCGACCTATCAGGCCGGCCGGCCAATTAAAGATATTTTCTCTTGTTTTAGCTTCAACACCTTTTATTATATATCATTTCTATGCAGACTATTAACCACAAGACTTCTTCATGAATTTCCTTTAGATCCTGCCGTTAGTGCACATCCCTCGATTTAACCGGGGCAGTCTTGAGGTGTCGAAATTCTCACCCTATGAACTATTCAGTGTGTAAGCTTGGAACCACATATATAAAAAAATAACTATGAAAAAAAAGATGTACATCAAATAAATTTATAATGAAATGATAATTCTATATAACTATGCAATAATTGCAGAGTGAAGATTTAGAGGTCATGTACATAACTAGTGGTGAATATAGTGGAAAAAAAAGTCTACATATTCCATAAATATTACCCCAAATTTTTCAACCTTTTTTCCTGTCTCCATCTCAACCTACTGTCTGCCTCTTTCCATTTTCCTCAAAAGCCCTAAAACAGTATACACACTCTCACAATTTCTCTCACAATAAGACCAACATTTTTTAGTATTATTGTTCAAACAAACATAATAACCACACCATCAATTACAGGCAACACAAATCTCTCTCTCTCTCTCTCTCTCTCTCTCATATCATCCAATTGATATTCCATCACTCATCTCATCACCAAAACACTATTACACATACTATCTTCCCACACAAAAATGGCAATTTACTCATAAATCAATCAAGAAAACCCTTTTTTCTTCTTTCCTTTTTAGCTATTTTCCTATTTTTTTCCTTCTATTCTCAGTCCATATTTGTGAGTTTGATTGAAATAAAAAAAAAGTCCCATCAAATCAAACCCATCAACCTTATAAATTCATGATTCATAGTCCTCTCTCTATTACTCAACTAAAAACTACATCTTTTCTCAAAAAAAAAAAAAATAACAATTTTTTTCCTACTCTAGTTAATTAATACTTCTACTAATCTGAAACCCTAGAAACCCTAATTCAAAATTGGTTCTTTTCGTGAATTTCAGATCATGGATTCATCTCAATTTCCAGAACCCGAAACCTCAAACTCCGATCCCACCAGCATTAGCTCGTCCTCAGCTGTCGGGGAACATCATCCCGGCGCTCGGCTCCGAGCCGCTACGAGAACCAAAAACGGCGCGACTGGAACACCTTCGGCCAGTACCTCCGCAACCACCGCCCGCCGCTCTCCCTCAGCCGCTGCAGCGGGGCCCACGTGCTCGAATTCCTCCGATACCTCGATCAGTTCGGTAAGACCAAAGTCCACACCCCAATCTGCCCCTTTTTCGGGCACCCTAACCCGCCCGCCCCTGCCCCTGCCCGCTCCGCCAGGCTTGGGGCAGCCTCGACGCGCTAGTTGGGCGGCTACGCGCCGCCTACGAAGAAAATGGCGGTAAACCGGAGACTAACCCGTTTGGGGCTAGAGCCGTACGGCTTTATTTAAGGGAAGTGAGGGATTTGCAGTCGAAGGCTAGAGGGGTCAGCTACGAGAAGAAGAAACGGAAACGTCCGCCGCCTACGGCGGCGGCGGAGGCGGCGGATCAGCCGCCGTCGTCGTCAGGTGAAGGTTAATTAAGTTAGCATGCATTATTCTTTCATCTAGGGTTGGTTAGTTTCTAATCGATTTCCTCCACTCCACTTTGTTATATTCCACTACATCGGAGGATGGACATGTCGAATTTAGATTACTGTTCCAAATTGGTATTCGACTTCCTGTTTTATTTAGTCGGACTAATGACACAGTGAGATAAATATGAGTTGTTGATTGCATATTAATGACCCGTGGTAGTGAGATAAACATGAGTTGTTGATTGTTTAAAACATTTAGGTAGTGAGATAAACATGAGTTGTTGATTGTTTAAAACATTTACATGTGTCATTACTCCGGATGAATTGAACAAGAAGTGGAACACTAATTTGAAATAGAAAATCAAATTCAAACATGGGCATGTGGCATGAGATCTTCTATTCCAAAAGTGTTTTATCACTTATTCTAATGGATGGATGATTGACACGTATATGAAATTTACCATATTAATTTTGAACCATAAATCAAAGCTAAATTATAGGTTTTTAATATAGTAACTTTTATACACATGTCAATTATACATGCGGTGTGGAATAGGAGATGAAACACGTTTTTGGAATAGAAGATCCCATATGTGTGTATATATATCTAAAAATCAACTAACACAAGTTTATCTGGCGATACATGTCTATTATCCAATGTAGTAAAACATCCAATGTAGTAAAACATGGAGTGGAATAGGAAATATGTTCCCATAGGGTTGGTCTCTTGTATGAGTTTTAATTTCCACAAAAAGAAAAAAAAATTGTAGCAGTGTTAGAAAACAGTTTGAGACAAGCAACAGTTTGGTGTCTTAAAAGATGTTTGGAATAATCTTTTGCGCTCATTCTCATAAGTGTCTGTTCTGATCTTAATTGCTTTATTTTTTGCTTGTCATGAAATTTTCAGACGGGCTTATTTATTGCTATCTTTTTTTCCACTTTTTTTCTCTTAAGTTCAGAAACTTTAACAGCTTTATAAGTTAGTACAACCTGAAGAATCAGAATTATGTTTCTCATTGTGAAAGGATAATGAGAATTATAATTCTTGTACAAGTGTCTTAATTAGGATTTTATGCAAGAAAAATTTAGTTTATATATAAAAATTAAAATATGTAAAATGTGCATATAATTATGTTAAGATAATTGTAAAGTATATCAGTGTATGTAAGTAAATATTTTACCTATACAATTTGAAACTGTTGGTATATCTACAATATTTCTTGCATAAATTTGTCGGTATAATTTAATGAAAAATAATTAATATTTTTTATTATGTAGATATTCTATATGTTAACTATAAAATTTAGTGATAAAATAAATGCAATAGAATTATGTCGGTCAAGTGAAGTTTAGTAGAGTTGATTTTAAGGTGATTAATTAGTTTCTTAAGTGAGTGGTTATGACAGATTAATTAAATTGTAGTGCTGTCATTTCAATGACAGTGGATGAAATTGGCAGACAAGTAAATCTTACTTGGGTTCTAAATTGGAATATCTAAATAAAGGTTTTTTTTTTCTCTCTCCCTTTTTTGTCCTTTGGTTGGAAACAAAAGGAAGATACATTTACAAATGGAACCCCAAATTTATTTAAAATTTAAATTGAAGCAATCTAAGTAAGATTGAAAAAAAAACAAAATTGGAAATTAAATTGGTCTTGTAATTTAGAGTGTCAAAATTGGTCATGTTCATTTTTTAATTTTTAATTTAGTCATGTCCGTTTTTAATTTTTAATTTAGTCATATAAGTACTAATTAAAATTGTTCAATTCGAGTCCTATTTTTGTTGGAAATATTGCAATTCTACGAGAAATTGACACTTGACTCGCACGTGATTTCTGATTGCAATAATGGATTGTCCGGTCACCTAAAATCAACAGAAATAAAATAATTCCCAATTTTTGAGCCTCACATGCGAGTTACGTATCATTTTCTAGTGGATTTGCAACATCCGGACTAGAATATGATTCAAATTGAACAACATTAATACTTACAAGACTAAAATAATTTTTTTAAAACTAACATGACCAATTATTTTGACACCCTCAAAGTTAACAATTTTGCAATTTTGCCAATTTTTGTACAATGGTTTAATTTTCATTTCTACCGACTACAATGGAATGGCAGCTGGTAGCTAGTCAACTGTCCAATATATCTTAGTCATCAGAAAAATACAAAAGATGTTTTTTTTTTTTTTTTTTTCGTTTCATTTCCGATCCGCAGCATCCCCACACTCAAAAAAAGACATACCCCATACTACCTTCGATCTATGGACATCCGTCTTTCCTGGGATGGTCCCTAATCTCTGGGAGGAGGGCAAACCCAACCCCAAAACTCCGCGGTAGTCGGGTTGGTGTGGGCACAAACCCCATATCGCCCGGCGCCTGGGACATCCGTCCTTCCTGGGATGATCCTAATCTCTGGGGAGGAGAGACAAACCCAACCCCAAAACTCATGCGGTAGAATGGGAATCAAACCCGAGACGAGGCGCCAGGGTTGCGATTCTGTCTCCTCACCCACCAACCCCTGCGGTTCAAAAGATGTTATTTTTGAGGAGGAAAAATTGCTAGTTTTTAATTGCCGACAAGAGGCACATGATTGACTATCGTTTTCAACCTTCTCTGATAACTTATATACTTGAACCAAAAGTTTCCACGATCCTTATATAGTTTTCTTTATTTGTAGTAACTTAAATTAAGCTCATAAATTTATATGTATGTGCCCACAAGATACTATCATCATATGATCAAAATGTTTTTGTATGTTTATGTGTTTTTTTTTTTTTTTTTTTTTTGATAAGACAAAATTCATTAAACAGAGCACAAGGGGTGCTCGCCCATTACAAATTGATCACCGTGTAGAGCTCCGTTCACATAGCAACGTGGGCGAAAAAACCCACACCATTCCTCGACACCTAATTCTCGCTCAAAAAGTCCAAAATTACAAAATTCTTTTGGTCTAGAAATCCAATCTGTATCATATCCCCACGAGTGTCTGGGAGTTTTGCTTGAATCCAGCCCCACATATTCATTTTAATTCTCGCTAATGTTTGACCGATCCACTTGTCTTTCTTTGAATATGATTTCATTTCTCATCAACCAAATGTTCCAAATAGTACATACCCAAAGCGCTTTCCACACTTCAATCTCTCTTTTGGGTCATTGTATGTTTATGTGTTAATTCGGGTTTATTCATAGGAATCGAGTTTCCCATGATTGAGGGCGCGATTTGATATGCTTTGATTTTGAAAATTTTCATTTTGCTAGAAAATAGTGGTAAAAAAAAATATGTATGTGCCCACAAGATACTATCATCATAGGAATGATTGCTAGAAAATTTTCATTTTGCTAGAAAGTAGTTAGAAATACGTTAGTGAGTGAATAGTGAAATTTGTGGGAGAATGTGTAATAATAATTAGTTTTTTGTGAGAAATGCGCAAATGTGATTAATAAGAGAAAAAGTGAAAGTGAAAAAATAGTATATTTTTTGAAAATTTTCTTAAACTATAGCATATTTAGTCAAAAAAAAAAAATTCTCCAAAGGAACGAAAATGGAATCTTCCTCACATCCAGTCGCGCCCTTTTTCCTGTTCCACTCTCCCTATATTCCATTCTTATTCGATTACATTGGATTATTGACACGTATACATGATGATGTCACAATTGTGCATGTGACATTCATCTAATGTATAAAATAAGGAGCGAGATAGAGAAAGTGGAATAGGAAAATTCATCCGGTTTCGAATACACTTTTTTTCCGGAATTAATTATCATGTTTGTGGTGATGAAAAAATGATAATTATAAGAAATGTGATAATTTTAGACCTAGCTAGGAAAATATGAATGATTTTTGCAGTAAAAACTGATAAAGCTTCTACAGATGTTATCAGTTTATTAAACTTCAAAATTATGACAATATTATATTCATGATTAAGATTTCAACGATTAATTTGATTTGCATTAGTCCAAAAATAACTGCATACAAAATAAAAACTTATTATACTAACACCATTATTAATAAATTAACTGAATATTGGAGCTGAAAATATCAAATTCAAATCTGCAGCTCCAAAATTCCACTGTTCCAGCAGTATTACTATTTGCACAATAAATTCACCATCTTGAATTACTCAGTCTGCTCATTTTGGATGCACATAAATTATCACAATTGCTCTTATATCTAAAATTGCAAGAGCAAATTAACTAAGGCATGAGGCATATATAAAGGAGTATTTCATTCAATTTCAATATTACTATTTACTAGTATAGGTACTAGAGCCATTTATATATCGTAACCATATACGGATATACCAATATTACTACTCCCAAGTCCCAACTTATTAAAAAAATACTAATTTAATTAAATTTCAAAACAGAAGCATATTTACCAAATCTCATATGAAATTTGCATTAGTTTAATTACTAGATATATAGTAATATAGTATATATTATGGCGTGTTTAACATACATATTTTCGGATTGATTTTTAAGAAGGACAATTAGGGAGGTGCATGAGTGATAATATCACATTATCAATTATAACAATTTATATATGCATAACTAAAATTTGTGGAAATAATTATTGTGGCAAAATAGTTAAATATTACATCATATACATCATTAATGATAATTTCATAGTATGAATTAGTATTTGTATCTGATATAGCCAGTGAGGTCTCTTCTGATTAAGACTTTGCGGGGTCATCTATTCTAACCCGATCGATGACCCAAAAACTGGCCCGCTTAACGAAAGAGATTTGATCTAACAGGGGAACTATTGATTCCACTGACAGTCAAGTACAACTCCCTCACCCAGATGATAACACTTGGCAAACTAGGTTTCACACGTGTTAGAAAATGCCTATAAAGACCTTGCTACACTAATAGAATGGTAACTATTGATCATATTATCACTTTCTTACTTTTACTGTTTATTTTTACTTCCTTACCACATTTTACCCAACCTGACTTAAGTATCGGATGGTCTTAGCCGCGAACTCCATCCAAAATTAACCCGACGTGTGTTTCCTTTTTCACAACCTGGTAACCTAGAACTTCAAGACCCGAAAGTGATCACTCATCTAAATCAGTATCACTAATTAATAATTGATATTTTAATACTGATAATTAATAAACATAATTCTACCCAAACACAGACAATTCTTGTCTAATACACACAAACCAAAATTGAAAAATTGAGGCCAAACCTAGTGCTGGAAAAAGTCCCCCTCTACGTAACAAATGACTGAGCACTTTCAGGAAAGAAACTTTGAAACCAGGTGGCTTAAATCCACCCGCCACCACAAAGATTGTGGGATGGAGTCGGGGTTCAAATCCCCGCTCCATCAAATTGTTTGTGGGGTGGAGGTCGGGGTTCATATCCTCGCTTCCATCAAATTGCTCCCCGGGCATATGCGAAATTTAATGAAGATTTGGTGGGAACTCATCTTGAATAGCATCCGTGTGGGTTCGATTCGGGAGAGATCGTTATTAGTAGATTGGGGGTCGAACATAATTGTTCTCTTTACCTACGGAGGATCTGGTTGTCGTCGCCAGACCCCGTCGAGAACACTCGGCCGAAATCGTGCACATCCCGCGGTTTACCTTGGCGGCGACAATGAGGAGTCGGAGGTTTGTCCTCAAAGATAGTCGGGCGTAGTTTTATTAACGCTTTGTTATCAAAAAAAAAAAAAAAAAAAAGAAACTTTGAAAAATAATAAATCACCAAGGGTAAAAAACCAGTAAATTTTATTCTGTGGAAACTTAAAATATATAGGATCCAGTTGTTATATACGACCTATTGGATTCTCATAGGTATCTATTAATAGAAATTTAACGAACTTGAGATTAGAATAAAATAAAATAAAATAAAAGATAAAGCCTGGCATGCACGTGTAGATTACTTTGGTAGTTTGGTAATCATTTTACCCACCAATAATTGAAACTATATATGTTGATAACATAATTTAATATATCATATACGTTAATTTATTCACCTACTAGAGAGTGTTATTTTATTAGTAAGTGTTTTGGACATATCAATAATAAGTCCTTTACAAATAGCCCTAGCGAGCCAGTCATAAATTTTTGAAGACGAAATTTATTTTTTTTAATAAAAATTAAAATGCAGTTACGAAGGATATTAATATAAAAGATAAATTTATGAATTTTTAAAAATATAAAATTTTAATTTTTAATAAATTTAAATTGCAATTTTGGTCTCCTAACTATATTGGGGTAGCAAAATTAGTCCCCAAACTATAGGTGATGGCAATTTAGGGACATATATTGAAAAAAGCATTCAATTTAAGGACTTCCGATAAGGAATTTACTAAAATTATAAATTTTGTTGACTACACATGCCGGAAATCACTTTAAACTTATGACTAAGCATTAATTATAATAACGCTACAAGAAAAAAAACGCTTTACCTACAAAAAAATATGTAGGTAAATATTAAGAAAATTGTAAAGTATAGGTAATATCATTGTAGCCAAAATATCTATCAACGAATTTAAAATCATTGGTAAATACCTCTGAAAAATCTGTTTGGTAAATTAAAAAATTGTCGTGTCATTTCGGTAATTCGTTGGTATATTTTGGAGGAAAATAATATTTTTTATTCTGTAGGTATTCTCGCAGTAATCGTAAAATTTAATGACAAAATTATTTACGTTTCGGTAAAATTCTGCTTTCAGAACCGAAATTTTCTTGTAGTGTAAATATATTTGTTATTTTTGTCAAAAGTAAAATATAATATGATAATATTACTATATTATTCCTATTCAATCATTTGTTATATGTAGTTAAAAATGATATCACAAATTTGTTTTGGAGCTTGTATTTTATATAATGGAATTATTGTGATTTTTGTTTATAGCTAATAATAATAAAGTAAATATTTCTCAAAAAAAAAAAAAAAAAAAAAAAAAAAGTAAATACACGTCGAGGCAAACAGATCGTACGAGAAATAGAATCCCGCATTCTTCGGTCAATCCGATTTGACGTCTGGTGGGTCCCCTTTTTTTGCAGCCCGGTCCGAATCCTATGCATTTCACAGATCCAGCCCACGTGCAGCCCTGTCATTGTGTCGGGTGCACTGAACCTTTTTTTTTTTTCTTCTTATAATTCAACTTTCGCGCTTAAGTTTGACGCTTGAGAAACAACAACTTTGGCCTCATCATTCTTGCCGCCATGAAAACCACGGGATGTGCACGACACTGCCAGTGTTCGACGGGTCTGACGTACAACCAGATCCTCCCAGCGTAAAGAGAACAATTATGTTCGACCCCAATCTACTAATAACGATCTCTCCCCGAATCGAATCCACACGGATGCTATTCAAGATGAGTTCCCACCAAATCTTCACTACTCGCATATGCCCCCCGGAGCAATTTGATGGAAGCGGATATGAACCTCGACCTCCACCCCACAAACAATTTGATGGAGTAGAGATTTGAACCCCGACCTCCATCCCACAATTCGCTTGTGGGTGCACTCAAACCATTGCCATTACCCGCGACTGCTTTAGGCCCGGTCCACTCCCTGCCCCAATTTTGACATTAACTTTAGTCCAATTAATTACTTGATATTGCACTAATACTCTAGTTTAATCTACAAAATTTAAAATGAGAATTAGGGGAAAAACGTTAGATATATGTAGTGATGGGGTATATTTGAACTTAGGTTATTGTCGATTCATTTAATTTGTCAAGAATTCATAATCATTTATTATTATTTATTGTGTCAAATCATAATTATTATTACTGTTGGCCGAGGCCCAAACCACTACACATAGTTTACGAGGCTCAAAATTACAGGTATAGATAGCCCATATTGATTTTTTTTTTTTTTGTAAGTAATTCGAACTTTATAAGGCTTAAGTACTTTGTATTCTGGACTAATTTCAGAACCTTTATCGACTAAAAAATTATATGGGCTTCCAATGGTTTCTCTGACTGTTTATTCGTATTGCAGACCAGTTCCTTAGTAATGAGTTTTGCCAACACATGGAACTTCCAGGAGCTCAGGGGTGATTTACCAACTCCAATAGCATCATATTACATATATATTTAAAATAACATATTCAAAGAATACTATATTTAATGAAAATGCTAAATTCATTAATCTGAGAACTTGATCTTTTGCTGGGGGCTATACACGATTTTATACAACAAAAATGGTGACTGGATTTCTAACTATCTTTGCTAAATAACTTGTTATTTTATATGACTGCATAATGTGTATAACACTATATCCATAGTATCAAATCGCACATATTTGTTGGAGAAATTCAATTTTAAATATTTAAGCAAATGTGTGTATATAATTAATTAATTTTTAGTGAAATGAACACATACCTTATATTATTAAATATTAACTAACAATAATGTTAAAACCATACAAATTAAAAATTATTAATTAATAAATTACATTAATAAACTATCAACAAACATGCATGTACTCTTGAAAATATGTGGACAAATATTTATGGACAATTTTAACCCAAAATCACAAAATCTTGATAACCAAGAAGGAATAAAATAGGAAGATCAAAAGGGCATTTTCCACAGTTCTCTGCTTTTGGACTTTTATTTGTCTAAAGTGATCCATAAGATTTGGGCTCATGCAGAATGGTATGACATTTTAGTGTGAAAATATGAAAATATATGATGTATTTTTGTTCTCTCTTTGATAATGTTTTCTTTGCTCATTTGCCTTTTCTTTACTTGGATCACCTAAAGTGTTTAAATAAAGGGATAATTAAAAAAAAAAAACCTTAAAGTTTGGGCTAATTACAAGAAACCAGAGATTTTTGAAAATTACAAAAAAAAAAAAACCTTAAGGTTTGGGCTAATTACAGAAAAATCAGAAATTTTCGAAAATTACAAAAAGCCCTTTAAGTTTTGATTTTGCTTACAATTTTTCTTTCATAAGCAAAAACATTTCAAAAACGCCCCCTGAATTTTATAGAAATATTACATTTTTTTTTTTACACCCAGAGGGTGGGAGATTAAGGTTCCCCAACCTTTGTATTATTCATCCAAGGAATTTACAATGTTTTTGTAGTGCTATGATTACAAAGAATTAACCAACTTTCCTTTTGCAAAATCTGAAATATGGCATGCCTATTTGATCTACTCTAACAATTTTTTTATAGAAATATTACAGTTAACTCTAAATTTTTAGACAAATTAAACTTCAAAGAATTTTTTGTAATTTTCAAAAATTTCAGGATTTTTTTGTAATCAGCCCAAATGTCAGGAGTGTTTTGTAATTATACCTTAAATAAAAGAAATAATACAACGACCCAATCGACTGAATTTATTTCCTTACACTATATAGAAACAATAAAATCATTTGCAAACAATTACAAATCAATAAATCCTAGACTACAGGGACTATAAAATCCTTGGCACAAATCAAATACTAATTAAACTACCACCTAAACAAATCCTTCCTAAGTATTTAAATCTCAAACATATCCCCTAAAACATATACTAACTAAAACACTTTACATATAAATATACCAATTACACATGAATCAAATGTGCAAGTTCAGATGAAAACTGAGCTATTATCATTACCAAATCTCATACCATCAACGTTCGACGAAATAACCCCATTCGAACATGAATCGAAACTCATGTCGAACAAGAATCCATAATCATCCTCACATTTGGTCTCACCAAATTTGGTATGATTATGAGTAGAAGTTGAAGGATGAGCCCCATTCATGTGATCATGAGATAGAGGAAAGTAACCGGGGTCGATAGGCGATAAGCCAGGGTATTATTGATATTTTGATAGCTGCTAGGCAATGCATGTTCAGTATGGGGTGCAACCAAATTAGAAGTGGCACCAATTGTGGAATCATGGTACAAATTCTGTGGGTTGATCAATTTATTGCTATTTTCACCACTGGATTTGTGAAATACTCTGCATAATACCCAATCTTCCTGTCAATTGTCATAAAATATGTCAACAATTAGATCCATAAATTGAGTGAATTTTTTGGGGTAGGACAAATTCAATAGATATATAATTGAGAATAAAATAGGAAATATTTGTGTGAAGAAAAATGTGTACTAGTTAATGACTTAATTAGGGGTTCGCAAAATCTTCTACTTTTAAAAGAACTTATTTAATAGAATTGAAAATTAGTTAACAATCAGAAGTTTGTCAATAGAAGTTCGAAAATTGATTAAGTTAATGAGAGTGCATGGTTTGTAAAAGTGTTTTCAAAATATATAAGCAGAAAACATAATTATACATTTAAAGCACATCATCCCCTACTTATTTTTAGATTCTGAATAAATTATATAGAATCGAAACAAAAGTTGATATTTTTTTTTGAGGGGAACAAAAGTTGATATTTGAAAATGTTAGAAACAACTTTAATTTTTGATAAATCACTTTTTTTTTATAAGTCCTTGCAAACACTCCCAAAGTGGCAAGCTAATGCAATCAGGGTCAGACCCCGAAAAAAAAAAAAAACAAAATTTTCAAATTTTTTTCTATGTATATTATTAAAATTATTTATAAAAGAAATTTAGTATTCATCCCCTCAAAATTATTCATAAATGTGTTGTATTCACCCAACTTTAGTTCCACCGCCAAACGTAAATTCCTTTTTTCCCACTCCGCCACACTTTTTGAATGCAACATAAACAATTAAGAGCCTAAATGGATAAATGTACAAGAATATTATATAATCCTGTGATGAGAAATATATAACAGGAATCTTAATTTCTACTATAATTCCTGGAGTTTCAAAGAAGCTTTTGGACAACATGATTGTTATCTAAAATGACTTAAATTTCTTGTCTCCTTGGTCCACCACATAATCTATATTATATATATTCCTTTCTCTAGATGAGCATATATTTTTATAGGCATTTCAAAAATTCAATAATATATTTAGGAAAAATTAAAGAAAAATTAGAAATTAAGCAAACCAACCTTAGGAGGCACGTGAGGGTTCTCCAGGCGAAATTCATGCATAATCCATCCAGTTTTTATCCCATTTGGAGCTCTATTCTTGTAGAAAACTAAAGTCTTTCTCATCCCCACAACGGCCCGGGTTTTCGGGCTTAGTACGGCCCGATCTTTCCCGTGGCCTTCCAAAGAGCCGAGATGGTGGCCCGATTAGTCCGAAATCCCGTTGCGTATTTTCGATCACGAAAACTAAAAAAGTACCACTCGCTTGAATTCAGCTTCGCTACATCTAAAAAACTATCACATTGTTAATTAAATTCAGTATGTACTTAATTAATAATTTAAAGAAGAGACCGTTAATAGAAATTGAAGTTACGTGTATTAATGAAACATAGTACAGCTAAACAGTAGTACTATTTCATCATCATTCAAGTTACGTTTGCTTGTGTGACAATTAATTTATGATAAAGTTACAAAAAGTTTGTTATGAGTCACCAAATTAAATATTCTCAAATTGAAGGTGTGTTTTTGTTATCAGAAAATAATAATAGATATTTAACGTAATAGAAAAAAGTTTCTAAGCCATTTTCTATATGGATATATGATCAAAAGTTATGAACTTTTATGTCTTTTTTTTTTTTTTTTTTTTTGAAATAATTTTATGTGTATATTCCAACCAAACGCGCAGAAAATATAGTAAAGATGACAACTTTTTTCTTGAATTTTTTTTTTTTTGAGAAAAGAAAAAACCCTTTTAGAATTAATTCCGTCTATAAACCGTAAACGCATATTAAAAGCATAAGATCAAATATGTACTAAAAAAACAAAATATTTGAAATTATCTATCCATCAAACTAAAAAGAATATAAATAAATTTCCTTAAAAATTATTTTTTTAAATAAAGAATATTATTTTTTTGGGAAACCAGAATATTACTATACAAGCGAAAAAAACATTAATATAGGTGTTTTCAATTTTTCTTCATTCCTTTTTCCTGTCAGTCACGCGAAATGCATTTCATGCTCAGATGGTACGCATGAACCATAATTGTCACTCATAAAAACACGTTTTTAGTTTTTCTCACTAAGACTTGACATCAGAATTAACCACCAAATACTTGTAACTGGATCGTATTTTGTAAAGGATGTTAACCATGGTTCAAACCATGTATCTTTGAATTTCTTTAAAATTTATCCCCTCCCCTCCGATCACTACTCCCAACTTAATTAAAAAAAAATTGACATCAAAATTAATTTACACAAGACACCAAAAATAATGGGAAAAAACAGGAAAAAAACTAGGTAATTAAATAATTAACAAAGGGGTACCTACCTGGGAGCTGCCATGGCTCACAAATATGAAGATCAATCTCCACTAAATTATCTGTAATAACTTGTTCATTTGTTATCTTTTTGTAGAGATAATGGCAAACCAGCTCTTCATCACTTGGATAAAACCTAAATCCTGGTGGAAGTGTGTCCCCAATGTCTCTTAGACCCATTTTTTATTCAATTTGTTCTTTTTCAAGAATTTTGCATCTGAAAAGTGGGAATTTTTTTTTTTTTTGTGTGATAATAAGAAAGATTAAGTTTTTTTCTATGGCTGGAGGGGTGGGATTGGCTAATTGAATATAAAGATTATTTAGATTGGTAGGAGCTAATTATGCTTGTGTAGGTTAGTTATTATATATGGGTGCATATATATATGGTGGGAGCTTTCAAGAAAGACCAATTTCACAAGAAATCTTTAATTATGTGGGAATGATGTAAGAATGCTTAATGTAACAAACTAGTAAAATCCAAATAACTATTAACCTCCAAAATACCCTTTTTAACTATATCCATTTACCCCTTTACCCTTTGTGTGTTTAGGGATGACAATAGGTCTAGGTAGATTCTAATTCGGATCCGTTGTATTTGGGGTGGGTTTGAGACATATAATTGTGGGTTTGGAAAAATTGGGATGAAGATCGAAGTACTTGGTTTGGGTGGGTAATAATACGAAATTTTAAACCGAGATAGGTCTGGTCGGAAAACGAGTTTAGTAGGACTTGATTCAAACCCGATTCATATAATTAATTAATAAATAGATCGTATATATTATTGTTCTAGAACTATTAGTTTACATGTGTTTTTATCTTATAATTCATATAATATCTAATTAAATTTGATAATAATATTATGATCAAGTAAAAATCATACAAATGTAGTCAAATATATGAAGTTGGCGGGTTTAATAGATTTTACCCATTAGACACAATATGGATCAAGTTCAAGGGCGGAGGTAGGGGGCATTCCGGGGCCCGTCCCCTTTCCATTTTGTAATTTTTTTACACTAGAATTTTTTTAAAAAAATAAATAATTATAATTTATATGATTTTCATGTATCGACCCACCCTACATTTATTCATAAAAAATTCCGCCCTTGATCGGGTTGGATCGGTCGGGTCTAAGTTGATGTTGATTGAGGCATATATAGGGAGTGTTTGCAAACACTAAAAATAAGTATTTTTTAGTTTTTTTGCTTAAAAAAAGCATTTTTAGTGTTTGCATATGTCAATTTCTCGCTTCTAATTTGCGTTTAATCGAATCTAAAAGTAGAGAGGTGGGTGCTTTAGATTCTTCTTACTTCTAGTTTGAATTTTACAAATAAATAAGTACTTTTACTACTTTTTCCCCAAACACTCTCAACTTCTCATTCTCAACTTTTAATTCTATTTTCGAACATTACCAACTTCTCGATTCTCAACTACTTCTACTTCTACTATAATAAATTATTTCTTCTAAAAGCGAGTTTTTTTTGCAAACACTCCCATAGTCTTGTGTTTTCTTAACGGGTTGGGTCTTGGAGTGCGGATGGACTGCCCCATTAACATTCCTATATGTATGGGTGGGTGGAGGCGCGTTTGGGGAAGTTGGGGTAAATAAATACGAACACAAGGAGACAAATATAAACATCATTTATTTCCTGAATCTGTTTGTCCAATGTATATGGCCCTTTGCCATCCGTTGTCTTTGTTCTTATAGAGGAAACTATATAATGATTATAAACTTGATTAATATTACGGAATTATCTATTTTTTATCGTGTTATATATTTTCATCCTATATTTCAAAATAGGAGTTTTAAAATACAATAGAAATTAATATATCCAAACTGCTTAATAAGACGAATCAGGCCATGGAGTTAACATGAGCTACATATATTCCATATATAACTACTAGATATATTACTAAATATTTTAAAATATATATCTCATCATAATTGTCATATCTTGTTAATTTTGACAAATTAGAAAATAATGAACATATTACAGTCAGTATATATAACAATAGTACTTTATATGGAAATCACTAGGTAAATTATTTATGTTCCACAAACTACTCTCCCATAATTTAATTATGAAACAATTTTCTAAACCACAACTAAAACATGACGAAAACATTTAAATAAATTAAAGAATTGGAAGTACTTTTCGTCAGAAATAAACATCCACTAATTAGGTATTATGCATTAGCTAAATATGTTACAATAAATCATCTACCACACACATACACGTGAGTGTATATTATCTTCAATTACGGGGATAGGAACAAATTAAATCTCAAATAAACTGAAAGACTCGTATGAATCGAACCCTGATTAACATACTAGCAAAAAGTGAATGATACCACCGAGGCTACAATGCTCGTGGTAATCGTCTATTCTAATTAATTTGGTGTTTCATTTCGTATTTCATATCAAATATATTATTTTTTCAAATTAATGTTGATTATATTTTTTGTCAGTTTCAATAATGTTAGGGCACAGTTAGCTAGTTTAATTTCCATAAATTATCAATGCGTAAAATGCTAGTTATATTAAATATAAACAATTCATCCTCACTATGTGCGATTTGAAATGGCAAGTCAAATCAGGGTGGGAGAAATTATATTTATGTGATTATGTCATAGCAATAATTTTTGCAAAGACAATAATTTTGTTGAGAAAATTAAATTTGAAAAATTATCATCATCATCTTCCATTTGATGATCACAATAATTAGCTGTCTCATGTATTATCTAAAATGGGAAATACCTAACCTGGAAAAGAACAAAAAAATGCATAGGTGTCTCGTCTAAATTTCCTTTTCTATGTTCACATTAATTAATTCATACTCCCTCAAAAAAAAAAAAAAAAAAAATAATTCATACTTTGTCAAACTCATAATTATTTTTGCCTAATTGATTTTGCTTATTCTTGGTCATGTTCGTGTTTTTTGGGGTTGAATCGTCTGTATTACACTTATGACTTAGTCGAAGCCTAGATCAAGAAAAAGGACATATTTTCAAGTTCAAGATAAGCCCAAAGGGAATCATTTATAACGTGGGAAAATGACTCATTCATATCATTTTCCCCCACTCAATAATATTTGAGACGGAAGGAGTATATATTAATGTATCTTCTATCAATATGATTTTATACACATGGTATTAATCTATAGATAAAGTTGGCAATGAGCCTGATCGGGCCAACCCGACTCATACCCAACGAGCAAAGTCATAAAATTTGGCTAGATATGGTCAGCCCAAAATTTTACCAGACACTATCATACTTTGAGTTCTTTAGGTTGGAACTAAAGGAGGTTCGGTCCTTTCAGGCCAAAAAAAAAGTTCATTTAGGCGGCGGACTGGACAATTTGCCAACTCCATCTACAATGAAATAAGATGAAATAGAGAATACAATAGGAGATTTTGTGTTAGACAAATTTAAGGGGTTAGCTATGAATGTGATTGAATAATCTACCAATTATGGTGTTTATTTATTTGTATTGGCTTACTTAATTAATTACTCCTACATATAATCTCGATAATTTAATAATCTATTAATTAATAACCCCGTTTAAATAATAATTTTGGTTGGTCCCGACTTGGAAAGGCAATAAGTAAAATTAATAATTCGCTAATTTAATATCTCGTTAAATTATGAAATATTGGTAGTCCCAAAGTTATTAATTTGTAGAAGTTTAATTGTTGTCCATTTAGGTTGTTAATTTTTGTTTACTAAAATTAATGATGTGTGTTCATTTCTTTGGTCTTTAAGTTCATAGTTGTACGGGTATCATTCATAAAATGTTTTGAAACACCAAATATATATATATATATATATATATATATAGGATTTGGGTCCTATAAATTCACCTATTTGGGGTGAGTACATGAGAACAAATCTCGATCCTTGATTTTTTTTTTTAATGGTCATGATTTAATTGACTCTTGACCTATTTTTAATTGTTTTAAAATAATATTAAGGGTAATAGTGTAATTTCAATCCCTCTTCTCTCACAGAATCAAATCGTATTTTTTTTTGTTGGAAGTGATATGTTCTGGATTTACAGGGGTTCAATAGAAAACTTATGGGAGCTCTCAGATATTCGAGCGAATGGCAAATCTTATGCCAAATATAATGAACCTCGTAATGGCTAAAGTATCTTAATCAAGGCTTTTAATTACAATAATTAGATTTTTAATTTACAAGTGATGTAAAATGTTGGTACACGTCATCAGGGACCTGTGAACAATTATTATACATAAATTTATTCTATTTAAAAGCCCATAGACTATATGTTATTGTAAGGTTAGGGTTTCATTCTTTAGGTTAGTGTGTGTGTGTGATGTTGGTGAAAGAGTAACGGCTTAATATTCCTTAATAAGTTGGGATTTGAGCCAATAATTGCCTCCTCAATTGTCCATAGAGATTATTCACCTCCATAAGTCATGGGCATAATTAATGGGGCCCTAATCTATTCTTATCACATGTCATTTTCAACATATATATAATACTTTTTTTTTTCTAACTAATTAATATCGTGTTGGATATATACACATAAATTTAATTACATTGTTACATGTGTGTTCATTTCAATAATAATTACTCACTGTTAAATCTTATATGGGAATCACTTGGTGACATAATGGTAAGACTCAAAAATGTGTCAGGCGGATGGGATCTTCTATTGTAAGATGGTGTTTCATCTTATACTATACCGCATCATGATTGACAAATATATACAAGTTACCATATTAATTTAAAGCAAAATCATGGCAAGTTTTGGGTTTTTCATATGGTAACTTTTGTACACATGTCAATTATCCGTGCAATGGAATATAAGATGAAATACCATATTGCAATAGGAGATCCCATCCACCTGTCTAGGTTCGATTTCCACCTACCTATATAGCTCTCTCCCCATCGAATTTGTACTAAAATATCCAAAAAAAAGAACCTTTGATATAGTATCTAAATGGGAATGGGTTTAATTAATATTGATTTCTAGTACATATATATATATCAGTTAAGATACATATTTGCATAGGATTATAATAATTACTTCGAAATAGCACTATTGGTGTAAATGAATCGTGTCGAGTTTAAAAATATGTTATTCGGTTTTAGGCTTTTAGCTAACCTATTAAGCTCAAATACCTTTATATCGATTGATCTCAAAATCAAGTATCGAGTAGCTTGATTCATTTTTTTAACAGTACTTGATGAAGAAAAAAATTAAAGTGATGAAAAAAAAGTGGAGTTTCCTAATATGTTACAAATTGAAAATCACGATTTCAAAAAAGAAAAAAAAATACTAAATATTAAATAAAACAACCATGTTATTTTGATAGTTCACAATGAGCCAATGATATACTAATAAGCGTTATTGTCCTTAAAATCCTACTCAAAGTAGCACTTACTATTCCACCATAGTTTCCAACTTTTCAAATACTTATCCAAACACCCTTAAAATATTCATATATATGTTAATCAATAATTATAATTGTGTAGGGAACAATGTTGACAACCTTAATAGGTTTTTTCATTGAAAAAGTTAAACATATCGCGAAATATCCTTAATTTTATGTAACATAACAAGAAAAATGTCTCATATCTATTATGACTGACATAAAATTTATATATTCCGTTGTCCAGGAAACAAATATTAAATACTAATACATGATATGGAGTACAAATATTAATTTGAATAAAATATGTGAGACTTGTGAAAAATCTCGAATATGTTGCCAATTAAGTCATCAAAGATTTTTAAGGGGTCCCACATGGCAATATTGTTGATGTCCCCTTTGCTAATCTTTTTAATACTATTAATTAGGATCAAAATTAAATATGCTATCATTATTTTATTTTCAATACTTCTTTCACTATCCTAAGATTCCCCATAGAAGTTGACAGGCAAGCTTGCTTTCACTATATTTCTAATTATTGCTCTCTTTATTATTCATTTTTTATCCGTCTCATTTAAATTGCAAAAAACTACTCTAACTTCCCCCTATCAATTATTATGATCATAACCAGAGTTGTTAAAATGAGCTCGGTCCATGGGTAGCCCGGTCGATCCGGTAAAACGATCGGACTTGCCTTCATTTTTAGAGGCCCGAAATAAGTCGGGCCTATTTAGCCTGACCCAATATCTTATGTGTATTTTCATGGGTTGAGTCCAAAAATAGCTGCACAATCATTATTTACCTGGCCCAGCTGGTCGACATAATGAATGTTTTATTACAATAACTAATCGCAAAAACTTATGTGAGACGGTGAAAGTCTATGAGACGATAATATTTTTAGTGTAATAAGTGATAAGTGTATTTAGATAAAGTATCACTTATTACACTAAAGATATCACTTATTACACTAAAAGCATCACAGTCTCACACCGTCTCACAAGAGACTCGTTGATGACTAATTTGTTAATAGGGCTTATATATGTTAATAACAAGACTACATAATGAAACAAATTAGATGTCATTGTAATAAAAAACGTCCATTATATACCATGGCATGATAAAATGTACCCATTTTCCTATTTTTCTTGCTTATAATGATGAAGATTCATGTATGGAGTAGGGACATGGCATATGTCATATTTATGGATCAATGTCACATATGGGCATGTGATGACATTCTTCATATAATGACAAGTGTCCGATTATTTTGGATTGCTACTCGTCTTTATTCCAAGGATAATAATGTGTTGGGGTGTAGCATATGGATGCATACATATATCCCCATCATAATGGGCATGTTAAAGGCACAAATGATATTTTTTTATTTTTTGGGCAAAATTATGACTCGTGTGACAAAGGGTTGTTCTAAGTGGTACTATTTATTTCCTCTAATAGATTACACGCCCGATTATGTAAATATATACTTTGTTAAGTTTCATTTTTTGGTTGAATGTTTTTTAGAATATAATTTTATTGTTGCCTTGTTGGGATCAATGTATTTATTAATAAATGTTCATTTCTTCCTAAAAAAATCCAGAATTCAATACTCGTCAACATAAAAATGTAAATCCAATACAAGTAGAGTCAAGCATAAATATATATATATATCCAATATAAGTAGAGGTGTTAAACGGGTTGGGTCAAATAGTAACCGACCCGCTAATTTCGAATTAGCTAATCGACCCATTAACATGAAAAATACACTGAAAATCGGGGCCAATCAAGCCGTGTCAGTTTTTTGGGCCTGTCGGGCCGAGCTTTTGAAACCCAGCATTTTTCGGGCCTAGAATGTTGCAGCTCAGCCCGATAAAAATATCAGGCCTATCGGGCCGATCCACCGAGAGTGGCCAAAATTGATAGCTCTAAGTACAAGTAGGGACGGAGCCATAGCTCCCAGTATGGGCATGTGCCCACCATAGTGTTTTTTTTACTATTTATTATTTATATTAAAATTATATATTAATTAATTAGGTTAAAAATATAAAGTGTGCCCATTTATTATTTTTTATGTAATTTATAATTATATTTATTTTGTGCTCACGTTATAATTGTTGTGCATGAATGTAAAATCTAATTGGAAAAACCGTGTATCTTGAAGCTAGCAGCCGCAATTTGCACTAGTTTGACATCATTGAAATACCCGATCCCTCACAAAACACACGCACCTGTGTGTGTGTGTGTGTTTTTTGCCCACTTATGAAAGAGGAAATTTCGTGTTGAATCAAGAGGGATCTTTCAAGACAAATATAGATACATTAACCCACAAATTAATTAATATAGGGCAAAATATTCAGAGATGGGAATTTTTTTAAAATAATAAGAAATATCTTAAGCATAAATGATTGCACCATCAAACAAATGTTTTTTGATATGTTATGAACTCTAGAATATTAGGATTCAATAATTTGAACAATTATATAAAAAAAATTTCTTCTCCAATATTAAAGTAGTATTTTGAAGGGCTATCTTTTTTTTTTTATTTCACTACCCAAATAATTCCATGGTTTTATTATATATAATATTCTGATAGAATTCTATGTCAGAAATTAATTATTTAGGAACTGAAATAGTACATGGATAATAATATCATTCTCTTTCAATTTCTTTGGTGCGAAATTCCAAGAAGATATGATTGTGACAATGGACCATGTCAAATCTTAAAAACATAGGAATCAGTTGTTTCCAGATGGCACACATATATTAGTAATTAGTGGTAAGATTTTCCAACGAAATTGAATATAATACAACTCATGTACGTGTAATATTATTCAATAATCGTAAATAACCCACCTTCGTCAATAATCCTAAATAATTTATAACCTATAGTACTATGCGCATAATTTATGATTATATAATGACCCACATTATAATGGTAAACAATGTGTAAACTCCGTGTCATAAACTGTTTCCTCATAATCCAATCAGAGAAGCAATCATTTTTAAATACCCTTGTCGAGAAAAGCTAATTAATTATTCGAATTTTAGACCATTTTGCACATTGAAAATTCATGGGATAATTACAAAAAGCCCCTAAGGTTCAGGCTAATTAATATAAAACCCAAATATTCTTGAAAATTACAAAAATCCCATTAAAGTTTGATATCATCACATTTTCCCCTTCAAAAAAAACATATTTTTCAAAAACCCACATGAAATTTATAAAGATATTACATTTATCCCCTTAAATTTAAGACAAAATCAAATATGAGGATGTTTTTGTAATTTTGAAACATCTTTGGGTTTTTTGTAATTAGCCCTAACCTCAGGGGGGGTTTTGTGATTATACCAAAATTCAATTTACTATCAAAAACTAATTGGAAGCTAAGGTCGTCCCATTTCAGCACAATTTTTTTAGAAATAAATATATTTATCAACTGTTATTCCTTTCGCTCAAGACTCTTGAAAATGTGAAATAAAGACTCAAAAAAATTATGTAATATATTTTAAATAAGTATTATTACATGTGATATTGTATTTTAATATTATTCGACCTAATAAGCCAACATAAATAAGGTTCTTTTATATTGGGTTTTGAAAACAGTTTAAGGATGGATTATTCTTGGACGGGTTTTAATTATAACAAGCTAAGATTTTACTGTGGGCCGGCCCAAGACTCGGTTGTAGTCTTATGCAATAAAATCACCTTATACATTGGTAGTAACTAGTAAATGTAATAGCAATTATAATTTCCACCCACTGCTTCATTTCATATGCTATTTTATTTGAATATCTCATGTCTAATTTTCTGTTTTTGGAGCACAACCAAATATATAAAAGTAAGTCTTATATGATACCGTCTCACGAATTTAAATTCATGAAACGGATCCAACCCATTTTACAAATCAAAGCAAGTTCGACCAACATGTGGGTATAAATGATGTTAGAAAGTTATTGCCGGTTGATATATTTTTTCGCCATAAATAAATAATGAAGTATAACATTATAGAATGATGTTAAAGCTTAATTTGATCAAACATAGGCACACAAAGCAACTGTATTAGAGCAGCAGCTTAAAATAGAATTCCGGAGGCATACACGAATAATATCATCGACAATCCTAGGAATTAAAACCTAAACATTACAGTAAACGATTAGACACGATAACATAAACGTTTGACAGCAGAGCAATAAATCCCGTTGATGTTAATTTCGAACGCAAAACAGGAAACCCATAGGGAACTCAATACTTGGGAGGTGGCTGTTGTGTAGGAAGCAGACCAAAGCGCTTCTTCAAAAGAACTCTCTGCCTTGCGTATTTATCGTCAGGAGAGAAGCGGGCTGCATTGGAGAAAGATAGTAGATAACGTAAATTGCTGGGCATTCTTGATACGACAAGATTAAAAAAGACATTCCAACAGGAGTCATGTTAAACAGGATGCAAGCATCTGATTGTTCTGATGCATGTGTGCGTTTTGCTTTAGTGAAACAAATAAATAGGTTCCATTTTAACCCGCCATTGCATATAAAACAACAGACGCATGTGCAAAGGGATAGAAAGGGGTTCTCGTCTCTTCAATGATCTTGATGTGCAGGATATATGATTTCTATAATATTGCAATATGGATGGAAGGATTTTAAGCTAAGGATTTCAAATCCACGATACAAAAATTCATTGAGCATGTTTGGGTGATCTTTTTAAATCCTTAGCTCATATTTTGAGCTATTTTTTGAATCATTGTGGTGAATTTCAAATTCATCTTATATGGGGACATCTGATATCGTTTCCACAAACTCTTCCCTCAAAACCAAATGCAACATAAATGTTTCTCTCCCTAAAAACTATTAAATACCCGGTTGAAATTTTAAAATCGGCCTATTTAAACATGAAGTCCTGCATTTTAATAGTTTATGTGAATATCGGCTAGAGCCCCCAACAAGTTCTTGAAATACCAACATATAACAAGAGGAACAGATTACCATCAGTAATAACCTGTTTTCTATCACTCTACCAAGAACATCATTATGAAATTCTAATCTATAATCTATCGTTAAGTCCAATGAAAGTAACTTGCTCTCTAATCTCCTCGAGCACACAGGAAACCAGACTTTGGGACTATAACCACACAGTTGCATATGATCATTGGGGAAAAAAAGTAACCAATAGTACACTAAAACTAAGATACAGATAAAATTGTATTTAGAAACATTACCAGGATGCGCTGATTGTGTGGCCAACCCTAATGGTGACTCCTTCTGCATATAGAAAAGCTTGCACTTGTTAATGAAGCTCAATATACAGTACCAACTGGTGGAGAAAATGAATATACAACAAATCTAGGCATAAAAAAATAAGATGTAATAAGAAATATCTTCAACAAGTACTTTTTCAAGACCACGTCGCAAATATCATGAATATAGACTAGCAAACGCCAACTTAGAGTTTTTCAACTCAATTTTTTACAGATTACTACATTGGTTGCAATTTGAGGTACAAGAAACTTCAAAAACTCGATCTGTAAAGCACCTAACAAGTATGTGAAATATATGTATAATGAACATAAAAATTAAATGACCACAATAACGAATAGCAGGCAAGCAAAAGTACAATGAAAATTTATGAAGCAGTTTTCAGTACTAAACTCAATCGTGAAAATAACAGCGAAAGACAAAAGCAGAGTACAAATTTTACATCTACATAACTAAAACTAATTGAAAACAGTCTCAGTATATAAAAAGAATCGACGAAAAAGGACCTTTGTGGTGTAAACTTTGTCACCATTTTCGTTGATGTAAAATTGGAGATACATCTTCAGCAATACTCCGCCTGCATTAACATCCACTTTGATCAGAAAAAAAAAAATAATCTAGCACGAACCTTGTAAATTGCCTAAACCCTAAATACCAAGAACCAAACAAAAAAGAATTTTATTACACTATAGCATGTGAATTTTCGATTACAAATTCAATTGCGAAATTTACCTGTGGCTGATTTTCAAAGCTTTTGATGGTAAGGTCTGAGCTAATGAGCTTTACCTTAAACCCTAATAAAGAGGCGCTTCTAGGGTTCGACAATAAAATATATAATTGGTGTGAAACTGAAAATATGACGAAACTGTAAGGCCAAAAATGTCCATTTGTTCTGTAAACGGGTCACCCGGACGGCCCATCAGGTCCGGGTAATTACCCGACCCGTAATCCATTTTCTGGCAGTTGATTATCATTTTCTGCATCCTTCCCTCCATCTCCTCCACTTCAACACTTCCATATACAGAAATCAATCCAAAATTTCGCATTGCACTTGAAACGATGTCGTACGAGGAGGACGGGGAGACATTCGAGCACACCCTCCTCGTTGTCCGCGAAGTCTCCGTGTTCAAGATCCCTCCCCGCCCAACCAGCGGCGGCTACAAGTGCGGCGAGTGGCTGCAGTCCGATAAGATCTGGTCCGGCCGGCTACGTGTCGTCTCCGGCAATTCCCGCTGCGAGATCCGACTCGAGGAGCCGAATTCCGGTGAGCTCTTCGCCGCCTGCTTCGTCAACCCGGGGCAGAGGGACGCCGCCGTCGAGCCGGTGTTGGACTCGTCGAGGTACTTCGTGCTGAGGATCGAGGACGGGCGTGGGAAGCACGCGTTTGTGGGGCTGGGGTTTAGTGAGAGGAACGAGGCGTTTGATTTCAATGTCGCGTTGTCGGATCACGAGAAGTATGTGAAGAGGGAGGTGGAGATGGAGGTGGGGAGTGGCGGCGGTGGTGCTGGGGAGGAGGGGCAAATTGATATACATCCTGCCGTTCACCATAGATTGAAGGTAATTTTTTTAGTTTGTCGTGTTGAAGTTTTTCTATCTTTGTGATCAATCTGTCATATATATGCTTATAGTTGCAGAAAGTTAACAATGTGATCCTTGGGAAACCTGCTAAATGTGAGGTTTGAGTTGCTAGATTCTTGTCATCTTGTGTGTAAACTACTGTGAAGAGTTTGTATATAGTTAGAAGTTTCAAATATGATGAATAAATTAATGGTGGAATAACTTTTGGAAGGAGTAATGTAGGAAAAGATGAGCAAGCTATTGGCAAAATGATTTGCAGCCAAATACTCCATTTGTTTTCTTTGCCTTATGATGAGTAGGAGAAGATATCTTTTACATCAGTTCTTGCATTCAGTTGCCTATAATTTGTTGATTCAGATAGTGGACTTAAACTCAGTTTTTAGTTTTGATAGATTTTGTGTTTGTTTTACCAAGTTCCAGCTTATTATGTAGGGATAATTACAAAAAATACCCCTGAGGTTTGACCTAATTACAAAAAAACCCAACTAACTTTTTAAATTACAAAATGCACCCCCGAGGTTTGATTCAGTGTTAAAACTAAGGGGTAAAGTGCAATATTTTCTTAAATACAAAGGGGGATTTTGAAATGATTTTTGCTTATGAAGTGTTTAAATGCTTGACAAAATGAAACCTCGGGGGTATTAATTGTAATTTTAAAAGTTAGGTGGGTTTTTTGTAATTAGGTCAAACCTCAAGGGTACGTTTTGTAATTATCCTATTATGTATTATCAAGAATTATACAATTGTATCAGAAATTATTCTATATCTACAGTTGTTATTGTTTCTCTGTTACCTATTTATTATCATGGTAAAATGGATTTCAGTTGCTCATCGTGGGGTGACCTAGTAGTGTACGGTGGGTTCTTGAGGCCGATAAGTCTTTAAGCTCTAGAAAATCCACCTTTGCACCACTCGCCTGTGTGGTTTACCCGATTGAGGTGATTTGCAGGCTATTGCGTCAAGCTCAATGGAAAGAAGGGTTTAAGTTGCTTTCTTTTCTTCTTCAACCTGAAAATGGAAAATATTGTCGGGTTATATTGTCGTAAATGCTTTCTTTTTCTTGATCTCAATTACAATTTATGGCAATCGTTTTATTTATGTTTTCCTGACCCTGTAACAATATTGAACTAACTTTTGATCGATTGATCTTTAGGAAGGTGAAACAATTCGAATAAATGTAAAGAATAAACCAACTAGTGGAACAGGCATGCTTTCTGCGGCAGCATTGTCCGGTGGAGGTTCTGAAACTAAAAAATCTATTACTCCAGCTCTTGCTCCACCACCTATTGGACCGACGAATATTAGGTCTCCTCTTCCTCCTCCACCCAATGCTGCTGCTGCTGCTGCTAGATTGACTACTGCCAGTCATGGTTCTGCTCTGAACAGATCCAAGGAAAGTTCAAGCCGCCCGAGCGATTTTCTTTCGGATCTCTCTCAACTCAAGGTATGTCTCAGTTATCTAAACTGACCTCAATTGTCTATTTCTATGTCAGAGTAAGTTATGTATGCCAGTGCCAAAACTTTGATCTTGGTTTTTGTCTATGAGCTGTTAGCGAATTTTTGCTGTTCCTCAAATACAATTCATTCTTTGGGAGTGTTTGCAAACACTAAAAATAAGTGTTTTTTTCAATTTTTTGCGTGAAAAAAGCAGTTTTTAGTGTTTAGTGTTTGTATATACCAATTTCTGCTTCTAATTGTACTTCATTTAATCAGAATCTAAAGCAGGGAGACGGGTGCTTGTGCTTTAGATTCTGCTTTTGCTTCTAGTTTGAATTTTACAAATAAATAAGTATTTTTACTACTTTTTCACCAAACACTCTCAACTTCTCATTCTCAACTTTTAATTCTATTTTCAAACACTACCAACTTCTGATTGTCAACTACTTCTACTTCTTCTGCTATAATAAATCACTTCTTCTAAAAGCAGAAGTTTTTGCAAACACTCCATTTATTTGTTACAATAGATATTGTGGAGATGACAATGAATATTATGGAGATGAATTGGTAGTATCATTGTTCAGTAAAATATGCATTTCTGCGTTCTCTAAGATCTGAATGTCGATTCCCGTGAATTCTGAGTCTCTGGTTGCCACTGGTTATATTCCTTGATTTAAGGAGTGTTTGCAAACTCTAAAAAAAGTGATTCCTCGGCTTTTAGATTGAAAAAAATAGTTGGTTTTTTCGCATCTCTGTTTTTTAGGATAAAAGTTGCAGTATTTTGATTGAAACAAATCGGTTGTTTAGAAGCAATTTTTTTCTTTTTTGAATCTGCAGAAAAACCTTCCTTCCACTGCTGGATCAGAGTCGACTAAAAGCTCTGCAGCTGGCTGGGCAGCATTTTGAGGATTTTTTACAGAACTTTTTTGTGCCTGTTGCTGTTGTATTTAGAAAAGTTGAGAAAATCACAGGGAAACATCGAAAAGTTGGAAATTTCTAACATTGGCGACTATTCTCCGGGGCATACATGCGTATATAAAAATATATTAATTGTTTTTATTTTCTTTTTCTTGGCAAAGTGTCCTTTTTTATTTAGTTTGAGCATTTGAGTAAAGCTACATTTAATCTATCAAAAAAAATACATGAAACCCTGTCCTACAACATCTGAAGTCAAGAATAATGTGTTAAGAGTAATGCAGTAAAATTTATTATCGAGACTCTATAATGAGTGTTTAGTACCCAATTAACAAAAGCATGAGAACATTGGTCAAACATCCTCATTTACCTTGGTGGCAACAATTGCTTTCCTCGACAAACATAGTCGACGTAAGTTTAGAAGTTCGATTAAAAAAAAAAAAAAGCTTTTTCTATATCCACACCTAAGTACACCAAAAATTACGTACTGTGTACATCAAAAGGATTCTCTGTTACTCAAATCTTTTGTCCAAAACTAAATCATGAGCCGACAAAAATTACACCATCTTCAGAGTTGAGTAAATAATCGAACGAAGCAACAATGGCAAAGGTTCCATATTCCTTGGTTTTCGGATATAGAATTGTGAAGTTAAAAAAATAATCCCAATTAGTCAAACGTAAGTTTAGGAGCTTAAAAAAAAAACAGCTTTTTCTATATCCGCATCTAAGTACACCAAAATTATGTGCTCTGTACATCAAAAAATTCTTGTCACTCAAATCTTGTCTCTCCAAATCTAAATCATGAGCCGACAAAAATTACACCATCTTCAGACGAGTAAATAATCGAAAGCAGCTATTGCAAAGGTTCCATATTACCTGGTTTTTTATAGAATTGTGAAGTTAAAAAATAATCCCAATTAGCACTTACCAAAAATACTTCATTGATCTCGGTATTCTGGCTTTAGAAACCAATACGACCCGCTAGGGTTTCTCTCCAATGTTGCTATCTCCTTCAGAAGATTTTTAAACAAAGGCAAATCTTTCGAAGGTATCCTATCTTTAAAGTGATCGACTATGCTAGCTGAACTTGCGCTCCCACCTCTTCGCTGAATAAACGTACAGATTTG
Organism: Rehmannia glutinosa; assembly: GCA_016081115.2. Classification (NCBI taxonomy): domain Eukaryota; kingdom Viridiplantae; phylum Streptophyta; class Magnoliopsida; order Lamiales; family Orobanchaceae; genus Rehmannia; species Rehmannia glutinosa. The sequence continues at coordinate 477,269 of CM071936.1, forward strand.
ACGAATGAGAAGTTCTGGTTGTACCCCCAAGTTGCTAGACGATGATGATCTAGAAGGCCCAGAAACTGAAGATTGTTCTCCACCGTTGGAGGGTGCACGAGACAAACTGATGCTCAAGTCCATCACTGACAGCTCTGTCTTGGTTCCCTTTGAGTTTAGCTAATAACTCTGCCGAAGATAATGCTTTACCAGAAGACGCTCCGGCAGCAAATCCGTTCTGCCTATTTTGAACTTCTTCTGATGGTCTTGAAGTGGTCACCAATTGGGAATTAATGGTGGAGCCGAATTTCCTTTTTACTGATGACGGTGCACCAGCGGCTCCTGATCTGCCGGTCCAGGTTGGAACGGTAATGCTTTCTCGGCTTCGAAGCATTCGTGATTGGCGCAAGGCTTCTGCGGCTCTTTGTGCAACTTTTGAGGCGTGCTCCTCGAGCTTCACCTTCTCTTCGTCATTGGCATTCACGATCGCGTCGTGTTCACAGCGCTCTAGAAAATCAACAACGAGTATTTAAGTTGGAAAATGAATGAGGAACGTATGAATAAAGTGGTTAAAGAGATTGTGTGTTTAAATTTGTGCATAATGATAGAATGATGTTGAGATCATCGAATAGTTGGATGAAAGAAAAGATGAGGACAGTGTGAAAATAATATCGAATCAACAACTGGTTCCAGGAAATACTGGGAAATGAAAAACAATCAATACAAGCAGAACATTCAAACTAGGGTGAATCACAAAAATTACACATGTGGTTTAGCCTAATTACTAGGAAAAAAATTAATTTTTCCAAATTACAAATACCCCTTCCGAAACAAACATCACTAAATAAATCCATTAACTGTCTTGCAATTTGTAAAACAAAAACATATATCAATGGGGTATTTGTAATTTTGTAAGTATGAAACATAGCTAGATAGCTGGGTGTTGTTTTTGTAATTAGGATACACCTCAAGGGTATTATTATAATTAACCCTTCAAATTATTGCAGAAAACATAAAGGTATGAATAAAAATGTAGCAAAAATGGTTCTTGAGCAAGAGTGGAATCCAATGTATTTACACCCTTTATTTGCCTGCTAGAAATAATTACCATCAGTGCACGGTGCACCCACCCCCAACCAAAAAAAAAAAGGTATTTCAACCACATGCATGCTCCAATATGACAACACTAAAGGCCAGCAAGTGCAAAATTTTTAAATTCCAATACAACAAATGACTAAAGCAAATAAAACTCACATGAATCCCATGGGCATCAAAGAGAGACTGCAAAAAGCTTTTCTCTTCATCCGCCTTCGTATTAGCTTTGCCTTCACCCATGTTTTCACTCACCACATTGCTTCCCGATTCATTTGTAGAACCATCTGTATGTGATGTGCTAGGTTTCAGGAGTTTCGGTTCATCCTGCTTATCTTTGCGAGCTCCAACAACATTTACTTCAGATAACTGGCTGAAAATACTAGACGTTTCAGTAGAGCCACCATCACCATCGTCATTCAACTTGAAAAGATCCTTCATATCACGGGCTTTGAAGAATCTTTTCTGCTGAGGATTCTTCAATATCTTGTTGGTAAGGAAATGTTTATATATTTGTCTCTGATAAACCTTCTCTTCAATGGTTCCACGGGTAATCAATCTATAGACTGATACATCCTTTTTCTGACCAATGCGCCAAGCACGCTCTCGAGCCTGCCTTAAACCATCAAAAGAATACAGATTAATTGCAAGTACTTCAACTAGACAAACGAGCTTTTACATTTACTTCTAACAAATTCAATCGCACAAGTCACGTCAAAACTAAAATAAAAACTCAACCTCCCACAGCCACAAAAAAATAAATATAAATAAACAAAAATGTATAAATTTCGGATTTATCTCACGAAAAATGTATACTGAAATTAAGACCATCACAATGCAGACCTGCATATCAGTTGAGGGATTCCAGTCAGGGTCAAAAATGATTACTCTGTTTGCACCAGTTAAATTTGTTCCCAGGCCACCAACCTTGGTCGTCAAGATGAAAATGAATACATCTTCTAAATTGTTGAACTCATCTATTAGAGCCATTCTTTGTTTGACAGGAGTGAGACCATCCATTCTCCTGTAATTATAGCCACCAGCAACCAGAAAATTCTCAATAATATCAAGCATCTGTTGTGTTTGTGAAAAAAGAAGAACACGGTGTCCCTGCTCCTTCCATACATTAAGCACCTCAGCAACAATTTTCATTTTCCCACTGCGTTTGGGGTTTCCATAATCTGGATTTCCATGAGAATGTTCTCTCTCAAGAAGATCAGGATGGTTGCAAATTTTGCGCATCACGTCAATTCCATAAAGAGAGTTTCTGCTTCCATCGAAAATTTGTTCAACCTCTGAGCTAGCAAGAAATGCACGGTAAACAGATCGCTGCTCTGGGGTAAGACTACAGAACAGAACATGTTCAGTCTTTTTTGGAAGATGAGCATCTACATCCACCTTCATTCGCCGAAGGAGGTAAGGCATGATCAAGTCACGTAGGACGACAGCACATCTGCACAAATTTGACTTAGCCAATAAGGACAAAAGCATGGGGAAGCCAAAGTTGATAATTAAGGCAAAAACTTTAAAAGTTTGGAATCTTAATTTTAGAGTATGCTGTCAACCAATTCAGCCTCTGGGAGAAATCAAGATATGTCATGCCAAGTATTAAGACTCTGATACAAATGGTCATTCTTCTTAAGGGGTTTTTTGCAATTTTCAAAAATTTCTGGGTTTTTTTGTAATTAACCCAAATCTCAGGGTGTGTTTTTGTAATTATCCCTTTTAAAAATGCCAAGGCTCATACTGAACCAAGCATCACTATTACACACCTATGTCATGAATAAATCTCTACACAGAATCATGTTAAAAATACACTAACACATTAAATGCACCTGTAAGCAGTAGATACTTGTAGAGGAGTTGCATTAGCATAACCGCCAACAGATATTGGAACTGCAAATTCAGCCTCAAATACGGGCAGGACACCCAACTTCCCAGGGAATACAAAATCAAATAAAGACCACAATTCAGACAACTTATTCTGAATTGGCGCACCAGTCATTATTATGCGATGAACAGTCTGCAACTGCTTGCATACAAGAGTAATTTCTGCATTCGGATTTCGAATGCGATGTCCTTCATCTAAAACTGCATATCCCCATTCAATATCAAGCAATTTGTCACCATTCAGGCGGAGTTGCTCATATGTGGTTATCAATAGTCCAGATTCTGATCTCAAAACACGGTTTATCAAAGAATCCCACTTTTCAGTACTTTTAGACAATGGTTTTTCTTCACAATCACTGTCACTAAATTCTTCACTATCACAATCACTGTCATCTGATCTGGATCGCTTTTTCCTACTGGGCATTTCCTGAACAGAATCATGTAATAACTCCACATGAAAGCTCGGGTACCATTTTGTAGCTTCACGCTTCCACTGCCGCAGGAGGGTTACTGGACAAATAATGATGCTTGGTTTGTACATACCACTGAAATGTAATGATCCAAGGAAACCCAAAACCTGTATAGTTTTACCAAGACCCATCTCATCCCCAATAATTCCACCAGCTCTTTGACAATGAAGTTCCCATAACCATTGTACACGATCTTCTGATAGTCAAAGAGTTTGCTGAATATTGTTTCCGGAATTTTTAATCCTCCCTCAAGCGTCACAAAAGGAGGCCCTTCATCATCCACATCTTCCACATCTTCAAGGCTATCACCTTCATTACTGGAGGTCTTCAAATCTTCATAAGGTAAGCAAGTAGAGTTTTCAGCAAATTATTCACTCAAGGGGACCATATATAAAAACAGAAGTTTCTAAACACAACGAGAATGGAAATAGAGAAAAGTATATTACACTAAAGGAAAGACTATCACTCTAGAAGTGCTTTCCTTCTGCTTCTCTAACTAAATTTCAGCATTAAAAAAATAGGAAGAACAAATTAGTTCTATTAAAAAAAAAAAAACTTGACATATCACATACCACCTTCGTCCTGTAGTTTATCCTCACGAGAGACCAACTTCCTCCACTTCTTCCCAGGTTGAGGCCTTCTCTTCTTCCTCTTGGTGTGTTTTTCCTTCTCCGATTCCATTTCGAGGACCGAGGGATCTTCAACGGTTTCCTTATTCTTTGAAAAGGAGGCTGGGTGCGTCAAATCTTGGTACTGATTCAGGATCAAGCATCTTTGTGGTGGGACGTGATTTTGAAGCCTCAGACATTAATTGGACTGCTCTAGCTATACTTGATGAAGCAAGATCATTATCTTCTGCATCCTCATATACCACGTGTCTACTAGATGACTCTGGTTCTTGAATACGACGTTCATAGCCTTTAAGCTTGTGGAAGGGGGTCAAAATTCCTTTTCGAACTAACTCATCCCTTTCCTAGAACATGAACAATGAGTTATTAGAGATATTTATAATCAACGTGTAAGATACACTCACAGTGTACCTTTGTACAAGTCGACAAGAGTAGAAATAAAATCACTCACAGTTTCCACAAACCCCGCAGATGCTGCATTTAAAACAGCTTCATTATCTTCTTCATCAAATGAAACTTTTTTAAGCCGTTTGTTTTTATTCTGACTTGTTTTATCAACTCCTTTCAACCGTTGCTTGGCTTTAGGCTCTTCCTTTATGAGATGTCTTATCAACCTGTCATGCTGGCTGTTCTTAGAAGAATCTGAAATTTCTTTCTCAAGTTGATCCCTTGTTTTTATCAGGCTTTTTAATCGATCAGCAGCAAGAGCATGCTGAAGGGTCGAATCGTTTGGAGATCCCTGAAGAATAGTTTTTTCCAATTCTGCATTTCCCTGCTCTGTTTTGTCATCCTCGGGAATATGATCCTCGTCTCTCTTGAAGTTGTCTTCTAACTGTTCCAGAGCAGACGCGACAGCCTCTATTTCAAGCTTAACTGCCCTCAATTTGTTAACCAAGTTCTCATGACTTGAAGATGACGTTCCATTGTTATTTGTTCCATCAATTTCCTCCTCTCTGCCTCCAGCAGCGTTGTCACTGTCTCCTCCATCTTTTATTGCCTAACAAGAAAAAGACACCATCACTCTTCCCACACACACTCAGAGAAAGAAGCGACACACACACACACACACACACGAAGTATCCAACCTCATGGTAGCAATCACAATGCTGTTGGTGGTATAAATTAGTCTATTGTAATATTGCTCCTATCATTTCCAATATATTTAGCCGGTTGGCCCCCTTATACTACAATGTAGTATGAATTGAGGAGTAGAGAATACATGCAAAATGAACTTAGAAAAGTGAAACACAAAATGAAATATGTATAATATTATACTGTCCCATTTTTTCTCAGGCAAACTGCAAGCAGCCGAAATAAAAGAATCGGCCATGAGAATATATCAGCAATCATAAATTTTCTCAGAGACTTGCCAGCATATACAATACAGAAAGTAAACATATAGAGTGAATTAAGATGAAAGCTTAAAATATGCAAATACAACCTTCTCTAAAATGTCGCGCTCAATGTCTTCAGGATTGGCAGATGTAACACCTAAAGTGCTCAGTAAAACCCTGTCCTCTTCCTCTTCATCCATTGAACTGAATCACTTGCTCAATTCACAAATCAGCCACCTGCAATTACAAGATTTATGTACTATTCACAAACATGGTGAATGATATTGCACATAATTTGATTTCACAAGTAGTTCTAATGCGACTCGAGCAAAATTCAACCCGCCCACCTTCCTAACAAACAATTATAAATTTGCAAGGCAATAATCAACTCACTTCCCGTGTATTTTACTATTTTCAATAAACCAAAAGCTCACTATAACTCAGTTCAACAAAACACTAAATGCAGGAAACCCACATAATTAATGATGCCGGGCAGCTATCATCGAACTGGAAAACTGCAGGAATGCTACTAATAATTGAAGAAAATCTAAACCTAATAAGTAAATAATATCTGCCAACTATAAATTTGCAAAACCAATCTATCTACTTACCTTTCACCTGCAGATTCCTGAGGAAGCAAAAAAAAAAATCGAAGTTGAAACAATAAAAATTAATTTAGACAAAATTACACTACCCTAATACCAACACAAACTCAAAAATCATATATACATCAATAAAATGCAAAATATATACGAATTTCGGGAAAAATAAAACATTTGAAATTCGGTATTTACATGTGCGAGGTATTTTTCTCTTGAACAGGTTTAGCTGTTCGTTTTATCAAGAATCGATCAGCATTTAGCGCAGACAAGGAAAGCCCAAATATGAATTCCGAATTATTTTATTTTTTTATTTTATACTTCAGATTTTCCCCTCAATTGAAATTTTTGGGGTTTTTATTTTCTGTGTAGCGGTGGGTGATTTTAGTGACAGCGTACGATTGTTGACCTGCGCCCCAACATAGGTTATAAAAATTAGATTTGTGTCTTACGTGGCGCAATGCGTGCCCCCAAGCACACATTGGCCTATTTTGAGTTTTCTATATTCTATAAGACATTTTATGTTGGAAAAAAATATAATTTTATGTAAATTAATTGTGGTAATGAAATGGATAGAATAAAACCACCAAACTCAAGTTGGGAAAAATATAATTTTATGCAAAATACAGTAATGGAAGGGATAAAATAACCACCAAACTCAGATTAGGGTTGGGTTTTTACGGTCCCCAAAAAATCTGCAGCTTACTTGACCGACTCCGCCTGATAGTTTTTGTCACACAAAAACACATACATGAATTAGGTTGAGTTTATGTTTTTTACGGCTGAAAAACCGAATGTTCTAGTCTAGACCGATTTTTTCCATTTGCCTAATGGGCACGTTATGTTATTTTTGCGGGTTGGATGATGAAATAATGTCGAATACAATAAAAAATCAATTTCGTAGGTGCCTCAAATTATTCTAAGTAAATATAACAAATGGGGTGAGTCGGGACGACTCATTAATGGCCCGATGGGCCAAGTAGCAAAGTTTATTTATGTCAACCCAGCCCAAAATTAATTCGGGTCGACAATTTCAAAACATGGCCCGCCCATGCTTTAAACATAGTTGAATTTGCATCGACTCAATCCATCATGCCAAATGGATCAAGCCAAATACACATGGATCCTTTCGAGTCTTTAATTTACATGCCCAAACCCATGCTTTTTTTTTTTTTTGAAAAGAGTCCAATCCCGCCTTAATCCGGGCTAATTTTGTTGGTTCTAAAATCTCAAGTGTGGAGGGCTGTCAAAGGAACGTCTCAAAGACGTCAACTTCTACACTAATTTATTTTGGCTTAACTAGTTATCTGTAAATGTTTTTATATGAATTTCTTAATTTTGTAATATTTAAGGAGTTCTATGTTAAAATACTTGTGTAGTTGTGTTGCTTATGCATATAGTGAATTGTGCAATTAATGTGTAGTTTTTTATTTTTTGAAATATAGTGTGTATGTTTTATAATATGTTTCAATAATTTTCTTAAGCAATTAATGGTATTAACTAAATGTATCATGTGACTAAACAGTATGGCACAAATAAATAGAGAGAAAGAAGAATTAGTCCCCACCAACTCCAACTAACATGTTGAACTAATCAAAGACAAAAACCATATTTCTAATTGGTTTATAATTTTAAAATATTAATCAAAACACCAAAGTTATATTTTATTTTATTGTCTTTTTACTAAAGTTTTCTTTTTCTCCACTATTAATCGTTGAAAATTAAACACAATCATTACACACAACTCAAGATACAATTCTTCTAGAATATTTTAATATGGTCTAAAAGAATATTTTGATGCACACCCAAGAAAAATACACTCACCAAGCATATTTTCATTTTTAAAGTTAAATACATTAATTTAAAATATTTTGTCTAGACACATTTTTAATTTCACGCAAACTCAATACCAAATTGGAAACTCATTAAAGATGCTAAAAAATTAAAAAAATAATATTGGATATACAAAACCAAACAAACCCAAATTTGCATGAAAAATATATTAATTGAACGGATTGTTGGTCACAACTATTTTTCCTAACAAATAAATATTGAAAATGCAAACTATTCAAATATCATTATTATGTTGGTTTGGTTCTTTTTCCCAATTAGAATTCTTTTCAATTTTGATAACATTTTATACTTCTATATTTTTAGTCAAAACAATCATATACAATCAATATATTAGTCAGTACTAATAACTAACTAAACAATTTTCAATTCAAGACATGACACGACACGATAATTCACCATAAACCTAACACAAATTTAATATGTGTATATACAATCATTTATGGGTTCAGATTGGACATTAATAACACAGGAAGAAAATAGATTAGGTACATTGACATGCTTGTCAACTCGATTGAACTATCTATGTAACTCATTTAGTTGTATATTAGATAAGTTAATGTCATATTTTGTGATGTTTTAGTTGGTTACGTGGTATTGTATAAATTATTGAATGTATTTTCACTAATTTAAGGTATTTAATTTACAATTTCAGTTTCTTTCTGTTTTGAATATTTTTGTGTCTAACATGTTTTTCGCAATAATTGCATACATTTTATATTATACATATATTTTATGTTGTGTTGATTATCGTGTAGTCAAATGTATTGTATACGGGTTGCGTGTCTTGACAGTTGACACAAATAATTAAACACTTCATGTTTGAGTTTATCATGTAATTAACGTGCCGAACAGTGTTTGGGTTGCGTGTCTTAATATAAATAATTAAACGTGTGTATTCGGCTTCGTATAAAACATGTAATACTTGTGTCTTAACACGACCCTCTAACACAATACACGACCCGATTGACACCCATACAGACACCCATACACAGTCCACACGAGAGAAATTCTCTCTCTCTCTCTCTATCTCCCAATCCCTCTCTCTCTCTCTCTCTCTTCTTCTTCTTCTTCTTTTTCTTTTTCTTTTTTCTTTTTATTTATTCTCCCTCAATTTTCGGTCATCTGTCCCCCTTTCGTATTATTCTTCAGCATCAAAATTTCGATTATTCCATTTCCCATAACAATCGTACAAAAACAACACTTTATATGTCCTTGATTTTGATCGGTCTTTCTTCGATTTGATCAATGAAACCAATGAGGATCGATGATGAGTTCGTCAATTAGGGTTTCGATTTAGGGTTTGTATTTTTTTTTTCTCAAGGATGTAGTTCAAGGAAAGAAGGAAATACCTGATCAGTATTTTTTTCTTTGGGAGTTTATTGGATCCACTGTGGTAAAACCCTAATTTGGCACCTATCCTGCATTTTCTTGGGTGTTTGAGCGTGATTGGCTGTTTAAATTCGAGATTTAGGTTGAAACTGAAGAAAATTCTTGAAATTGAGGGTAATTTTGGTGTTATTTAATTGAACGGATTGCCATGGATCATGTTGTGGGTGGGAAGTTCAAGCTTGGAAGGAAAATTGGAAGTGGTTCATTCGGTGAACTCTATTTAGGTACTCCTTTTCTTTATTGCATTATCAAGTGTATTTTTCCTTTTGTTTATTTTCTCTGGATTATAGTAGGTACCAGTTTAGTTCCAAAACTGAATACTTCCGTGCACACTATGTTATGTAGGTGTGAACATACAAAATGGAGAAGAAGTAGCTATCAAGCTGGTATGCTTGCCAATTTAGTTTAATTTAATTCAATTTTATCTTTGATCGTCTTTGTGTTGGAAATATGATGTATGGAGCAAACCAAAGCAATCGTTTGTCTTGATTTGTATGTCATCCTGATATATATTGTGTCAGCTTATCGAAGTATTCACATTATCAATTCTTTTTCTGATGCTTGGGCCTATGTTTGTGTAGTTTATTTTTATCACAATTCTTTACTTCATAAACCTGTATGTAGCAACAGAGAAAGTTTGAAATATCAGGTAATTGCTTCTATCTTTGATAAAGGAGAATAATCAAAGTCTCTGAACTATGTTTAGCAAGTGTCTGCTTGTCACTAAAATCCTAAAATGAATATTTCCTTGTATATAGTATCTTACTAAGTTTATGTAGCAAACAATATCTTTTTGTGGTACCAGACTACTAGTAGTGTAAACTCTTGTAGCATGATAAACTGTATCCAACCCAAATAGATTTCTTTTTCAAATCAATTCGTAGAACATGGTAGATTAACGGCCCAGCTGCTTCTTTGTTGGATTGCTGACATTATGTGCTGCTCCCTTCATTATGAAGCACTTCTGTTTCTGTAAGACACTTAAGTTTGTTTAGGATTTTTGAATTAGTTTAACTGTTTAAGTACTCTTATTGAGAAGCTGCAAGTTATTTATTAAAAAAGTTAAAAAAGTTGAGAACATATGCCTGATGTTATGTCTCAACTATAGTATTGATTATCTTCACAAGTTATTTATTTTCTCTTACATCTGCGGTTACCAGGAATCCGTTAAGACCAAGCACCCTCAACTTCACTATGAGTCAAAAATTTATATGCTTCTGCAAGGAGGAAGTAAGTTGCTCTTTCTCTCTCTCTCTGGACTTTGGATCTAGAAGTTCAATCCAGGATAATTTGGAATTATTATAGATTTGAAAACCATATTGAAGTTTTTTTGTAATTTTTCAAGTATCATGGTATATTTGAAATCCACCGAATTTGAGTCATTTGAAATCTTTAGTATATCATTCCCTCAAATCCAAATCCTTCCAAACAAGTGCTATATTTGATCCAATAATGAGTACAGATATGTTTTTGTAGGAAATTTAATTAATGATGTTCTGCAACTTTATGACATACTTATCTATTTTCACATACTTTACTGAATATTCATTTGTGATAGAGTTAAAAGTTGCTTAACCTGCTTTACGGCCTTATAATATGTGGAGGCGATGATGCAGTAAATTCCACTCATCCTCTTCGCAAGTTGTATTTCTTTGATCTGTTCTGCTTCTAGGCCATTTTGGGTGAATGGATGGGGTGGGATGTGATTTTCGGCAGTTGGATATTTGCTGTATGTTGTACACTTGTTTGCATTCATGATAAAAGGAAAACTGTTTTCCTTCATTCCTTGTTTTTTTTCCGTGAGTTTTAGGTGAGACCTTTTAACTGCATATAAATATGAAGATAATTTAAGATAATGATTATGTCGAGTCACCCTTCTCAAGCATGAGTGTAATGAATATGACTTCCCGCATATGAATTAACTGTCTATTGCTTTTTGGTATCATTTAGCGGGCATTCCCAACTTGAAATGGTTTGGAGTTGAGAGTGAATATAATGTCATGGTCATAGACCTCCTGGGACCGAGTCTGGAAGATCTCTTCAACTATTGTAACAGGAAATTCTCCTTGAAAACAGTATTAATGCTCGCAGATCAATTAGTAAGTAGTTGGTATTTTTGTTTGCCTTATCTGGAGGTTGTGATTGAGCCACCAGCTTCCGTTATAATATTTAATTTTATGATTTACTTTTAGATTAATAGAGTTGAATACACGCATTCAAGAGGATTTCTTCACCGTGATATAAAGCCTGACAATTTTTAATGGGCTTGGGGCGCAAAGCAAATCAGGCATGTCATTCTTAGGCTTCACACTTTATTTTCATTGTATGATACATAACTTTCTTTGTTCCAGTCTTCATATTATACTTGAATGATAGTCGCTAGCCTCTTGCCACTTGTTTGATATACTTATATTTATCCTTGAGTATCCTAGGAATTTCTTGCCCTGTGCCTTTTTCTTCTCTACCTCCGCCACCTATCTGGATCTAATGAAAGAAAAGAATGGAAAATTGTTTTAGTTGGATTTGAGCCTTATAAAGAATAATATATTCATTATATTTTGTTTTCCATTCACTTCAATAATGTCTTACTCTATATTATATTATTTTCGAATGGGGAAAATTAAATCCGTGGAATAGTTCATTGTTAGTAATGAGAAGGAACTTATGATAATTTTCTCACACCAGAAATCCTAAGAAGTAAAACTGTTACTCACACCAGAAATATTAACTAGCAAAACTGTTCTCACACCAGAAAATTGCCTTCACACAATGCATAGAGCTTGAGTGATAGTATTATATATTGATACCTGGCATATTACAAATGTACAATACTACCTGGATCATCGTATAATGGGGAACACGTTCCCGGCCCCAGCTCTTTATTGAGAAGATTTTTATCTTATTTAACTAATGTCTAATTGATGCTGTCACTGTCTAATTTCACCTAGAATGACCGTCATTTTTTTTTTCCATACTTCTAGAACCACATCTAGGGACACCCGCTGACTCTTGGTTCTTTATTACAGAAACGTAGAGATGTTCAATAATTTTAAATATTTGAGTCGCTCAAGGGCTATAAGTAGTTTCCAGTTTCAGATCAGAATATACTATTTTCGCTTATGCTGGGAATTCTTTTGGCTATTAGGTTTTGTGAGTGATAAAATGAACTATCACTGATGAAATTTGGCAATCATGAAGTATCCAACCACGACCGGTTCCTTTGATAATCTAATCAAAGGTGCTAGAAATTTTGGCATGATGGCGATATTTGGACTCCAGCTTATTTCGGACTTGAGTGGTAATTGGTTAAAATTGACCCCCCACCACATTTGAGAAAATGAGAGATGGATAAAACATATTAAAGAAACTCTAATACTGGCAGATGATCAATTTTCGTTTGGGGTTTAGATGAGAGTTATGCTTTATTATTGCTGCCTTGTATTATGGTCATCATGTTGCTGTTCCTTTTTTTGTTTGTTTTACCTTTATATATATATATATATGGGAGTGGATGTTTTTTTCCCATTATTTATGGGTAGAGTTCCCTTCACGTGGACTTTTTCTGCGATACCATCATACCAATTTGATGCTATTACTGTTCATGCTCATAATGTCCATGATTGTTTTATCTGCTTCTCTGATGCTTATAATATTTTTTGCAGGTTTACATTATTGACTTTGGTCTTGCCAAGAAATATAGGGATCTCCAGACTCATAAGCACATACCCTACAGGTACTTGCCCTCTGTGTTTTGAGTAAGTTTATTTTTACTCCGTACTGTCTTGTCCATGTCTTCAATGTATGTGCAGTAAAGTAAGATCTTTCATTAGTTATAAATAGAAAAGGCACGGAGGTAAATTAACTTGGCCATTATCAGATTTGGAAGAGGAAACTGATTGATATAAGTCTAAATTACAAGTCTTTTTTTCCTTTTTGTTTGTTTCTGCTTATTTGACTTGTCATGTTAAGTTACTAGACATTTTAAAGAAGGTTATTTTGTTTTCATGGAGGCATATGGTTTCTTATATAGCTTATCGCTTTTCAGAGTCTTGGATCTTGGCCTAAATTAAATCTCGACTGTTGATAGTGGTTCTAAGTCAATACTGATTGTATAATTCCACAATTGATAATTGTGCTAGATACTTAAAGTCATCAGTCTATTAGCTGTACAAATGTTGACATCACGAATATCGATTTCAAAAATTGTATTCTGTTTAAGCTATATGTCTTTATGGTTCGGTATTGAATTCTCATGAATGCATCAATTTTAGATGCCTCATTCTGCAAGTTGTTTGTTGGACACTTTTGGCAGGGTCAGACAACGTTGAATTGAAGCATCTTCGTCTTCTAATAATTGATATATGTTGCACCTTTTTTGATCAACTTAATTAATATTGTATATTGTAATTTACATTTTTTATCCCTCTTTGTAACAGTGTCATTGTGATATTAATTATAATCTCAGTTCGTTGGCCCTAAAGGATATCATAACCCCTTTTCTATTCCTGTTCTGTACACATTAACACTCAAAATGGATGTAGAGGGAGCTAGATGGATATCTGGCAATCCTTGTAAACTAAAATTGGTTTTGGATCTCCAATGCTTTGGGAAAATCAGAATTGGACAAAGGTTGGGAACATGTAATTTTGTGGTTCTCATTTTCACATGTTCTGGCCCCATATTGAAAGACGCAAAGAGGCTGCACTATATGATCTATATCTTGGAAGTAGTGGTTTTAAACGACTTCCATTTCGAATATCATGCCTTCCGGGATCCTCGATTGATATCATACTAATGTCCATAAGAAGATGGAGTTGTTGAGATTATATATCTGAGTTTCTCAGTTTTTACCTCCTATAACTTGAGTATACCTCTAAAAAAACTTATTCCCAGGGAAAACAAGAATCTCACCGGCACCGCTCGCTATGCCAGTGTCAATACACACCTTGGAGTTGGTGAGTGATGTATCATGCAATCAATAAGTGGTTTTACTTCTGTAAATATGCTTTCTTAGAGGTGTGATTCAACATAATATCGTTTAACCTGTTTGTGATTTGCTTATGCTGGCAGAACAAAGCCGAAGGGATGATTTGGAATCTCTTGGTTATGTCCTTATGTATTTTTTGAGAGGAAGGTTGGTTGGATGCGTGGGATCCTTACCCTTTATGTTTGATGACATTTTCCTTCTTTGGTTTGGATTTTATCTGACAATTGTTTTGAGATTTTTGTGTTTCCATCTTATTCTTCATTTTTCTTTTCCAGCCTTCCCTGGCAAGGACTTAAAGCTGGCACCAAAAAACAGAAATATGACAAGATTAGTGAGAAGAAAATGTTGACTCCTATAGAGGTATTCATTATTTACCTTGTTTGCATGCTTGATGTTGATGTGGTACTTGTTGGTAATATATGTTCTCCGATGCTCAAAATTCTGAGCTAAGCTTTAATTTGAAACCTACTCTGATTTTTTTTGGACACCTATTTCTAAATCGAATATTGTTGCTTGATTTGTGTGCAGTTAACTTGCTTCAATAATATTTCGTTGATGAATATTACTTCAGTTAGTTAGAACTACATGGCTTGTGCAGTCGTGCCTAATTTGCACGGAAAGATTAATTTATAATCTGCATATGGATTTCCCCTCAGTCATGTATTTTATTGACTTTGAAGAACTAGATTCAAGTTTGCTAAGCATTATTTTCCCTGATCTTAGTATGCTAAAATTCATGAGGTTCTCATCTTGGTCTAACCTCTCCTTCCTAGAATTGGTGGTTCACTTTATTCAATGCCATCTGGTGAGTCACAGAAATTTTGCGTATTGTGCATTTATTGCAGGTACTATGCAAATCATATCCGTCAGAGTTCATATCCTATTTTCACTATTGCCGATCTTTAAGATTCGAGGACAAGCCAGATTATTCTTACTTGAAGAGGCTCTTCCGGGACTTATTTATACGCGAAGGTAATGAATAATTTAGCTATTGTTAGGCTTTCCTATGTTAGGTTGTCAGTGCTCTGGATATTTTTTTCTGTTTGGATTATGTGTGCTTTTCGCTTGTTAATGCCTCCTCGAGTATCTTGTATCTCAGCTTGCACATGTTGCAATGTTCGTGCAGGTTATCAATTCGACTATGTGTTTGATTGGACTAAATTGAAGTATCCTCAAATTGGTTCGAGTTCCAGAGCAAGGGTTAGTGTTTGCGTATTGTTGTGTTTTTATTTGTTTTTAGAGTATAAACCTATCAATTAATTGGTGCATTTGCTTCCAGAATCCCACAGCCAATGCCATTGCTGGAACCTCTGGTGAAAGACCAGGAAGAACATCAGGTATATATCTTTCACCAAAAATAGCACTCAAATATTATGGGTTTCCCTATATCTACTTTCATCTGATGTTTGAATTGATAATGGACTAGCTGATTCTTGTGCCTGTGGGCATATTATTAAATTATTACAATAACAATATTGCTAAAAATATGAAAAATAAAATTAATTACTTTGAACAAAAAGAAATGACCTGAGCATATAATTTCATGTTCTAAATGCATTGTTAGAAACCATAAATGTTTTTTTTTTTTTTATCTGAAAAGCAAAGTTGTTGAGACGCACTGAGGCGCAATGGGCATGGCAGCGCCTCAAAGGGCAATTCGCAAACATTAATGGAAATGATAAATTTGATTAAAACACACTTCAAGTGATCAAGTCAAGTTCCAAATTTCAAATTAAAACAAAGTTTATCAAGCAAGCGTATTAGCATAATAAGCCAAACTAATCAATCTTCAAGCTCAATATCAAAATTATAATCCCCATCATCATCAGTGGCAGTCGGCGGAAAAAGGCACTGATAGTACATTGGAAGAGATTTTTAATAATATGATTAACAGACTCAATTTCTCGAGTAGACTTTTGATTGCAATGCATCTATCGGTAGGTATTCAGACTTGTTTGTCTCTTCTGATTTGGTTTTGCTGCAGTGGGGCAAGATATTAGAGAGAGATTCTCAGGTGCAGTTGAAGCTTTCTCTAGAAGAAATGCTTCAGCTTCTGGTCGGCATGCTGAACATTCAAGACACAGGACGTCAGAAGATGTTCCTTCATCCAAGGACGTGGTACTTGTTCTTTTCTTTTACCATGTTTTCTTTATGAGCTCAATCACAATTCCCCTCCCCTCACCTGCTTTTTTGTCTGTTTGTGGAAGTTAGTTTTGGAATGTCTCAAAATTTGAATTTTTATTCATTCATGTTTTGAGGAAACTGTGGCTGCTCTCTGATTTTTTTGTTTAAGTTTAGGGTAAATTTCAAAAACTGTCCCTGAGGTTCAGTCTAATTACAAAATAATAAAGTTACTTTCAAAATTACAAATACACCCTGGTACTGCAAATACCTCTCCCCTTGAGGGTGCAATTTGTAAAATATATAACTTTTTTGGGATAGTTACAAAAAAAAAAAAAAAAAAAACATGAGGTTCGGCTAATTACAAAAAATTCTAGAGGGTTTTGAAAATTACAAAAAATCCCTTGACGTTTGATTCCGTCTTACATTTTCCCCAAAAAGCATTTCAAGAACCCCTTGATATTTATAGAAATACTATAGCTTTCCCCTTAAATTTAACACATAATCAAACCTAAGGGGCTTTTTGTAAATTTGAAACATATTTGGATTTTTGTAATTAACCCAAACCTCAGGTTTTTTTTTTTTTTTGTAATTAGGCTGAACCTCATAGGTACATTTTGTAATTCTCCTTTGTTACTTGAAAAGTTGAAATCGCTTTGTTGCTTTCAACATATAAAAGTAAATCAATGTTGGACGGGCCCGTTTCAGTGTGGAATAATTATGTACTAAGAGGCTTTCTATGTTTCTCGCAGCAACTTGATTCAGAAAGAGGCCGTACTTCACGGAATGGTAGTTCCTCAAAGAGAGCAGCCGTTTCAAGCAGCAGACCAAGCTCGTCTGGTGAGGTTACTGATGGACGATCTAGCAGCAGAGTGGTGTCGAGCAATGGCCGTTTATCTACCACACAAAGAATTCAACCTGGCTTTGAGCCCAAACCATCATCCTTCTCTCGTACTTCAGTTACTAAAGGCAGTCGTGATGATCCTCTGAGAAGCTTCGAGTTTCTTTCAATCAGAAAGTAACTGGCGATGTTTTTTTTGTAAAAAAGTGGACAAATACCATTTATTTATGTATTTATGGGAATCTCGAGTCTCGACTCTCTTGCTCTTGTAAATGTGAAATGTGTCGACTACACCCCACAATCGACGCATCGTCTATCGTCCCCTTTTCAACACTATTTTCTGGTCAAGTTTTTGTTTAGAGTTGTTTTCTGTTGTAATGCGTTGTGTGCTCATTCAAGGAAAATTTGAAGGGCAATGTGCGGCAATTTTTTGTTTTTTCTCCATCCATTTTTACAACATAACAGCAGCTGTTGTAATAAAGATGTTTGTATGCCACCACGCACCTTTACCATATCATCCATTAATTGTCTACTTGATGTAATCGAACTTGTATGGCATATTTGTATATTGTCAAGGTTCCTTATCCATCTTTATATAATTTATAATGTTCTTTACAGTTTGAATGCTGGTCAAGGATTTCCAAGGGCTGTTCATCAATGCTTGAACTATAAACACAGTTCAAAAAAAATTAAGAGGGTGTTTGGCTGAGCTTATAAGATGTTTAAGAGATTATAAGTTCTTAAAATGTGTTTGGTAATTTTTTTCCAAAAGAACTTATAAGCTCTAAAAAAAAGCTGTCAGAGGGCTTATAAGCTCCTAAAAAAAAGCACATCCACCCCAATTTTTTTTAAAAGAACTTATAAGCTCCTTATTTTAAACATTCAAAAGACAAAAATATACTTAATAATTTTATAAGATTTAAAACAGCTTATAAGCTCAACTATCTTATTTTATCCAAACACTCGGATATCTTATTTTTAAAATAAGATGTAACATCTTATAAGCTCCTAAAACAGCTTATCAGATGTAGAAGCTTATAAGATGTTTTAAATAAGCTTAGCCAAACACCCTCTAAAACAAGCACACACTAAAGTCGAAACAATGCCATAATGTTGTGCACCCGTAGTTGAAAGTTCATGTTATAATGGCAAAATTGCAAGGAAATTGAGTTGTAATACTCACTCAGTTAGCATCTCACTGCCCTTCCAAATGATATTTGCTATAATACAAATATAGTCTTTACAATCATCAAAGTAAAGAAAATTTTGTTTTTTTAGGAGGGGTTATTTTGTAGTTTTGGCTCTTTAGATATTTTGCTTTCACGTCTAATATCCAAGCTTCGGTTCCCTTTTTTGAAAGGGAAAAAAAAGGAAAACCAAAAAAAGGGCTAACTGAACATAATAACAATGCCCAACAAATCTACCACATTGCATGAAAAAAGTATGAGACACCAATTAGCATCCACAACTTAAGACTAAACCAAGTTTTTAGAGAAAAATGTCTTCCAAACAAGATCAAATGATAATACGCAAAATTCAAGGACTTTCCCTTCTGTAAAGAATTCAAGAACAAAGTCTTCATTATAACCCAATACAAGTTGCAAAATCCTACACCGCAATCCGAATAACGAGACTAAAATACTCAAGCAGCAGTCTCTTTCTTAAGCTTAGCAAGCTCTTGTCGAACAACACCAGCCCTCTGCAATGTCAATAACAAAAAAGTTTCAGCCTTCAGCATAAGCTTTTAAAATTACACAGTAAAATGATCAAGAAAACTAAGTTCGGAGGTTCAAATAGAATATATAATCTGATTATAGTGAAAGCAATCACAAGCTTTTGGATCACAAACAAAAGCTATTCAAACATCTTCATGATTACGTGTCTTTGTTTGTTTCGATGCACGGGTCAGGTATATCCATATTCTTGACATTCTTTGTTTTAGTTTGTTGTCCCTTTACTAAACTCAAATAATAATTTATTAAACTAATTCTACAAGCTTAAATGAAAAATTAAAATAAAATGCTGGACTACAATGTACATACCTTGATCTTCGCCAACATCAGCTTGAACCTGTCAAAATCATTGAGGGCGGCCCTTCTCTTCTGAACAACAAGCTTCCTACCCCAGGAACTCTTTTCCCATTTTCCCTTGACATCTGCAAGATGGATCATAAAATTTCAATATCACTATAAAAACACAAAAATCAGATTTTCTAAGGTTTCCAAAATTAAAGCACCAACCTGCAGCTTCCATAGCAGCTACAAGTGTCTTCTTCTTGGGAACCCTTTTTATGTCGATCTTGATGTCTGTAAGAGAGAGCCTCTTGAAGTTCATCTGACTCCTAACCATGTCAGGGGAATCGACAAGAGCCTGTCACGGGTAAAATGGATTGTATATCACCACATATTCAATCGAACAGACAAACACAAAATAAATGGCACACAACAAAAAAAGAAAACAATAACTGAACAATTCATACTAATAGTGCAAGTCAAACACTGAATATACTACGAGTGGATTAAATACCATCTCACAGGAGGAAGAAGCTAGTCGGATCAACAACAAGCAACACAAAAACACACCCACACATGTGAAAACATAATACTAGCTAATCATTTGCAATTGCAACTTTTCACAAAAGGCACTTATATGAAACAAGTTTAGCAAGTTGTAAAATCAATCTTGTTGATCATAAACAATCTAGAATCTGGAAAAATCTTGAATCTCCAATACAATCATAAACAAACGGTCACGGTTATACACCGTCTCATACGAGCAGACATGAAATATCCATGGTTAACCCACCACAGAAATGAA
Source organism: Rehmannia glutinosa (assembly GCA_016081115.2). Taxonomy (NCBI): domain Eukaryota; kingdom Viridiplantae; phylum Streptophyta; class Magnoliopsida; order Lamiales; family Orobanchaceae; genus Rehmannia; species Rehmannia glutinosa. The sequence continues at coordinate 497,271 of CM071936.1, forward strand.
TATACAAGCAATAAAATACACCCCAAAAAACGTAAAAAGAAAAAAAAAACTGAATCTAAAGTCCATATAAGCATTAATACTTCGTCTAGCTGTTACTTAAGCCAGATAACATTTAAAATTAAAAACAACAAACCACATTCACATATACAGCTTGACAAAAGAATGAAACAAATGCAGAAATCATAAGATATTATAACCAAAAAGCTCAATTTAAATGAAGTACATTACATGCAAATAACTAATATATAAAATCAATGCAACAAATGAATTACATAGATCAGAAGACAATAGGGAAAAATGAAATGAGACACATACCCTGTTCTGGTCGATAACGTCAACAATGACGACAAGCTTGCCATAATCCTTTCCGTAGTTGACGAGGGCCACCCTTCCGATCTCAACGTACCTCTTGAACGGCTACAACACAAAACAAATCAAAATTAACAAAATCAAAACCCAGAAAATTCCGAAACTTATATATGTAATCCAGTGTATCGAAAGAGAAAAAAATCATTTTCAGCGGCTCACCATTTTTGGAGATGTGTGAGGTGAGTGTGTGTGCTGTGTGAGAAGAGGCGGAGGTTGAGCAAGAAGATGGAGGTATAATAGAGTGTCGTTTAGGGTTAACCTTGGAATATAGTAGGGTTTTTCACTGTGTGTGGATTATGGGCCGTAATTCAATATGGGCCTTGTAGCCTGTTTTGGAAGGATGGTATATCTCTTATATGGGCTGGAGTGTGTATTGGACCATTGTCTTTTTTTCAAATAATGGACCTATATTGGCCCATGCTGTAAGGTTGTGTCGATACCTACAAACTAAAAATAGTGGCTTGTTTGGGTGGCCATTATAGGGTGGGACCATATATCCTATTTCTTATTTTTTTATAACCGAGATTTCATGTTTTTCGCGACCGTTATCGAGCGAAATGATTCCACCCTTCAAGAATGGACCCATGTTTTTAACCGAGAATGCACAATGACTTTCACGTCCCTAATATCTTCAACTACCGCGCGCATGAGTTGTTCCCCAAGTGATCTTTCATGGTGACTCTCTATCCGATCGCGAGTTTTCAAGTCCGAAGTGGCCTCCCATCAATCAACTTGAAGCACATTTTATACATAAAAATATGTTTGGATTAGGTTGAGCTCAAAAAGATCGGCCAAGAGCTTTTGCCTCATCTTGACAAATTGGTCAAGGATCATTGAGACCATATTTTTATTCCATTTTTTGTTTCACTAAGTTGAATGAATAATATATGTAATTAAGATAAAAATTGATTGTTTATTGTTTTAATATATGTACATGTGAATAAAATGATGTGTTAAAATCTAAACATTTTCGGACTATACAACGGACGACAAATATTTTCACAATTCATTACTCGAAATCACGATTTTCGTCTCGTAATAAAGGTCACGTTGTGTTAAAAGAACCATGCATTTTAATAAAAACCGTGAAATTAGTTCTTTTTTTTTTTTTTGGTCGGAAGATGTCAAACAGTGAACTCTCAATTTCCCAATCGTGTTTGCATTTTCAGGCCAAAAAAATGACTCAATTCACGAAGTTCTTTTTAATTACAGGACCAATTTTCCTACCAGATATCTTTATGAAACCTAAATTACAATACCCATAATAAATTGTCATTTTTGTTTATATTTATGTTTTCACATAAACGTATCTATAATCACATGTGTTCACACAAACAAATATGTGAATGCAAATTAATATATAAATCTTCATAGACTAAATTCATAATAATGAAAAAATTTTTGGAGGTTGAGAGGTTAACAAGAAATCAAGAACCATGCATTCAAAACAAAGCCTGGTGGCAGGTTACCCGCCATCCTAGTGAAAAACAACAAACCATGGTTAATTTGACTACACTTGTTCCCCCATATTTCTAACCATAGTTTATTACTCCCCAATTTTTCCAACCGAAAATTTCGATGGTCTAATGGCTTTGTTTTAACTGCAACCAAACAATTAATTCCCATTCAAACTGACTTAAGCTTTTTTTTCTTGTCTTAACGCCATTTGCTTTTGAATTGTTGAATCTTTTTTTTTCAAAAAAATACAAATTAAATCTTTTTTTCTTTTTCAAAACATAAAATTCACAGAGTGAAAATTAATATATTTATTGGGTCTTTTTTGATTTATTATAGCCTTTTTCTTGAACTTCATCAAGAATTCATAAACAAAGATTATTAAATATTGATAAATTGATCAATTTGCTCTATTGGGGGTGAAATTTTCATTTTTTTTTAATTGCATGGATGAAATTTGAGCCATTGGATATCCTTGTAAAGGGTTTTCTTTTCCTGGAGAAAATTTGATTTTTGTCCATGCATGTTCATTGAATTATAAAGAAATAAATATATAAAGATGTCGACAAAGATGAAAGGCCTTTTGAAAGGTCTCAGATACATTTCTCAGATATTTGGTAAGTATTATATATATACAAATTTATTTATGTTTTCTATCGATGTATTACTTTGTTTTAAATTAAATAATTTTTCTAAATTATTTTTTAATTTTGCTTGAAAATAATTGATGCGCCAAAATTATTGATGCAGATGAAGAAAAAGATCAAGAAATGCAGATTGGTTTTCCAACAGATGTAAAACATGTGGCTCATATAGGATGGGATGGACCAACTGTTGATTCACCAAGCTGGGTAAAATAATCTCTTTTCTCACTAGCAATTTTTTAATTTTAGATATAAAAAATGCACATATATATTTTTTTTAATCTAGGTCAAAATGCAAATATGTGATAAGTGAGAGGGTTAATGAAAAATATTAAATAGTGCCTTAATTTGTGCAGATGAAAGAGTTTAATTCATCAACAGGATTCCAATCAGCTCCTTTGGGTCCTCCACCACCTACAAATTCCAGAGATGGTTCTGAAATCAAATGGGTATCTGAAGGTTCGAAAATCTATTCATTTTCATTTGTCCCATAATATATTTAAAAAAAAAGAAAAGGAAAATCATTTTGTCATTCCAATGCGTTTTAATACATTGCCTACCAAACATTTTTTCCGTCCCATGCTGGGAAAATATTCCGCCAAAATTTCATCAGATGCTAAGAGTTTTGCACTTTGTCATCCAAAACTTTTGTGACATTTCACTATTTTATCTCATTTAAGATGGTAAAATGAGAAATAACAAAAACTATGAACAACAAAGTGCAAAAACTTTAGCATGTGTTGCGCACGTGATAATCTCGAGGAAATATTACGTTAGGAGAGGTCTTATGTTGTAAAGTGTAATATTCATATTTCTTCGGATAACAATGTGTAACGAAAAAATAATTTTGTTGGCAATGTGTAAAAACGCATATAGTTGGGATTGAAGATGTTAAACCAACCTAGCCCAACGGGCTCAATGAAAAAGTTGAGTCGGACTCCAAAAGGGATTGGCATTATTTGCCTGTAAAAGTTAGGCAGGCCGTCAATTATGTATTTTCAAATTATAGGCCAGGGTTGAACTCCAACAAATACCAATCCGACATAATTTTGGCATGACCATGCCCAATTTTTCTCTTTTGTCCGGTGGGTCAGTTAACTCCACCAATTTAACAACTCTAGTTGAGATTAGAGATTTCAATTTCGGATTGTCCCATAAAAACATTGGACTGGGCTTTAATTATGAAGGCCTAAAATGAACGGTTTTTTTGGCTCTAATAGGCCCGAAAAACTAGCTGCCGTTCTGATTGACCCCATTTTTTCAATGTATTTTTGTGGACTAAGCTCCAGAAATAGCGGACCGAACATTATTTGGCCGGACCAAACTCTTCCTTTTGGTCCAACGGGTCGGCATCGCCACGGCCCGTTTGACACATCTAGTTGGGATGGACAAAGTGAATTTTCCAAAAAAAAAATGAAAAAATTAATTTATTCAAGCAAAAACTAACAAAGAAAATAAATGTCTTGTAGATTCAAAGAGAGGCCAAAAAGCAACAAGTTCACCAGGAAGGGACCTCCCAGAACTACCAAAATCCGCCCGGCGCCAATCCTCAACAGCAACAGACACCAACAACGACTCCCCAAGGAAGAAAGATTCCTACACCAAATCAAGGCAATCCATAAAAAACCAACCCAAGGAGAACTCGTCGGACGGTGGCGCTAAGTCCGGCCAGCCGCCGCTCGAATCGACGAGCTCGCCGCCGCGAAACCTCCCCGATATCCCTCGGAGATCGCGTAGAAAGAAGTCGAAAGAGTCGGATAGCAGCGGTGGATCGACGAGATCCAGATCCAGATCCAAATGCGCCACATCCAACGGTACAGAATCTGTGTACTCGGATCCTGGACCCGGACCCGATACCAGCACCATGGCAATAAAACCACGCTCTCGGTTGAGCCCTGTTCCGAGTTTAGACGATGAAGAGAATGAAATTAGAGGGGTTTCTAAAGAGTAATTGATCTTTTATTTTGGTTTTTTTTAATTAATTAAATTTTAGGTTTTTTTGTCTAGGTAGCTAGAGAGCTGCACCTGCTCAAATGAAGGATATTGTAAACCAATCATAATTTTTTTGAAACTAATCTGTTGTCATTTTGAAAAATAGCTCTTTGTTCCAAAAATTTCTCACTAAATTCCCCTTGTTCGCTTATATTTTTCTTCCAATCTAACCCGTCCAGGTCTTATCGAGATTTTGTCTAAGCGCTAGGCCTTAATCTGCCGCTCAACTAGCGTCCGACACTTTTTAAAACACTGATATGCACGAGGGTTTGGCAGAAAATGTAAAAAAGTGATTATTATTAGTATATGGAGTGCAGTTTCTAATTTATTTTCATGTAATAATCATATAAATGGTGATCACTGTTTTTTCAATTTATCAAGGGTTTAAGGAAACAAATGTCAATGTTCAGTTTCCACCAATCCATAAATAGATGATTCATAGATAGTAAATTGCAATTTTAGTCGTGTAGCTATAGGAGTTGGTAGCAATAGTCGGGTACTATTCTGACAAATTTTTCAATTTTTGTCACTAAATGACTGAAATCGAGAGTTTTTTCCCAAAATTATTGGACTTTTCCGCATATTGTAATTTTGAAGGACCAGAATTGCAACTTAATCGACTGATTACTATTCCACAATGGTGATTATATTAGTCATTTTTAGACTGCAAATATTGATTAAACTAAAGCTTTATTTACATGTTTCCATCTTTTCTACCCACTTAAATTAAATTACTAACAATCCAACAACATAAACTTATTCACAATTCAAAATGTCATAGGCACTTAAACTGTTATACACATCTCAAGTATGTAGCATTATATACAAGTTTGAAATCACTGTTTTAAAAATCTTCGTCTAGCCCCAATTAATTTCCGCTTAGGTGCTAGACTCCTCTTATTCGTTTATATTTTTCTTCTAATTAGACCCGTCTATTCTCGCCCAGATCTCGCCTACTCGACTAGCGCCTAGAGGCTATCGCTTTTTAGAACACTTTTTGAAATGCATTTTTCTATTTAGAAGAGGGCAGAACGGGGTTCTACAAATTTGAAACTTCAATATTTGTTTTTTTTTTTCTTTTTTTGTAAATACCCAAAACTTAAGGTGTTTTTTTTTTTTTTCCTTTTTTAATCACCCATTTCCCTTACTTTATTGGTGTTGAATTGAAACAATTCATGAAAATCAAAATAAAACAACATTTAGAACACCACTTCACAATAAAAAAATCCCATAGATAACTGGACTTATAAATCCATTATTCTCAAATAACATACTTAGGACAATGACATTCAAGACACCATTAACATAAAACTACATAAAATAAGGACAATTAACCAAACTTATTATTTCTGACCAAATGACACCTTAAAAATCTACTTATACCAACCCACATTCACCTTCACAGGCTCTTCCTTTTTCACAGAATTAACAGTTGAAATATTGTTTTCTTCTTTCTTGATCACCATTTCAGGCTTAACGTTGTTCACTGGAACCACAGTTGATGGCCTTCTGACAGGGTTTGAGCAAGAGTACACATTGTTCACTCCAGCACAACCAGTGCAACAATCCCTAGTGTACTCCATATCTCAAAATTATTTCACTTAATAATAATTTGATATAACAAAAAAATAGAAATTATGTATGAAATTAAATAAAGTTATTTGCAATGCTTATGATACATTGAGGCTGAGATATGTAATTTATAGTGGTGGATATTTGATGTGTAGTGAATGTTGATTCATGCATATACATCATTCTTGAAAACATAAAACCCTTCATAAATCGGGGAAGTTTTGGAAATTTTAGTGAGTCTTGGTACAATGCATAAGACTGTTGAAGATGAAGAATATATGATTTTTATTTTTTTTGAAAGGATAATTATAAAAACACCCCAAAGGTTTGGGCATAGTGGTGGATATTTCAAAATTACAAAAAAACCCCTGTTGATTCATGCATAACATTCTTGTAAAAAAATTAAAATTAAAGATTTAAAATTTTAGTTTAATCTTTTTTTGAAAACAAATTTTAGTGAGTCTTGGTACATGCATAAGCCTGTTGAAGATGAATAACATACCAAGATTTTTATTTTATTCTTTTAATTTTTATTTGAAAAAAGAAAAACTTTCTTATTGAATCGCCGTCTCGCGGTATCTTGTGTTTTAATTAAAAGTGAATGTATAAAAAAATTGAACACCCTAGGTTAAATGTCAGTATGTTTGAAAAATGATTCAAAAATAACAATGGCTTGTATTTCTAATAATTTATTATATCTATAAACTATTTATTGGAACTTAAAATGCCAATTTCTTATTCTATCGCTTATAACTGTTGGAATTTTAATTTGTCAACTCATTTAATATATTCAAGATGTTGTGTTTATGTATGGGAAAATGGACACCCACTCTGTTTTATCCAAACACATTTATCAATAATAATAGCAATTTATACGTGACATGACAAATAAAAAATAAAAAAGCAAGGGTTAAAAAACCTAAAAAGAATGTAATGACTTGATTCGTGAAAGCAAACTTGAGTTCGTTAAAGATTGTAAAAGAATTTGAAAATTTATTCCGAGTATTCAATTTTAATATGACTAAAAACGAATACAAACTTTCAAACCGAATATCTCGTTTATTATTTAAGAGTTGAAAAATAGATTTGTATTCAATTCGGCCAATGTAATCGAATATGTTCTTCTTAAACGAATATTTTTAAACCAAAGTTTCGAACATTGACGAGTGCTTGATTCATTTAATTTACAAAATAAATTAAACTAACTATAAAACTTACCAAATAATTTTAGATGGCCCCATAAACAAAGCGACTTAACCATTGGCAAGTTGCAGTTCTTAGTGAAGAAACCCTCATCACTTTCCTTTCTTCCTAACATTTTATTTACGTGATATATAAATTAAATACAATTTCCCATCCTTGGGAAATAAGTTAATTGGCGAAAAACCTTTCGAATTCGAATCCACACAAATTGGAATACGAGAAAAAGAATGTTTGCGCAAATGGCGATGGCAGGTTTGTAAGGCGCATCCTCCCTTTTGCCATTGATTTTATAAACTTCCGAAGCATTATATTTTTCACCAGTCTAATGAATTTGAATTCTGTGATCTATGTTGGCTTATTTCCGTGTTTTTGTACTTCTAATATTTATGATTATTATTTTTGGTTGTGGATTGGGGTTGGGTCTTTCAAAAGTAAGTTCCTTTGCTGCTGGCTTTTAATTCAATTATATTTGCTAAGATAATTATCTTTTGGATATTATTTGCAAAAATATGGATTAATGTAAAATGTATAATTTCTGTTAAAACCTGTGATTTGGATTGAAACAAATAAGTCTGTTAGCAAAAATTTAATTTATATCATACCATGCAAATGTATAAAATTTAACAAACAAAGGAAAGAAAATGAGAATTCAAGGAATTTTAATTTAAGAAAATGAGAATTCAAGGAATTTTAAGTGAAGAAAACTATGATAGTTTAAAAAATGGGAGGTCTCGGAATTTGGATTTATTTTAACAAGAAATTAAAAAATTTAAATCAACATAAAGAACTAGTAGTTAGCTGGTGTAAATGATATTATGGTAATGACATTTATTTTAAAAAAATGTTCTTGAAACTAACTCGATTATAATCAGGGGCCATCAGCGACTTCCACATTCAGTTATCAAAAAACCCTAAAATTGACTTTCTGCAGTCATTTTATTTAAGGTGTGATAGTTGGCAGATGAAGTTGAATTTTGCATGAAATTGGTTTAAGTCTTTGACCCAACATATTTGCCAAATAAGATCTGGATTGTTTTCAAATCCATTTGAAATTTGAAGGTCTGCAGTCTCTCCCTTTATTTAGGGCCATCAAATTGATTTTGCTTTTCCGATAAGAATGATGTATTTCATTGGTTTTCTATTAACTGATTCAACGTTAATTTGGTTAATTTCATTGCTTATTTATGTTTTTTGTTCCTTTTAATATTTAATGTGACTTGGATATTATGCAACTTTATATTTTTGCCTAAAGAGAGTAGATAAGATTGAACATGAAATGTTCAACAAGTTGTTTAAAACAGTTGCTTCTTCCATCATCTCTAACTCAGACCCCTTAAAGGACTTTATTATTTCTTTCGGTCTTTTCTGAGCCAAGAGGATATAATACTTCTGGAACACTTTCAGCCCTACAGCTTTCCATTATGTATGTTCAAGTGATTAGTCTTTTTTTTTTTTTTTTTTTTTTTTTTGTTGTTTTTGACACTGCAGAAACTCTTCACAGAGGCCATTCACAATGGAACTATGGAAGGTTTTTTCAAGTTGATTTCTTATTTCCAGACGCAGTCGGAACCTGCATATTGTGGTTTGGCTAGCCTTTCAATGGTCTTGAATGCCCTCTCCATTGACCCTGGCAGAAAATGGAAAGGTAACTAAAATTATAATTCATATCCCGTGACATTTTAGCAAGTAATTGTATACTTACTCTGTTATTCAAGAGACTTTGCAAACCTTTCACTATGTTTAACTTAGTGGGAGAGTTCTCTTTGTTTGTCAAGTGAAGCTCTGGGGATGTCTAATTGATCTATTTCGTTATTATTTTGCTCGTTTCATCTCCTTCCATTTTTTACCTACTTATTCACTGTAGACTAAGATGATCTCAGAGGTTGTTTAAAAATGTGATATAGGAAATAAAAAATCGAGTGATTTAGTATCTCAAAATCGGTCTATTTGATTATGAAAAATGAAAATAAAAAAAATAAAAAAAATAAGAAAAACCCCGCCCGTGACCGCCCGGTTGCCGGGTATTGGCATAAAGAGTGATTTAGTATCTCAATTTGAAGAATGGAAAAACCCCATGATCAGGAAAACTGAGTTAATTTTGTCTTTTCCTTTCATCTAATTTACATGGCATGCATATTTTGAAACTTATCTCTTGATTTTAATGGACCTAGAGCTTTAGAATACTTAAAAACCTGGTTTCTATGTTTTCTTATTTTCAGTTTATTTGAACGACCAAAATTTTGTACGCGACATTTATATTGGGTTATCTATTTGGTGATTAGAATGATGCAAGAGTCAAACATTTTAAACATGTTTGAAGTTTTTGCACTATTTACCAGGAGAAAGAACTAGGACGGCAGGGCAGAGGATGGGTTTGGTGCACCTTGCATATTAAGCAGTTCTTTATTGTTGATAAGTTTATGTCAAAGATTTCAGTTCAATCTGTTTTTCTTTTGTTTTCTTTTCCTGGAGTTGCTTGATATGAAAATCCACTTCATTTTTCCCCAAATTAGCGTTTGTGAAAGTGCAATACAGGACCTTGGAGATGGTTTGACGAAAATATGTTGGATTGCTGTGAGCCTCTGGAAAAGGTTAAGGATAAAGGTATCTCATTTGGGAAAGTTGTATGCTTGGCACACTGTGCTGGAGCTAATGTCGAAGCTTTTCGTACAAATCAGAGCTCTATAGATGATTTTCGGAAGTTTGTCATGGCATGTTCTACTTCAGATGATTGTCATGTGATTTCATCATATCATAGAGGAGCATTTAACCAGGTCATACTATTGCTCATACTATTGATTGATTTAAAGTTTCAAGATGACTATGGTTTCTTTCTTATTGTCCCACATTTATATATCACATTCTTCATGTCCTCTCTTGGATAAGATTCTACTAGAAGCATTTCGTGATTTTCATGCTTCCATCCCTCTCCTTGATGCAAAATAATATGTTATGGTTCACCGGTGGAAATTCCTCACTTGATTTATTATAATCTTTCTTTAAAATAAATAGAAATCATAGTGTGTTCCTGTTTAGTTAGATGTTGGATTTATAGAGGATAGAGGTTGTACGCAAAAATATCCTACTATATGGTGGTACAGTCTTGGGTTACCATCTAACTGGGTGCTGTTGCTTGGGTAGTTTAGTTTGTCTTGATTAATAATTTTAGCAGCACTTCTCGCAGAGCGTAACTTTAAGACGTGTTGAGTTATTGCATCTTTTAACTGTTCTGAAAAATGATATGACTCATCAAGTTTATGGCTGTTTGTCTTAGTTAGGCTTCCATGAAATATGAAATCAAGTTTAAATTGATTTCGTGAATCTTGTTAAGATTTATCCATGTTCTGCTCATAAGCTGGCAGCTCTACTAGATATCTGACTTTACATTCCTCTTTTGACTCTCAATCTTTTAATAGTAGCTACGGCTATGTGTCACTGAGTGTTTGTTTGATTATTTTTAACCTGAAACCGTGAGTTCTGATAGGTTTCTTTTGATTAATTCTCTTGCCAGTTCACTCTTCATCCAAGTGTTGACGAATTAAATGATATTTGTAGCAGACTGGAACGGGTCATTTTTCACCTATTGGTGGATATCATGCTGAAAGGGATATGGCATTGATCCTAGATGTTGCAAGGTTCAAATATCCTCCTCATTGGGTTCCACTTGGCCTTCTTTGGGAAGCTATGGATACTGTTGATGAATCCACTGGACTACACCGAGGTATTGCAATTTGCACCTGCATTTTTCTGTGCTCTCTTTTGTGAGATATATATGATTGCCAGAAGCTATTAATATTTCAATTTGTTTAAAATTGAGTCACCATCTTATCTGTAACCCTTTGCCTCCAAGTCTTCGTTGAGGCCAAAGCTGGCAACAGAAGCATGCCTGCACAGTAACTTATAAACTCAATAATTTTCAAATAAGAAGCTTTTTGAACTATTGCAATGCCATAATGTCTGTTTGGGATGAGTAATTTATTGTTGTTCCTATTGTTTTACTTGAATGTTTACAGCATGTCCTTGTGTTGAAATTCATCCTGCTGGTTTAAACCTTCATTTTTACTGGAAGCTCCTTTTGGAAATAAGTTGCAATTTCACCCTTCATCTCCTAATCATTTTGTAAAGAAGAAAAATATAAAGAAAGTAATAGAAATCAATGCACCTATGTTGTCCTTACATCTTGTTTTTCATCATCGTTTTTTCATCCTTCTTGAGTTGCTGTAAATTCGGCATATCTTACTATATTATTATTGTCATTCTTATCTTGCTTCACATTTTCTTATGTGCATGTAGGCAATTTGTAACTGTGGAGCAATTTTATGCTTTTGTTGTTGAAACAGATGCCTTTGCCAGCCTCTCTGTATTTTCTTACTGTGATCTCAATAATTTGCAGGTTCATGCTCGTGTCTAGGCGTCAGAGAGCACCATCGTTGCTTTATACCCTGGTATTATCCCAATAACTGACATTCCTGCTAGTCTTGTTATCAACACTGAACATGCAGATTGTGATTTAGGCATTTTGTTTGTATTTCCTCCAAAAAAGATTCATGTAACTGAAAGCAATTTAGGTAATAACTGATGTCTGTACATTTATTTTTCCTCATAGTTGGTATACATACATTTTTATTGGACTTATTGTCTTTGCTCTTATGTTTTAAACAGTCAAAATAAGAGGAATACAGTTACTGATAGGCTAAATTTTCCTCATCACCTTTCAAAAGAATCAACTATGATTATGGTGATTCATTTTGTTGTATTTTTATCCTGGATGTAGTGAAGATTAATAGTGTTTAACCCTTTACAAGAAATGATGTTGATTAATATGTAGTTAGGATAAATAAAAAAAATTTCGTTCAGAGTTGTCATTTGACAAACTACTTTGTCTTTATATTAACAGTGATTATATAACATCAAATTTATCCTAGTTAATCAAGCCTTTTCCATGAAGTTATACTGGAACTGTCGAGTCTTGATCAGAACTACTACTTTTTTATGGAGGATGTTAGCGTGAAATCAATGAGGGTGAATAATCAATGTTCTAATTGCTTGTAAATATATAAAATAAATTGTTTGGTCAGAAACAACCACTTTTTACCCAGCAGCATAATCAAGTTCATACTCTATACTGTTTGGCAGAGCTGCAAACATGAGAGCTGGATCACTACCGCAAAATATTTGATGGATGATGTCCCTGTGCTATTAAGTTCAGACAATATGAAGGATGTCAAGAAAGTCCTCTCAACCGTTTTCACGTCTCTGCCTTCAGATTTTGCAGAGTTCATTAAATGGGTGGCAGAGATTCGGCGAAAAGAGGACGGTTCTCAAAGTTTAAGTGAAGAAGAGAAAGAAAGGCTTACTATCAAGGTAAAATGCTAAGGAACCATGTACTGTGGCATTAAAACCAGAATTTTCATACATCTAAATTCTTGTCTCTGATCCATAAGTGTTGAAATTTCCACTGAATTCGCAAAACTATCACATTTTTTCAGGAGGAGGTGTTGAAACAAGTGCAAGAAACTGGCCTTTACAAGCATGTGACTGATATTCTGTCTTCAGAAACACTTATCTGCCAGATGAAACAAACTTCAGTTCACCGAGATAGTTTACCTAATATTGCTGCTAGTGTGTGCTGCCAAGGGGCTGGGATTTTGACAGGGAAATCTGGCTCGTCGGATAGGTTTTGCTGTCGAGAGACTTGTGTGAGATGTTACAGAGCTATTAGTGGAGACAAGCCTGTTACTGTAGTATCTGGAACAGTGGTCAATGGCAATGGAGAGCAAGGAGTTGATATGTTAGTCCCTTTATCTCAAACGGACCATAACGGCTGTAGTTTGGGCTCATGTGGTAACTCTGGTATGCACCCAGCTAGCAATGATGTCTTGACAGCACTTTTACTGGCATTGCCCCCGGAAACATGGTCGGGTATTAAAGACGAAATTGTTTTGGAGGAAATATCTAGCTTAGTTTCGACAGAGAGTCTTCATCCATTACTTCAAGAAGAGGTACATGCATAACCCCTTTTTTCAAACCTTAAGGGATAAATTACGAAAACTATTCCTGAGATTATAAAAAAAAATCCAGTTATTCTTTTAAAATACCGTTTTCTAACCTTGAGGTTTGTATTTGTTTTGCAAATTACTCCCTCAATAGGGTTCATCTCTACAATAGAAACATATGTCAATAAGGTATTTTAATTAGGCTAAACCTCAAGGGTAATATTGTAATTATGCCTAACCGTAATACTTATTGACCGTAGGTTCTAGATCGATCTCCTTTTGACTTTCATGGGTCATAATAATCTCAATTAACTTTTTCTGAAAGTAGCTATTATTGTTATAATTATGATTAAATTTTTAATGGATGTGACAGGTTTTGCATTTGCGAGGTCAACTACTTATGCTCAAGAGATGCAAAGATAACAAGGTAGAAGTTGAGCTAGGTGCTCCCCTAATTTAACATTTTAACTATTTTCTTATCGTAATTTATATTTTGTTCGTGTAATGCATAACGTGTGTACGCGTTATTCTGGATAATGAGTACCCAAAGCGCCGTAACATTTTGAGGCAACCGCTGCAATACATTTATTTGTTTCCATGTTATAGGTTTTACATGAAGTAGCAGTAGGTACTACCTCCCAGGGCATGAATTCTCCACGCGATGAAGCAATGTTCCTCCAGAGATTAAAACTCTATTCAAAGCAGATATCATATCCGAAAAATTCTAGTGCTATACGATTATTGCCTCACCGTGGTTTATTCTCTGGGAGTCGGCAGACCTGGTAAGGAATATTCACTTTCTGATTCATGGGATGAAATCAGATCTACGATCGGGTGCCCCAAAAGTGCACTATGTAAAAAGCAGAGTATGTGCTTAAGATATCCCAGTTTTCTAATTTAACTGGATTATTTTAACTTGGAATCAGGAGGGTTGGGGTGTATACGTACGATTTTTGGTATAGAAAATTGCTGTCTATATTGATTGCTTGATATACATAGAATCAGTGGTGCAACAGTGGTTCAACTGAAGTATATCTTGGTTTGTATTAATTTTTTCCCACCAAATTTCTGGGACTATATAGTTGCTGTACATACTGTGAATGGACATTTTGGCCTCCTTAATGGTAGTATTTCAACATCTGCAGAACTAAGATAAAGAAGCTTGGAAATTTAAGGGGTAAATGTGATATTTTTATAAATGTCAGGGGTTTTTTGAAATGTTTTTTTTTATGGAGGGGTAAAGAAAATCATTCATTAAACAAATCAAACCTTAAACTTCTTTGCAACATCAAATTGAAATATCTCGGTTTTTTTAGCCCAAACTCCAGATCTATGTTTTCTAAAACAAGCTATTCCTTTAATTAATTCAACATAAAAATCGCTATTCCAAAATGGGAAAAAACACGATCTTACCAAAATATGATTTGATTTTTTTTTTCACATAGTATCGATTTTTATATATCCGAAAAAACATCAAAAGAGCAAAATAGCCAAATCCAAAAGAGCCACTTATTGGGATGAAAAAAATCACCTGGAAAGCAATTTTCCGTAAAGAAACACCAACACTAAAATCCAAAAACTCACCTCCAAAACCACAACCACAAAACACCCAAAAAACAAAAAAACACCAAATTATCAATAAAAATGATAAAATTTTGAAAGAAAAAAAAACCTCTCCATCAAATCGACTGGCTAGTAGTTTTGAATCGCGCTCCCCACCGCCTTCCTTCAATCATGGTTGGAATGCTCGGATCCAACTTCATCTCGAGATTCTCCTAAAACCATTATGAAACCACCTTACACATATCAAAAAGTACCACCAATCACTACAATAAAATGACATCTCATGGCTGAACTACATCCAAAAAGACTAGATCTTGAACCCAAATGTTGGTCGTCCAAACAAAACAAACGAAAAAAAAAATAAAAAAGGTTTTAAAAACAAAAATAAATTTTAAGGTTTGGGAGAGTTTTTAGAGAGAGAAATTTTTTGAGAGGGAGAGTCGAGAAGGAAAAAAGTTGAAATATTTTTTCTTATGGAGAAACGTGTAAAACCAAAATACCTTAATGATTTTTTTGCAATTTTGAAATATCTCCTTATTTTTTGGTAATTAGCCCAAAAAATAGGGTGTTTTTGTAATAATCCCTTTTAATTATTTCAAACATAAAAATCGCTATTCCAAAATGGAAAAAAAAAAAAAGGGGTTGTTCATCTTGACCATTCCCCTAATATGGAATCACGAGGAGTTGGTTTGGATAAACTGGTCTTGTTGATGTTCCACTACATATAATATTAAATACTAGTCACTCAATTCATATAAATAATGTGCAACTTGTTATTGATTGATTTCACTAAATGAAGTATACAAGATGTAGTGTGGATAATAAAGTAGGGCACCATTCAAAAAGTACCAAAAGCAATGTTGTGAAACTTGGATCGGACTGCCCGTTTCGATTGGTTTAAACTTTAACAGGGAACCGATGAAATACTTGGTGTGGTTATATATTAAAATTGGGTGGTTAAAAAATGGGAAAATAAGATTTTTAGTCATTTGGCCTTTGGAAATTTGTCCAAAAACTTCATTTTTAAACATTTAACTTTCCAGTTCTTTTTTTAACTTAACAATTTTATTTTTTATCCTAAAAAACATATTAAAGATAAAATATATTTTAGAAATTTAGTCCTATAACTTAGCAATAGTTAAATTTAACTATTTTATAGGACCAAATATAAAATAATTAAATTTCAATGTTTGGAAACTAATTAAATTATAAAAATAATTAAAATTAAATTAATTTGATTAATAAAAAGTTTGAATAAATAGAAATTTCTAAAATAATTAATGAATTCTAGGAAAATTAAAATAATTACATCAAATTAGTAACTTAAGAATAATTTGTCATATTTATGGAATTAACCTTTGGTGAGGATAATTATCTCCAAGAAATGTAACTCAGACTAGTGTACAAGATGCATTTAATTCAGTTTTAAAAATTAATGATTAAATATTTTTTTAAAAATTAATTAAATTAAAAAATGATTAATTATTTTTAAAAAAATTAATTGTTAATTAAAATCATTCGATTTGAAAAATAAAATTAATTTAGAAATAACCTTTTAATAAATTAATTAAATTTAACTATTGTTAAGTTATATTACTAAATTCCCTAAAAAAGGTTACAGAACCAAATTTCTAAAATATGTTAAATTATAGGACCAAATTTTGAAATATGTTACGTTATAGGACCAAAAATAAAATTATTAAGTTAAAGTAATGTGAATATCTAGAAATTTGAAAAAAGGACTAAAAATGAATGGGACAATTTTTAATCCTCTAAAACATGTCCAACTTACGGAGATTTAAAATCTTATTTTCCCTAAAAATCATTGCTTTGATGGTCAAATCCTTCCAAAAACTCCAAACTGGTGACTCATTCAATCCGGTTCATTTTTTACTAAAAGTTTTTGTTTTATAACAAAAATTAAAGAACAATATCTTTAGTCAATTTTCATATAACTTCTCCTTATATTAAATTTTTATATATATATTTGAATATTCTAATTTCTTAATTTAGTTTTTATTTTTAATTATATTCTTTTATATTTAATATATATTGTATTTGAATTTCAACCAATCGATTTTTAAAATAAAAAATTTGATCCAATAATCAATTACTAACCCAATTCAATGTTTTGGGTTTAAAAATATTGACCAAAAGTGTGAAAACAATTTGATTTCCACCAATTTCAATTGGTTTAATGATTACTTTGTTGATTTTAAAAATAATAAAAAATATAAATATTGGAGATTTAGTTATTGTGATTTTTTATTCATTTAATTGGGGTAATTTTTGAAATAAAATTTTCGAAAATAGTTGTATAATATTGAAAATCGGTGTAATTTATAAACAACAATGCGCTTTCAAAGCCACTAATTGAGGGCATTACACGAAAAAAAAAAAAAAAAAAAAAAAAGGTCTCAAAAACGATTTTGTCTGTCTGCCCAATAACTCATGAGAGAGAGGAAAAGAAATTAATTAAATCAAGAAACCTTGACAGATTTTCTTTTTCTTTTCCAAAAATAGTATAATAAATTATTAGAACTACTAATTTGGCAAAAAATGTTTTTTGAATTTCTATTTATTTATATTTTTATTTTAAATTTTTAATCAAATTAGTCCATAAGTGGCAAAAAATTAGGATTTTTAATATGACACGTTACATCACAATCCTGCATAAATAATTTTTTTTTTTTGCTTTTTTTACTTGAAAAAATTATTAATTGTTTTTGTTGATGTATTTTACTAAAAATATATATTTTCAATGTTAATTAAAAAAAATATAATATTCATTATGAATAAAATAAAAATAATTTTTATATTTAATTTTTTATTAGTTTGAAAAACACAAAATATTTTGTTTTAAAAAAATTGATGAAAAATAAGAATAATGTTAATATAATTTAAATATTTTGATTTAATAAATATATTCAAAATATTTTAAAATTTATTAACATTATTCTTATTTTTCAAAAATTTTTAAAAAAGCTGTATAAACTTTGAATTATAAAAAAACAGTATAAAAAACTATTTTTAAAAAACTTTTATTTATTATTTAATTACAAAAAATCTGCATAAAAGATATTTAAATTTTAAAAAACTGTTTAAAAACAATTTAATTATTTCTCTTTAATTGTAAACATAAAATGTTATTTATACAATTAAATAAATTATAATTTAAACATATGATATAAATAATTTTTTATTTTATAATTTGAATATATTTCTCCAATTAAAATATCTTAAATTTTATTAGCATTATTTTTGTTTTTCATTTTTAAAATTATTTTTCCGTTTTTCAAATTAACAAATAATTTAAATATTAACATTATTTTTGTTTTTCATGAATTTTTTAAAATTATTTTTCGTTTTTCAAATTAACAAATAATTTAAATATATTCTGTAAATTATTTTTATTTTATTCATAATGAATATTATATTTTTACCTAATTTACATTGAAAATAATATTTTTTCACTCCAAAATCGGGGGCAAAAATAATTCAAAAACAAAAAAAAAAAAAAAAAAAAAAAAGTCTCCGACAACGACAGACATTAATTAAATCAAGAAACCTTGACAGATTTTCTTTTTCTGCCCACCAAAAATAGTATATAATAAATTATTAGAACTACAACCTTTATTTTATTGGTAAAACTAGATTTTCTTGATAAACCCTTCAAAATCTTGACTGGGCTTTTTACAAGAAACCAGAAAGCTGCTGAGAGAGATGGAAAATGGGGTTTTAGAAGTGGGAGGGCCATCTAGTGGGAGAGATGAGAAGAAACAAGAAGTGGTGATGAAAGAATTAGAGGGGTCTTTTTATGAAGAAGAAGAAGATAAAGGGTCTTTTGAGAATTTTGTTCGTGGTCCTCTTCTTCCTCTCAAAGAGCAGATTGAGAAAGACAAGGTTTTTTTAACATCATCTCTCTCTCTCTCTGTTTTTTTTTTTGCAAAATTGTGAAATTAGTCTTTTGTAACTTCGGGGTGGAAAATTGATCCTGTTCGTTTTTAAATTTTATAATTTCAACTAAAAACAAATTTCAATTCTTAATTTCTTTTTAAATTGTTGCTCTAAAAATTAGTCTATTGGCTACATTGTTTCTTTATTAAACTATCTTTTCTTTTTTAATGGGACGATTTAAAATTTTTGGAAATACAAAAAACCGAAATATTTTTTAAAATTATTGGGAAAAATGTAAAATGTCTGTTTTTTTTTTAAATTTTTTTAATTTAATATTCGTGTAACTATGTGTTTTTGAATTTCTTTTTTTTTATGTTTGTAACAGTTTTCCATCGGAAAGGTTTAAATTTCAATTTTGATTTTTTTAAATTGTTGCTCTGAACCTTTGCTATTGGGGAGTTTTTATTAAACTATCCTTTTTTAATTGAAAAGCAGAAGGGAATATGAACTGCCTAAGTTCATTGTTACAGCATTATAAGCTGTTTTGTTGATCATTTTTTTAAGTTTAATTGCATTCTCAAGTTAAAAAATGTGCTTAAAGAACTTCAAAATCTGGCATGTATTGTTGCATTTCCAAATGGTTGCTACTTGGTGTTAATTGATTCCTTTTATATTTTAGGGATAATTACAAAAAGCCCCCTAAGGTTTGGACTAATTACAAAAATACCAAGTGGTTTTTGAAAATTACGAAAAATCCAATGAGGTTTGATTGGCTAATTACAAATAAATCAAGAGCTTTTGAAATGTTTTTTTGCAAAATGTAAAAAACCTAAAGGGTCTTTATGTTTTCCAAAATTGTGGTTTTTTTGTAATTATTTGGATAAACTTAAGGAGCTTTTGAAATGTTTTTTTGCATATGAAGGGGGAAATGTAAGACGGATCAACCTAAAGGGTCTTTTTGTAATTTCCAAAAATCTCTAGGTTTTTTTGTAATTATCCCTAATACATACCATCTTATTGCTTCTCTATCTTTTTTTTTCCTATAGGAAGATGAGAGTTTAAGAAGGTGGAAAGAGAAGCTACTTGGTTGCCTTGAAAGTGATTTAAATGGTTTGTTTCAAAATTCAAACAATGATAACTTTATAATGTGATTTGTATGTTTAATCTAATTCATCTTGTTCGATTCTATCGTATTTTATTTTTTTTTCAGGACAAATGGAGCCTGAAGTTAAATTTCACTCAATTGGGATCATATCTTCTGATTTTGGGGAAATTAGTACTCCCTTTCCCATAGACGAAAACCACAGCAATCACGTACTTTTTACTCTCCGGGAGGGCTCTGAGTATCGGCTTAAACTGACATTCTCCGTTCTTCATAACATTGTATCCGGTCTGGCGTACACAAACATTGTATGGAAGGGTGGAATTCAAGGTTTGGAATCTTACACTATTGCATAACCTTTAGGGATTATTACAAGTGATAATTACATACAAACCCCTGAGGTTTGGGCTAATTACAAAAAATCCAGAGATGTTTCAAAATTACACAAAAAAACCCCTCAGGTTTGATTTTGTCTTAAATTTAAGGGGTTAACTGTAATTTTTTGACAAATATCAGGGTTGTTTTTTGAAATATTTTTTGCTTATGAAGGAGGGAATTGTAACCAAAACTTAAGGGATTTTTTTGTAATTTTCAAAAATTTCTGGGTTTTTTTTGTAATTAGTCCAAACCTCGGGGCTTTATGTAATTATCTCTAATTACAAATATTAACCCTTTGATTTTCTTCTATTGCCAATTAAAATGAAAAATGTGGACCTGTTGTTTTTTTTTATCATTCCCTTTGATTTGGGATTGCAGTTGATCAAAGCAGAGGAATGCTAGGAACATTTGCTCCTCAACGAGAACCGTACGTGCACACATTAGAGGAAGAAACTACCCGTCTGGGGTGCTTGCACGAGGCGTGTACACAGCTAAGCTAAAGGTACGTCATGTGCTTCCAGATACCGTGTTTTTTTGGCGCTAAATGAAGAAGTGAATTGGTGAAAACTATCTGTTACAACGGACTCTAATCTAGAGACATACGATCAAGTACATAAATTGCGGTTATTTTTGTTACTCAAGATTTAAGGATGATCCCCTGTCCCATAGGCCGTAAGTAGTCATAACGCGTGTCTAATTATTTCGTAAGTTTCATCTTGTTGATCGTTTTACGAGTTTTCAATTCAGCCAAGCATGTGTGTTAAGAGTTTTCTGCAGTTTTTCTGTCTCATCTCGTATTTCTTGAAATTGTTTTAAAGGAAAATTTTATAAAACAATCATAAGGCCCGCAATGCTTTATGGAGCAGAATGTTGGGCGACTAAATATGAATACGAACAAAAAATGAGGGTAGCAGAGATGAGAATGTTAAGATGGATGTGCGGACACACTAGATTAGATAGAATAAGAAATGAACACATTAGAAACAAAGTGGGAGTAACACCATAGATGAGAAAATTAGAGAAACACGATTAAGATGGTTTGGACATGTTTATAGGAGACCTTTAAAGGTAGGGAATCACTCACACAAATCAAAAGAGGCAGAAGTAGGCTTACAAAGACTTGGAAAGAAGCTATTACACAAGACATGTTATACCTAGAAATAAATGAAAATATGGCTTATGACCGTAAACGAAGGCGCGATATGATCCATGCCGACCCCACGTAGTGGGATTAAGGCTTGGTTTGTTGTTGTTGTTGTTGTTGTTTGATACATACAGTTAAGCATTATTTTGCAGGTACAGATATTCCTCATTTTTGTTCATTTTATAAAATTGTTTGATACAATTGTAGATCCTATGGTTAAAAGCTTCATGTGTAATGGATGGTTGAATAGTTAAAAGGGATAATTACAAAAGACCCCCTGAGGTTTGTGCTACTTATAAAAAAATTCAGAGATGTTTCAAAATTACAAAAAGAGCCCTCGGGTTTTCTTATGTCTTAAACTTAAGGGGGTAATTGTAATATTTCTAGAAATATTAGAGGGTTTTTTGAAATGGTTTTTCATATGAAGGGAGAAATGTAAGCAGAATCAAACCTCAAGGTTTTCTTTTGGTAATTAGCCCGAACCTCAAGGTTGTTAAAAGGCTAAACATGCCATGGATGTTTGAGTAATGTACTGATCTTTGTTTTATTGTGGGGTTGATGGTACTTATGCAGTTTGAGGATGATGATAAAAGACATCATATGGAGCTCAATTACTCCTTTGAGATACAAAAGAGACACTAGCCTAAGTAGTTAATGGCCCTTGTTTTTGATGGTTCTCCATATGTTAATGTGTGATGGAAAGTAAAGGTTGATAAATGTTTCTTTTGTGGATCAATTGATCTGAACTAAAATATATGGATTTCTACAGCTGTTTAGAATATGAATTATGCAGCCAAACATTACCCTAGGTCACTCCTTGGCAGAGCAAAATATTAGGTTGTGATTGGGGATATCCTTTCATTTTGGAAATTTGTTTTTGCTGGAGAATAATGATAATTTCTTCTGGGAAGAAGAATGAATATTGAGAGTGTGATTGAATTCAGGGAAGGGCTAGAAGGGGCCATCATCCCCCTTAAATTTTTATATTATGTAGTACATATATAGAATATCTATATATTATATAATTATATATAAATGTTATTTGTCTCCCTAAATATTTCCAATCTCGCCGCCCCTTTCTCAAATATTTTCAATTTTGCCCCCCATGCTATAGTTTATGCGTCCATCCCTGATCGAATATGATTTGTAGTTAGAAATACGTGAGTATGTAAAATAGTGGTATTTCTAAGAAAATGTATAATATTAATTGGTGATTTGATTCTTTTTTTTGAAAGATGAGTAGAAGTAATTGGTGGGAGAAAAAATTGAAAGTGGATGAAGAGTGTATTTTCTGAAAATTTTCATAAACAACCGAATTTTGAAAACGAAAATGAGATTTTCTGCTACAAATCATTCTACCAAGATTGTCTTAAATTCCTAGAAGATAAGTATGTACAAGATACTACTATTGTGAAGTCATTCTACCAAGAACATCACTTGGATTTTAGGAAGAAAAATGCCAAAGAAAATATTCAACCCAAGTAAAATCTCTATCATCTGACATAAACAAGTGACATTCCTCATCATGGTTCAACATCCAGTTAATCTTGACAAAATTATCTATGAAATTTGAAGTATAACTTGACTCAAAGCGACAATGAGAACAGCAGATGAGGCACCTCAGATCATCACATCATAACGAACAGCCCTTAGATCAACAAACCCACGACAAAATAGTCGATCCAAGTTCCCAAGGTATCGAACTGATACATTTCGAGTTGACATATAACTTATTGTCCCGTTACAATCCAATAGTAGCCTAACGTCAACATAAAGATAACAAAGCCTTCATTCGATACTTATCACTGTTCACCTCATGTTTTCACGACGCCTGACATAACGAGTTCGGTCATTGTATCTTGGTCTGTCTTGAGCTCTCTGAGGCACTGGCTCGACCCTCCTTTGTCTCTCTGGCGACCGTTGAACTATCTCTCCATTAACAAACAACTCAGCTGGTACACCATGAAAAAGTGCATATACGATTAGAAATCGATATCCCAATGTAAATTTAAGGAGGGTAACGTAGAAGTGGGAAATGGGAAGAATTCTTTTTAACTTTTAATTATTCCTTCTTTTTAACTTTTAGACGTCAAAACCTCAACAGTTTACAAAACCTCAAAACGGTTTACATCATCTAAAACAACTTTTGGTTGACACCAAGTAAAAGATAATGCACAGATGAAAGCATGAAAAATAGACATGACAAGATGAAAGAAGCAAACAAGGACAGACAGGTACAATTGCACCTTGAATCCTGAAAAACATATCAGACAATCTAACTTCATTACATATTAAGGTAGAAAAAAATGCAGAATATGTGAGCTGCTTCGTATTAGGACAAAAACAAGAAACAGCCATATATAACAAAATCAAGCTGAATCCCATTAGAAACACATTAACATAATCGATGCCTGATTGTGAATTTGATATTTTTTAAATGTTAATAGTTGGCTCCATGGTTAACCTATATTTATCTGCTACTGCAAAAGTAAAATAACTCATAGATTAATACTCAAGATATACCTCCGTAATCCTTGTTTTCGGCATCAACATAAGAATCTGGAAGAACAAACAGAACACCAGGCAACCCTGTATATCACAGAATAAGGATGTAAGAGACAAAACAATCAAAACCCAAGCTTGAACCTAATTAACAATAAAACGATGTAATTTCCTTCTAAGAAAATGCACAAACCTTCAAGCTTGTTAGAGGTCTCCTCATCGATCTCACACCCAAAGCCAAAGTACCTCTCACATGACACATTATATATTTTCTTCTTCGCCTCCTCTTCACTATCAACAACAAGCAACGAACCAATTATATAATCTAGACTTGAAGTACATAAAAATAGCATAAACAAAGGGATGCACAAATCATTTCTTCATTAAAAATACACTCAGTGAACAACAAATTATCATAGGAATTGACTTCACAGTTATATGATCATGCCTTTTCATAGTTAGTAAACAAGGAGTTTCCTTCATGTTATGAAGGAATGTTTCCTCAATATTTTCCTCACAAAAACTACAGGTCCAATCATAAAATCAGTATATTATACTACTATGTTCCACTAAGATGATAAACTAAACCAACCAGCAGCTCAAAAATTCAATCAATGTCCAAACAAAACAAATAAAGTAATTAATTAGTCATAGAAATCAACCTTCCGACGACTTTAGCTAGGGTTTGAATATAACAATCAATCATCTGCTGCTTCGTCGCCCCTTCACCCCCAGGCTTATCCATCACTATAAGCCAGTGTTCATAATCGCAGCCGGGGAAAAGCGGAGCCATCTCCGTCGGGGGACGGTCGTTGAAGTTCGACCCGGAGTTGAGCGGCGAGTAGGCCGACCCGGACCTGTTAACCCGACATCTTACGGTGTTGGCACGAGCCGGGTTGGGAGAAATGACGCGGAGGGAATGGGATAATGCCGGCGTAGCGGAGCGAGTAATGGAATTTCCGGTTCGGGCGAACCCGGGGAGAGGCAGGGGTTTGGAGATGGTAGAAGATAACAGGCGTTTGGGGAGGAGGAGGGAGGCGGTGGCGCCGGTTAATCGGACGGCTACGATTGATCGGGCAATTGTGGCGGCCATTTTTTGTGGGTGAAATGGGCAAAATGGGCGAGGTTTTGGGAGTAAGGGTTTTTGTGTATGTGAGGGACTCTCTTTGTGAGACATATAGCTCCATTTAGATTAACCCGCTCATTAAGAACCCTTTGAGCATTTGAAAATAGACCCGCAGCCTTTTGATTAAGACGCCCGATTTTGAAAATATTTTTGTTCCCCATTATAAAAAAGTGATAATTTTAACAAAAAGTATGTTAAAAGTGATTTTAATAAAAGTATGTTAAAAGTGATTGGATATGAGATGAATAAAAATGATGAAAATTGATTTGATGTATAAGTTATCACGAAATTAGTGATTATGATTGAAAATTTCCATAACAAAAAATATGTTAAAAGTGATGTGATTAGTAAATTTTAATACAAAAAGTGATCTTTTCAAAAAAATGATAATCCTTGAATGAACAATTTACCTGCACATTTCGATCTTTTCTCTTAAAAACATCGAGCTTTTCCTATCATCTCCATTAGTGAGAGTAAAAAAAAAAATTAACACGAAACATAAAACAACTTCATAAACATTAAACGGTGACTATACCTAGTTTTATCTTCTTTTTTCTAGTCCTTTTGGTAATTTTCTTTTCTTTAAGAATAAACTTTGAATCTTTTGTTTGAATATTTTTAATTTCCTTAGCTTTCAATTTTTAGGAATACCTTTTTCATTTTTCCAATTTTGCCTAGGAGAAACCGTTTGCATGCGTGTTTTGTAATACCATAACTCCGGACAATAAAAAACGAGGTATTTTAATCTTCTTCCATAATCACTTAGGATATATATAAATGTGCACAAACAACTTTTTAGTTTAAAGTTATTCTTAAAAAATCTATAAAAAAATAAAATTAAAATGTTTAAAATATATAAATAATAATAAGAAATTAACATGACTACTTTTGAACACTAAAATGAATTTAATGTCTATTGAAAAACTCATAAACCATAAACAAAATCGATAACATAACAACCCCAACAAATAAGTGAAAGAATCGAAAATTTGTTCCACAAAAATGGAAGAAAAATTGAACACCAACACCACCCGAACACCAACACCAACCCTAAAACACCAACACCAACCCCGAACACCAACCCTAAATAAAATGTGAACATAAAACTTTGCAAACCCAAAAAATGAAGAAAAGGGTAGAACCATTGACAAAATCGCAAAAAATTGAACTAAAAATCAAGATTCAACTTTGAAAAACCATAAAACTTGAGAAAAACGGAAAAAATAACTTTTTCCACCCCAAATTGAGGAATCGCGCAAAGAATCGAGCGGAAATCGGAAAAAAATAGGTAAAAAGAATTTTCTATTTTTGTGCAACTTTTTGTGGGGGAGATGATGAAACAGTAAAAGGGTTTAGGGAACTTGAGATGGAAAATAGCGGGTTCAACAAGTTTTGGGGGGTGTTCGTAACTTGGGTTTGGGCGGGTATTCGGGATTCCTTGTCTCCAAGATTGGGTTTTAGTAAAATGGGGCTCAGTCTCACGGACAAAGAAAGAACAAAAAGGTTCAAAAAGTGTATGTAGATATATTGTTAAACTTATGTTGATTAAGATATCCTTTGAATTTGAAAATATATTTAAGATACTCTTTGATTTTGACAATATTTTTTTCTAGAAATTAGTGATATTTTTTTTGAAAATATATTTTAATGATAATTTTTTTGATTGAAATACCCAAAATGAATATAACGATGAAAGTTGATTTGATATATAAGTATTAAATTAGTGATTATGGTTGATAATTACAAATATTTGAGTGAATGAATAGTAGTACTATATGTGGGAAAATATATAATATTGAATGACAATTTGATGATGTTTTTATTTGACATTTTGTATTTGATCTAAGGTCTACTAATGTTTGGCTACCAAGACATTTTGGAAATAAGTGAAACATCGAAAAATTTGTTCCAATTCAAAACTTATAGAGCCAGAATTGCATAAATAAACGAAACATATAAGACTAAAATTGTAATTTCAGAATTTACAAACACTAATATGCATGACCAACTTTGCATTTCCCACATAGGGCAACCATTTACATAAATCCAAAAACAAGTGACATTCAACTTTGTACTAAAACTTGAAACCCTACATGGAAAGTATTTTTCACCCCAACACCCAAGAAAACAAAGGTAAAAAGTGAAATTAACAACTTTTACACATGGGATGTAAATTGTAATATTCACTTCTGTAAATCCTCTGCTTCTTCTGCTTGTAACTCCATTCCCTCATTCCTTGTCTCCATATTGTAAACAAACAACTTCGCCACAACCAGAAAGAACAAAAGGTTCAAAAAGCTCAAAACTGCATAAAACCCATAGTAATAATCCAAATGTGACAAATTCAGATTGTCCAAAATCCACCCTTTCCCCTGTTTCTCAGTAATATCAGCCACAGTTGACAGTAAAAAACTGCTCAAGAAATAACCAACTCCCAAACTTGTAGTAAAATAAGCTGTCCCGAGGCTTTTCATGCCCTCGGGCGCTTGATCGTAAAAAACTCGATCTTGGCAACCTCCAGAAAGTTATCGGCTATTCCCATTAATGCAAATTGTGGGAGGAGAATGAAGATGGATAGAGGAACCGTTTCGCCTTTCTTGAAGATCCGGTTTTGTCGGGCGACGCTGAGCCGGCGCCTCTCGGCTAGACAAGCGGTGACCATGACGACCGTGTAGAACGAGGCCTGGATTCAGACAAAATAAAAAATGAGAGTTAGTTGTGCGAGATTTGTTTTTTTTTGAAATAGTAAATAAGGAAAGATTTTTCTATGTTTTGGGTAATTACAAAAACCTCCCTCAGGTTCGCGCTAATTAAAGAAAAAACTCAGAGGTTTTTGAAAACTACAAAAAACCCCTTGAGATTTCATTTTGTTTTACGTTTTCCCTTCATAAACGAAAACATTTGAATAACTCCTCACCTTTTAATTTTTTATAAAGACTTTTATAGAGACATTAATTAGTTATCCCTTAAATTTAAGGGATAATTACAAAAAAAAAAAAAACTGAAGTTCGGGCTAATTACAAAAAAACCCATAAGTTTTTGAAAATTGCAAAAACTTCCTTGAGATTTGAACCGTCTTACATTTTTTCCTTCATAAGAAATAAAACATTTCAAACCCCCCTGAAATTTATGAAAATATTACAATTAACCCCTTAAAGCAGTATAAAAAATGAAGGTTTTTTTTTTAGTAATTTTGATAACATCTTTTGGGTTCTCTTGTAATTAGCCCAAACTTCAGGGGATCTTTTGTAATTATCCCTAAATTTAATACAAAATCAAGGTTTTTTTTTATTTTTTATTTTTGAAAAGTCATTTTTTTTTGTAATTAGCTCAACCCCAAGGGGCTTTTTTGCAATTAACACTATTTAGAGGGGAGGATTTTTTTGGCCTACCTATACCCATCCTCTGCAGCAAGGTAATCCCTCGAGGATTTTTCGTGTATTTTCGAACGAACGGGACGAAGAAACGATCGTAGACGACGATGCTGATGAGCATGAAGATGGTGATGAATGCTTGTAGACAAGCTGGTGGGATGTTGAAATGGGGGCCAATGCTTCTTTCCAGAGTTGTGCCTTGTTTGATGAAGAGTGTGTTTGCTTGTGCAAGCATGGTGCTAGGTATGAATGTTGCTACTAATATTGGGATCATTTTGATCATTTGTTTGGTTTGTTCTACTTGAGTGACTGGGCATAGCATCCATGGTGTGTTGGGACCATTCTTTACAGCAGCTTTGTCAAGTAGGCTATACATGAAATGGCAAGTAGAGTTAATATGTAGCATGGATATAAGCATGTTAGACAAGAGTCATTTAAATCCCTTTTGTTGTTTTATCTGGTGTTTCAATACACTATGTAATTAGTTGATATACGATGATGATATTATCTTGTATGCATGACATTCATTTGGTGAGTTGAAACCGCAGATAGAACATTGTAGGGAATAGAAGATCTGATATGTTTATTTTGACTACTGATCGTGAGAAATAGGGAAATTTAAGTGTGTAGTCAGTCCAATCAAATAACGACGGCATATTATACATGTGACATTACCTAGTGAATTGAAACATTAGATGTAAGACATGGCATTTATACACGTGGCATAGTAGGAGTCATTGAAATCCCTTACATTTGTAGTTTGGAACCCCTATTCCCTTTGGTGTATGGTGTTTCAATAATGCCATATAGATTTCAGGTGTACAATAATGACATCGTCTTATACACATGATATTCACTTGGTGCATTGAAGCATCATATGAGATTTCGCATGTTTATTTAGTCCAACCATTTCAGTCTGGATCTCATATTCCCAACGGTGTTCCATTTGCAGTTTCAATTCAACATGTGCATGTTACGTGGATAAGATGATGCCATTATTGTACATATAACACACATCAAATGAAACGCGACCAATAATAGGTGATTCCATTTAGCCAAATTTAAACTACTCCTTATAAGGCAAGTGATTTATATTTTTGTTATGGTTAGTTCTCATTTTATGGCATGTGACGAATCACACACTTTTAAGATAAAAAGGGCAAATCCAGTGCACAAAGCTCCCGCTATGCACAGGTCCGTGGAGGGATTGGGCCACTATTGGGCCTATTGTACGCAGTCTTTCCCTGCATTTCTGCAAGAGGCTGTTTTCACGGCTCGAACCCGTGACCTCCAGGTAATCACACACTTATAAGATGATTAGTTAAAATTTAAAATAACTTTAGAGTTAGGTATAAGATGATATTGACCTGAGAGAAGAGGAGTGATCAAGTCTAAACTGGCCAGAATTTGTATACTCTTCCAAGCCCAGCTCATAAAGTTCCTTAGGTTCAATTGGCACATCTACCCTCCATTTCCTCACAGCAGCCACAATAACCCTAGCCATCCTAGTTAATGGGCTCCCAGATATGGGCTTATGCCTATAAAACCTTGAGCCCACGATGAAAACCATTATCGCCATAGCGAGCCCAATTGTAGGCAGGGTATAGCCAACGGTCCAGCCCACATGGTCTTGAATGTAGATAAGGAAAGTGTTTGCGAAAAGGGTGCCAAGAAAAATGCTAAACATCCACCAGTTGAAGAATGAGAGCTTTTGGAATTTCTCTTTGGGCTCAAAATCGTCGAATTGGTCGGCCCCCATTGTGGAGATATTGGGCTTTGTCCCACCTGTCCCAATGGCGATTATGTATAAGGCCCAATAGAAGATACCTATTTGAAGGGCTGAGGCCCTTTTGTCACAGTCTTCGTATTTAACTCCAGGCCCACAAGAAGGGGGCCTTAAGGATTTTAGAGAAACTGCTAGTGTTAATAAACACATTCCCTGTTGCAAAAGTAGAAGCAAAATATTTAAAAATTTCGTTTTGTTTTTATTTTTCACTACTTATTTATTAGGGCTGTAAAAATGCACAACAAAAATTAAATGAGTTATTAGTACTTTTATTATAGTATTTAGGGATATTTACATAATACCCCCGAGGTTTGGGCAATTACAAAAAAGCCTAGAGGTTTTTGAAAATTGCAAAATCCCTTGAGGTTTGATTTCTTCTTACATTTTCCCCTTTTATAAACAAACAATATTTCAAAAATCTCACTGGCATTTAAAATAATATTACAGTTACCCCCTTAAAATTAAAGTAGAATCAAACTCGATGATGTTATATGTTTTTTTTTTTTTGTAATTAGCCCAAACCTCTGGGGTATTTTTGTAATTATCCCTAGTATTTATAAATTCATTAAAATATATCAATAAATTATATTCTTTAACATAATATTATTAGGTACACAAATATATTTAGATATAGACACATAAATATTAGGGATAATTACAAAAAAATACCTTGAAGTTTGACCTAATTACAAAAAAACTCAACTAACTTTTAAAATTACAAAAATACTCCCGATGTTTAATTCAGTGTTAAAACTAAGGGGTAAACTGCAATATTTTTATAAATATATGAGGGGGACTTTGAAATGATTTTTGCTTATGAAGGGTTTTAAATGCTTGACAAAATGAAACCTCGTGGGTATTATTTGTAATTTTGAAAGTTAGGTGGATTTTTTTGTAGTTAGGTCAAACCTCAAGGGTACTTTTGTAATTATCCCTAAATATTATATACCAATTTCAATTTTTAAGTGTTTGGGGAAGTGAAAATCAGTTATTTTCTTTCATAACCCACTAGTTCCACATTAAACATAAGTATTTAATATAGAGTTTCTATTTCTACTTCAAAATCTATCAAATTTCATCAATTATTAGCTTTGCCAAATAAAATTAACTTGCAATAAAGCATCAAAGGATGTGAGATTAAGGTAATATATATTTACCGCAAGGTAAATGGCTGATGCAATAATAAAAGTCCAATATCGACCAAGGTAAGTATCTGCAATATAGGCACCTAAAAGAGGTGTCATCCAAACAGTCCCTATCCAGTTGGTCACATTGTTTGAGGATGTTACAGTCCCTTCATGCAGCTTTTCTGTTAGGTATATCACCAAATTTGATGCAATCCCATAATAAGCCATCCTCTCAAAAACTTCATACCCTGAAATAAAAATATAGAAATTTCATATACATCATAAGCAAAGAAATTTAAACTAGTGTTCCAAAAAGCGCTAGACGCTAGTCGGGTAGTAGACTGGGGTCTATCACCTAGGCGGAGCTTGGGCGGGGATTAAGCGACACGTGGGCGGGGGTTGGGCGGGGCCTATTCGTAATAATAATGTAGGCACACAAGGAAAGTCTAGCGCCTAGACGAGAACTAATCGGAGGTAGGCGGTAATTTTTAGAACAATGATTAAAACATATCGCATTGAGCTTCACTAGGTTTAGATACTAGTGTAAGAAATGTATTTTTTAAGTACATATATGGGAAGGGAGGGTCAATTGGATTCAAATCCTGGGCCTCTGGTTCGAGTTTGAGAGTATCAATCACTCAGACTATTATTCGACTCTTGTACAAGAATTGTAGTTTCAGTCAATAGTAGAAATATTAATTTAACCTAGTACAAATGAACAATTTACATTGTACATGAGGATATTATGACAATATTACAGGAGTGTTTGTAAACATTTTTTTTTTTCTTTTTTTTTTAAGAAGTGATATATTGTCGTAGAAACAAAAGTAGCTGAAAATCAAAGTTGAAGAGTTGGGGAAAAAACATACTTTCAAAATTAGCTTTTGGATAGAAAGACAAAAACACTCATATATGAATGAGAATGAGTATTTCAAATAAAAAGAGAAATGATAATTTGGGTTATATATGATAAAAATTTGAGGGTAATAATGTCAAAAACAAAGAAGTATTTTTCCAAAATCAGAATCACCCACCCCTAACTTTTAATTTTGACTAAATGAAGCAGAACCAAAAGCAAAAACTGGCGTTTACAAAATAATAAAAAGTGATTTCTTTTTGGCTAAAAGTTGAGAAAAACCACTTTTCACTATCTAAGTATAGAATTGCAAAGTATATATTTATTCTTACCAACAATAAAATAGCAAGCTTTCCATCTACCAGTGGTTGATCTTAGGACAGGTCTACCTTTGAGGTCCAAGGTACCATCCTCTGTGTAATCCTCTGTCACAGGACCCTTCTCTTCTACCTTCACCATGGACATGTGTGTATGTGTTTGTGTGTGAGATCAGAACTATACTTTTAGACAAAAAATTGCAAGATATATATATGTTATACAACAAATAATTAGGCTTACAAAATACAAACTAGTATAATGTTTTTAGGCCTTTTAGTATCCTATATGTCTTTATCACCCTTCTTGCAATTATTCAACCTTGAGTATGATCTCCTGATATAGTTAACAACTAGAGCAAAAATTTGTCATCATGTTCTTGTCATTTCCAAATTTCATAAAGTGAATATAATTTTCCTTGATACTGTCAAGCCAGGTCTGCCCAAGGGCTGTGATCATCATCTCATGGAAATTTTAGACTTTTGTGCATTACAAATAGGGTTAAATACAAACATCAAGAGGTTGTTTGTAATACTTAAGGAGGTATTTGTAATTTTGAAAGATAATTGGAGATTTTTGTAATTAGCTAACATCAGGAGTAGTTCTTGTAGTTATCCCATACAAATAATAAAATTTGTGTCTAATAACAGTCTAGATTTCCTATCGACCTTTTTATTTCATTTTGTTAAATGAATAGCTCCCCTATTTAAGAAAAATATGTGATTGATATCTTCCTTTTTGTGATATCTCATGTTCTCGACTTCGCCAGATTAATCCTGGGTGCCAAGAACCTCGTCTTTAGAGTTTTAAACGATACCACAATGTCCCCTTTTAGTCTCCACAAGAAACGAGTCCCTAGAGTATTGAAGGATATAAGTCATGAGATGTGCCTCAATTAGCATCAGGTTCTCAACAAGATTGTACAACAAGAGACTCAATGCCACACTGCCCTTCTAGCCTTACCAAAAAGCCGCTAGAAGCAAAACAACAATACTGATTGATCAACTAATTAAGATGTGCCCCAATCACAAGGATATTGGGACATCGTCCTTACCACTAGAGTTAGGGCTCATTGGCTGTGGTGTTGATATCTTCATTCATGAGACACGTGTAATTCATTTGGACGATGAAATACAAAGTGGAGTAAACAAATATGAGCCTCTCTAATAGCAGTGACAAATGACAGAGCATAAATTGAAAATGATGGATTAGAAAAACTTTTGTGTCGCATTTGGGGGTACTAAACACTGCCGATTGCTGGATTACTAAGTGGTCATTTATATAAAACAAAACACATTATTGCCTGAAATTGTCTGTTAGTATTCATCTTGCCGACCTTAAATAAGGCTTAAGCCTTGTAATGAAGCCACAAAAGACAATGCCAAGGATGTTTCTTTCAACCTATGTACATGTTTGCTAGGCCCCTGTCCGGGTGAACGCGACATTGTATTTCTAGTATTCTACTCAAAATAATCGACTTGACGAAAGTGAAATTGGAGCCAAACATGAGCTAATATTTAGGGATGGCACTCAACCGGGCAAGTTTGGGATGAGTTTGGCTAAACTCGAGACTCGCCCCACGAACATGTCATATTCGTCCACTATATATTACTACTATTATTTAGACCCGCTAGCCGCTCTGAGGTATGTTGATCTCCGAACAAAGTGGGTTCACTATGAGTTAGGGCAATGTTGGAACCAGAAAATGAATATTGGAGGGGCAAGCTCGTAATAAATAAAGAGGTTTTAAAAAATATGTGGGCATGATTTCTAATTTTAATAATTATACATGGAAAAATTATAAATTTAATCTTTATATATGAAAGTTTTATATTGACTTTAGCGAAATGTGAACCCACTTAGCTACATCACTGGTTTCGGATTTGAACCCACTATCATCCCTTCTAATATTTGGTCCAATGGGTTTCTTATGGTAATATTAGAAATTGTCCTCATGCATAGTCACACATAAGCTGAAAGTTGAGTTAAGGGGCGTCCCCTTGTGGGAGGCTAAGCCCCCCCAATTTTTTTCAGAAACTACATTATCTATATACATTTGATATTTAAATACTAATATTTGGAATTAAAACATTCAATTTTTATTGGTTTAGCCCCCAATATTAAAGGTCTAGCTCCGCTTCTGGTTGAGTTATAAAAAAAAATCCATTCTTTTTTCATACTTGTCTATATGGGCTAACCAAGAATTCAGAACATTTTACTTTTTTCATTCATCTTTATAAGTATAGGTGCTAAATTAAATACAATATAATCTCTCAATAGAAAATCATGTCAATAAATCTTTTTTTCTGTAGTTTCAGCTTTTACTCCACTATAAAGCTTTTGCTAGTTTGCCGTTCAAAAAATAAAATATAAATAAATAAAAATCGAAAACTTCGATCATTGGATACGATTCAATAAATCTTTTTTTCTGTAGTTTCAGCTTTTACTCCTTTTTTTTTCGATTTTTCTGTTTTTCTTTTTTTCTGTTTTTTTTTTTGTCTTTTTTTACCGGTTGATTTGCGAAACTCGTAGGCGGTCGGTAATTTCAGGCTTGCGGTGCGTGTAGTAGCTCGTGCCCGGTTTGTTCGAGTTGGGTAGTCTCCTTGCGGAGTGTCTTAGTCCTCCTTTCGGAGGTGGTTTAGTTTCCTTTTGAGTTCTTAGTTTTTATTTGTTTTTAGTAGTTTTTTTGTTTCTTTCATAAATTACGGTGGTTTTACCTCTCGTACGAGTTCTCCCTCGACATGTATCAATGTATGTATGTTCAAGGTGGCCATTTGCTTGGTTAGCGAGTGTAAATTTATTTGAGTAATGAATATATTTCTATCGTTTTTAAAAAAAAAGGATACGATTTAATTAATAAATGATGGGCCTTGATTATTAAAAAATTAAAAGTTGGTATAAATGGAAAAAGAAAAAAAAGAAAATCTGCCAAACTCTAACGGTAACTTCCTTTTTCACAAAAATAAAACCCTAACCCCACAGAACATGACCGTTTTGCCGTACCTTTTTCCCTTCTTCATTATCTCCTCTCCTTTTTATTTTCCTTCTGCAGAAAAATAATGAAAACCCTCTAGCATCAATCCTCTCGCTTAATCAATTGAACCAATAATTCTCTGAAATCGAGAACAGGGTTATTGAATTTTAATTGCCTAAATGGGTTGTTTTCTTGGATGCTTTGGCGGTGAAAAGGATCACAAACGCAGCAAACGGAGGATTAAACGGGCCAGTCCTCAAGTTCAGGTAAATACCCTTTTCTCAGAGTTAGTTAATTCTCAGTTCCCGTTTTAATTTTTTATTTTTTTGTTTAATTGTGCCAGAAATTTCTGGAGAAGAGCGGTGAATTTCTTGTTTGCATCTAAGTTTTCTTGAGTTTATGATTTTTTAGGGATAATTACAAAACACCCCTGAGGTTTGGGTTAATTACAAAAAAAAAACAAGACATGTTTCAAAATTACAAAAAACCCATCATGTTTCGTCTTGTCTTAAATTTAAGGGGTAACTGTAATAGTTTACAAAATGTTAGGGGAGTTTTGGAAATATTTTTGAAAATCACCGAGAAAAATGTAAGACGGAATCAAACCTCAAGGAGTTTTTTTGTAATTTTCAAAGAACTCCGGGTTTTTCTGTAATTAGCCCAATCCTCAGGAGTGTTTTTGTAATTATCCCTTTTTTTAATTATTGGTTTTACTTTGGTTAATTCAGTTATTGATCGCATTTTGGGTTCTTATTACTTGTTGGAGATTATTACAAAAACGACCCTTGAGGTTTGGGGCAATTACAAAAATACACAGAGAGGTTTCAAAATTACAAAAAAGAAAAAAAAAACAATGGGGTTTGATATGTTTTAAATGTAAGGGGTAAATCTAATATTTTTACAAATGTAGCGGGGTGTTTGAAATGTTTTTTCTTATGATGGGGTTAACTGTAATACAAAACCACGCCCCACGGGGATTTTTGTAATTTTAAAAAATCTTTGTTGTTTTTTATTAGCTCAAACCTCAGGTAGCTATAGTGATCTGTCTGTATGGTTCTAACAATGATATTTGCAAAGTGAAAAGAGGTGTTAAGTGTAATTCAATTAAGTGTTTCTTGAATTTTTTTCATATGGTTAAATCCAGAATAGGACTGTGAGTAATGGGCTTTTGATTCATTCTTTCATTTGGTTGTTAAACATTATTGATGATAGATTAAGTTTTATTATTTAAATTGTTTATCATGCTGCATTTTATTGTGAGCTGATTTAATGATTTCTTGAATATTGATACAGAGAAACAGAGTTCAAAATGTCCAGCAGGAAAGTGTAACCACTGCAGAACAGATAATCACAGAAACACCCACAACCAACTTGGTTTCAGAGCTGCTGTGAGTTCTTGATATTTTCTCAACTACTTGATTGAACTGAAATTTTCACCTTTTCATCTTTTGAATATATTTTTTAGGTCCAAAAACAAAATTGAGGTTCTTGTCTAATTATGAAAAAACCCAATTTTTTTTCAAAATAACAAATATCCCCTTTTTAATTGTTTTTAGGGATAATTACAAAAGACACCCTAAGGTTTGGGCTAATTACAAAAAAACCCAGAGATCTTTCAAAATTACAGAAAGCCCCCTCAAGTTTGATTATGCCTCAATTTGATTTTGAGGGGTTAACTATAATATTTCTAGAAATATCATGGGGTTTTTGAAATGTTCATTGTTTATGAACTATGAAGGGAGAAAATGTAAGATGAAATCAAACCTCAAGTTTTTTTTTTTTTTTAATTTTGAAACATCTCTGTTTTTGTTTGTAATTAGCCTAAAAATCAAGGGTGTTTTTGTAATTATCCCTTGTTTTTATTTTAGAAATTACACCCTCAAAAGTGGTGTATTTGTTAAGTACATAAAAACCGGAAGGGGGGTATTTGCAAGCTTGAAAGTTAACTGCATTTTTTGATAATTAGGTTAAATCTCAGGGGTGGTTTTTGTAATTCACCCTATGTTTTCGACATATTTCGGACGAGTTTGATATGCAGTTAATTTTGATTACTTGTTCGTCTAGCATTTTTCCTCAACTCACATCTGCTTTGCTGTTTTATTTAGTTTTTGTTCCATTAATAAACTTTAATTCGTTTTTTTGTGTAGAAATAATAAACCTACAGGAGAGGAGCAGCAACTAAGTCCTAGCCCTAGAAAAAGAGTCACATTTAATTCGAATATCACGACATACGAGCACGTTTCAATTCAAGAAAGCATTGATTCTCTACCAGAAGAATGTAATGAAATCGTCGGGAGAGAAAATGAGGACGATTCGAAAAGGACAAGTCCAACATATTCTCCATCTGAAGACGATAGCTCAGTTGTATCCAGCGTTGGATCGTATCCTCCGAATCATAGGTACCATAATGCGAGAGAAAGTGACGATGAATATGAAGAATATGGCGATAGTGACTTTGATGATGATTTTGATGATGACTTGGACGACGAAGATGATTATGACGATTATGATCAAGAAGTGTCGGCCGAGTCTAGGACGGAAGAACATCCTTCAGCAAACGACGAGGAAGTTGAGAGCTTTAGAGATAAAAATGATCATTTTAATTCGGTGCTGAAACCGA
This sequence comes from Rehmannia glutinosa, assembly GCA_016081115.2. NCBI lineage: Eukaryota > Viridiplantae > Streptophyta > Magnoliopsida > Lamiales > Orobanchaceae > Rehmannia > Rehmannia glutinosa. Next base: position 535,266 of record CM071936.1, read on the forward strand.
TAGAGAATATTGCTCAGTGGAAAGCCGCGAAGACGAAAGGGACACATTTATTAAATTCGAAATCGGATCGAGCCAAATATGAAAATCAAGAAATAGCAGTCGATGCGAGTCTTTCAAACTGGCTCGTTTCGAGCAAGGTAATGAGAACGTGATCGATGATTTTTTACATTAACAGCGTTTGGCAGAGTCATTTGAGACGAGATTAGATAGAGCTTTCAAATTAGATGCTGTTAGAGCTCGATGGTTATTTCTTTGTTTCTATTATTTTCATGGGATAATTACAAAAACTACCCCTAAAGTTTAGCTTAATTACAAAAAACCCCAGTTATCTCTCAGAATTACAAATACGCCCGCCCTTAACATTTGTTTCTAAATTACAAATTGTCAGGTAAATACAAACCTGAAGGGGGTATTTGTAATTTTGAAAGATGACTGGAGTTTTTTTGTAATTAGACTAAACTTTAGGGTTAGGTTTGTAATTATCCCTTATTTCCACCTCTTAGAAGTTTGTTGGTGGTGGTGTTTGTGAATTCTTTGCTGGGGCTTTGTATACATATTTAGTGGAAGTTTCCTGTCAGACGATCTTACCGTGAGACATCGTGAGACGGACCCCCAAAAATAAATTTAAAAAATTATAAAAAAATAAAAATCATTTTTAAAATAAAAATAAACCTAAAGAAACAAAAATAAACCCTAAAAAAATTAAAAATCCTAAAATGTTAAATCAATTAAAAATAAACCCAAAAAAAACTAAAAAGACAAATATAAACCCTAAGAAAATAAAACCTAAAAGAAAAAACTCTAAAAATTTGTGTAAGGTCTCCATCTCACGAACTTTATGTCCGTGAGACGGTCTCACATAAGTTTTTGACATCACTTTATGGTTGTAATGTATGTTAGATAAATGTTTTTATCATGATTTTGATGATTATGTTCGATTTTGTTCAAATGAGTTTTTAAACCAAAACAATGTCCCTAAATGTTGTCTAAATACTTCCGATCGACTTAAAATATTTTTACTATTTTTCGAGATTTTTTTGAATTTATTTTCGATAAAAATTGGACAACATGTTTGTTTCAGGCTCGACCGGTCGCCCATAGGGCAACCCGCACTGAGTTGAGTGAGAAACATAAAATGAGGCGTAAGAAAAAAAAGGGGGAGCGACCGATCGACTGTGGTCGACCGGTGAGGGCGACTTGCACTGGAGTTGGTTTTTTGTTCCGACTTCTCTGCTTTGAAATTTCTTAAGTCCAACCTCACAATGCTAAGAGCGGCCGGTCGCACCTCCCTCCGACCGGTCCCCCCGTGTAAAAATTCGCAAAATTCAATTTCAATCTTATCTCTGTAATGACCGGTCGAACCCTATGTTAATCAAAACTATCGGTTGCGTTTTGAGACAACTTTTCCTATTTTGTGGGATTGATTTCTAACAGCTATATTGATCATTTTAAATGGTTTCTTTTGCAAGAAATCACTCCCGAGGAGGAGCCAATGTCTGGAAATGAAAGCTAAGTCCTCTCCTATAAATAGAGGCTTCATTCAAGCAACAAAAAACAACACTCTACACAAGCAAAGAGCAATTGAGCAAACACTTTCATTAATCTTGTTGTATTAGCCTAAGCACTTTCACTTGCACAAATTTGAGGTCTAGGCTTTCAATTCTTGATTACACTTGTACTCATATTGTTTCAATCATTATTGAGTTGTAATCTTGATTTTGGTCATCATTCAACACAAGACATCCTTGTGAGTATTCTTGTGGTAAAAATACACTTGGGTGATCTAGGTGATAGGTGTTTGAAGGTTGTGGTAATCTTCAAAGGTGTTGTAAGAGGGTTGTGGTAATCCTCGAGGTGTTGTAAGAGGGTTGTGGTAATCCTCGAGGTGGTGAGGTTGTGGTAATCCTCGAGGTGTTGTATTAATTTTTGGTAAATTAATAAAATCTTTTTTTTTTTTGAAATCCATCCCTGGATATCTTGGGGTGGTAGTAGATTAGGCCCTAGGTGGGTTGAACTACTATAAATCGGCGTGTGCTATTTACTTTCCGCACTTAGCATTTCATTTTTGCTTGAGTCTTTCGGAAAAGAGGGCAAAATCTGAAACCGGGATAATCTATTCACCCCCTCTAGATTATTATAGCCACTGGACTAACAAGTGGTATCGAGCCAAACTCTTTGGCTAGCTCGTTCCGAGTAAAGAGGAAAGATCCATGGCTACAAATGATGCTCATCTCACCACCGAGTGCCTCCACCAATAAGCCACCGCTTATTTGACGCCAACAACTACGCATTTTGGAAAGATCGTATGGAGTCTTCCTAAAGGTGCGGGTTCGACATTTGGAATGTGGTCATTGAAGGAGTTGATCAACCAACAAAGAAATCGGAGGATGGCTCCTTGGCTCCTAAACCTTTCAAGGAGTTTGATGAAACGACAAAAAGGCTTTCTCTCTAAACGGTAAGGCCTTAAATATTTTGCATTGTTCTCTTTACCGCCACCGAGTACAATCGTATAAGAGGCATAAGGTCGGCACATGAGGTTTGGGAAAAATTGGAGACAATCTATGAAGGGACTAAGAAAGTCAAGCAAGCAAGAAAGACCACGCTTGTTAAAGACTTCAAAACTTTAACATGTATGATGGCGAAAGCATCTCAAGATGGTGGAAAGGCACAATATTGTCAATCCTCTTGTAGCCCTCGGCAAAGTCATCTCCGAAGAAGACAAGGTGACCAAGGTATTGAATGCTCTTCCCGCTCATGGTCCGGTGAAAGGTAACGGCAATCACGGAGGCACAAAATCTTGAGACACTCAAGTTTGACGAGCTTATTGGAAATCTTCTCATCTATGAAGTCTATCTCGAGGAGAGGAAAAATTCCAAACCATCCATAAATCAATCGGGTATGCAAATTATTCCTAAAGGTCTTGATTCTTCTTCTAATAATGCATACTATGATAATGATGATGATGAGGAGAGACGGCCGCACTTGTTCGAAAATTTACAAAATTTGTGAATAAAAATAAAGCAAGAAAACCAAGAGATAATGCTTGATTTAAATCACGCAGAAAACCCGGCACTTCATTGCCGATTGCCCAAAGCTTCGATGAAGAGAAGCAAAAGAAAAAGAAGCCTTTCACAAAAAGAAGGCTTTAAACGCGGAGGTCAAAACATGGGATGAACTACTCGAAACAACCGATGATGAAGGAGAAACCGAACACGGTCTCATGGCCATAGACGATGAAAACAATGAGGTACACTCAAATTCTTCTACTTCTTCCTTAGTTGATGACTTGCAATGTGATTTTGATGAATTGCAAATTGAGTTTCAAAATTTAATTGTTAAATACAAAAATTTGAAAAAGGAGCATAAGGAGCTTAAGGTTGAAAAAGAAAAATTATTTACCTCCTATGAATCTCTAGACAAAGCTTATGCTCTTACTCTTACTAGAATTCATTCTCTTGAAACCGAAAAGGAATCGCTCACAAAAGATATTGAATGTTTGAAAAATGATGTGCATCGTTTCCACATAAGCACGGATAAAGTCACAAAAATTTTAGATGCACAAAGAGGTGAGCATTCCAAATCGGGACTTGGTTATAAGCCATTTCAAAGTGTTTTTAAGAAAAATAACCAAGGTCCGACTTTTGTACGTGCTAATAATTATAATACTCCTACTTGTTTTTATTGTGGCAAAGTTGGACATTATGCTAATAATTGCAAATTGAGAAATAGCTCAAGACATGTTTGGAGACCCAAAGGTCTCAAGACTAACCCCCATGGACCCCAAAATTATAGGGTACCTAAAAGAAATTCTTTTTTAGGTGATAGGGGCGATAACAACAATGGAAGATTCAAAATGGCTTGTGGACAGCGGATGTTCACGCCATATGACCGGGAGGAGAGACTTTTTACCAACATCAAGCTCCAAGAAGAGGGTATGGTCATGTTCGACAATGGCAAAGGAAAAATTCTTGGAAATGGAGAAATTGGTAACTCTTCTTTCTCTCTTAGTAATGTTATTTTAGTTGAAGGACTTAAGTTTAATTTGATAAGTTTTAGCCAACTTTGTGATTCAAATTATGATGTTTTCTTTAATAAAGAAAAATGCCTTATACTTAAAAATGGTGAAATTATTTGTGAAGCAAATAGAAAAGGCAATCTTTACAAAATTTGTACAAGTGATTTGGTTAGTCAAAATGTTTCTTGTTTAGTCGCCAATAATGATTTAACTAGTTTATGGCATAGGCGACTTGGACATATTGGATACAAGAATTTGAAAATTATTTACAAAAACCAACATGTGAAAGGACTACCCAAATTGAATTTTGAAAATCTTGGCTTATGTAACACTTGTCAAAAGAACAAATTAGTTAAGAGTAGTTTTAAGCCCAAAAATGAAATTTCCACAACCAAATCCCTACAAATGCTTCACCTTGATTTGTATGGGGATATTGGTACGCTAGTCTAAGTGGAAAACATTACACTTTTGTTATAGTCGATGATTTTTCGAGATATACTTGGGCTCTTTTTCTTACCAATAAAAGCGATGTCGTTAATGAGTTTGTTAAGTTGTGTAGACTTATTGAGAATGAAAAGGAAGACACTATCAAGTCTATTCGAAGCGATCGAGGTGGAGAATTTGACGGAGAATTTAGAGTATTTTGTGAAACCAAAGGATATGCTCATAATTTCTTGGCTCCAAGGACACCTCAACAAAATGGAGTAGCCGAAAGGAAATATCGGACATTACAAGAGATGAGTCGGTCCATGCTCAATGAATTTTCACTTCCAAAATACTTTTGGGCAGAAGCCGTAAGTACCGCTTGCTATGTCATTAATCGAGTTTATATTCGTCCTAAAATGAATAAAACTCCATATGAGCTTTGGAAAGGTAGAACTCCAAATATTAGATATTTCAAGATATTTGGTTGTAAATGCTTTATTTTGAATACCAAGGATCAATTGGACAAACTTGATCCTAAGGCCGATGAAGGGATATTTCTGGGATATTCAACAAAAAGCAAAGCATATCGGGTTTACAATAAGACTAGTGGAGTTGTTGAATAATCCATCCACGTCAAATTTAATGAAGCTTCGGGGGTTGAAAGAATACCTAATGATGAAAGTGATGAAGAAGATATTATTGAACAATTTGTTCAAATTGATGAACAACCGTCTACATCAAATGATCAACCGTCCACTTCAAATGGTCCTCAAGAAGATAGAAGTGATATCTCGGATCTTCCCGTTGCATTGAAATTTAAGGGAGATCACCCAAAAGACTTATTATTGGTGATCCCCTTGACAAAGTGATGACCCGGAGAAAATTTGCCGAGAAAGCTCTTATTTCTCAAAAAGAGCCTAAAAATGCTAAAGAGGCCATTGAGGATGAGGATTGGTTCTTAGAAATGCAAGAGGAGTTAAATCAATTTGAAAGAAATGATGTATGGGAATTAGTATCTTGTCATCCATCTCAAACTATTATTGGTACAAAATGGGTATTCCGGAATAAACTTGATGATTAAGGCAACATTGTTCGAAATAAGGCAAGGTTAGTAGCTCAAGGGTATTGTCAAGAAGAAGATATTGACTATGATGAAACTTTTGCACCCGTAGCACGTTTAGAAGCTATTCGTATTTTACTTGCCTATTCTTGTTTTAAAAATTTCAAACTTTACCAAATGGATGTTAAATCCGCTTTCTTAAATGGTATTATTCAAGAAGAAGTCTATGTAAAACAACCTCCGGGGTTTGAAAATTTTTCTAGGCCTAATGATGTTTATAAACTTAAAAAGTCCTTGTATAGTTTAAAACAAGCACCCCGTGCATGATATGATAGACTTAGTTCTTTTCTTTTACAAAATGGTTTTATAAGAGGTAAAATTGATATAACTCTATTTGTTTTTGAAAAAGGGCAAGATTTTTACTTGTGCAAATTTATGTTGATGATATTATCTTTGGTGCTACTAATGATTCTTTGTGCAAGAAATTCTAAGTTGATGCAAGGAGAATTTGAAATGAGCATGATGGGGGAGCTCAACTTCTTTCTTGGACTCCAAATTAAGCAATTTCAAGAAGGTATTTACATTTCACAATCTAAGTATACAAAAGAACTTTTGAAAAAGTTCGGTATTGAAGAAGGAAGAACCGTCTTTACTCCCATGGCAACAAATGTCAAAATTGACAAAGATGAGAAAGGCAAGTCCGTGGATGAATCAAAGTATCGAGGTATGATTGGTAGTTTACTTTATTTAACCGCTAGTAGACCGGACATTCTTCATGTCGTATGTCTATGTGCTCATTTTCAAAGCAATCCCAAAGAATCTCATATGAGTGTCGTTAAAAGGATTTTTCGATATTTGAAAGGCACCATTCAATATGGTTTATTTTATCCAAAGAATGAAAAATTTTCTCTTAAAGGTTATAGTGATTCGGATTATGCGGGTAATATTGATGATCGGAAAAGTACTTCCGGATCATGTCAATTTTTAGCGATTGCCTAGTTTCTTGGTTTTCAAAGAAGCAAAATTGTGTTTCTCTTTCAACGGCCGAAAGTGAATATATTTCCGCCGTATTTTGTTGTACTCAACTTCTTTGGATGAAACAAACCTTAGCGGATTACAAATGCTCGTTTGAAAATGTACCTATCTTTTGTGATAATATATCCGCTATAAATATTGCTCAAAACCCGTTCATCATAACCGTACTAAACATATTGAGATTCGACATCATTTTCTAAGGGATTGTGTTTCAAAACGTAAAATTGAGATATCGTTTGTACCATCTCAAGATCAATTAGCGGACATTTTCACAAAATCGCTATCTTCCGAGACTTTTGCATCAATACGAGCTCGGTTAGGCATAATGCATATTGAATGAGGCCTACGTTTGCATTTTGCGTTTTTAAAACTTAGGGGCGAAAAATCGATTTTTGGTTGAAAATTCGGATTTTGGAAAAACGACAAAAACAATGGGATAAATAGGTTGAGGGCAACCGGTCGCCCCTCAACGCCGACCGTCACCCTCAACCTCGACCGCCGCCGCCTAAGCCATTTCTTGGATTAAAATGGTTCTGTCTTCAGCATTCGCAACTTTAATATATTTTGGCCATTTTTCGTCACCTTTACCATATTTTCACATATTTCATTCAAAAATGGTTTTCATGCATCTTTTTCACAACATGGACGTTATATAGCATGATCATCATCATTATGGCTCATCTTTTCCGATCAAATGGTAAGAATTTCTCTTCTTTTGCTCAATTGGGTTGAACCCTTGAGTTAATAACCTTATGGTATATTTCTTGATATTTTTTGCATATGATTTTGATGAGCTTATCTATTATGCTGAATTGTATAATGATTGAGGTGAATTGGTGATAAAAATTTTTGGCTTGAAACATTTACAAGGGTTATATACAACCTATTTTATTTTTCACGCACACAAAGTGTTCGATGAAATGTCGCAATGAAAATTTCAACTTTTACATGATCCTCTTGCTTCCAAAAGTCTCCAACTTCTATTGAGATCATGTTTTGCCTAATAAAACAAGAGTATGAACTCTTCATGATACATTTCTCCCATTCTCCTTGGACTTTTACTCTTTAATTGCTCAACGGTTAATAAACCGTCCCTTTGGCGCACTTTGATATTATTGTATGGTGTTTTCACCATTCTAACATTCTTTTTGATGATTCCAAAGGGGGAGAAACAGGATATTGGCTCGTTAGCTCAAGAAAAGCTAATAAAAGCTCGCAATAAAAAGCTATGGCTTCTTAAAGCCAAGAATACCTAGTCCATGGCTTGAATTTTGGACTCAAATGAAATTAACTATAAGTATTGTGACAGGGGGAGCTTCTTTGCCTATGATGTTTATAGGCATCTATATAAACTAGTTATAGCTTGTACTTTTAGCTTATGAAATATCTTTTGTTTATATGCTCATAGATAGGGGGAGCTTTGTATGAAATGTTTTTAACGGATGGTTCACTCGTAAAACCGGTTGATTTGTTTTCAAAGTCGTCCTCGAGAAAATTGTTTTGGTTTGTAATCATCAAAAAGGGGAGTTTGTTAGATAAATGTTTTTATCATGATTTTGATGATTATGTTCGATTTTGTTCAAATGAGTTTTTAAACCAAAACAATGTCCCTAAATGTTGTCTAAATAATTCCGATCGACTTAAAATATTTTTACTATTTTCGAGTATTTTTTGGAATTTATTTTCGATAAAAAATTGACAACACATTTGTTTCAGTTCGACCGGTCGTCTCCTATAGACAACTCGTACACTGTTGAGTGAGAAACAAAAATGAGGCGTAAGAAAAAAAGGGGGGCGGCCGGCCGACCAAGTGGTCGATCCGTGAGGGGCGACGCCGGTTGGCCGACGTGACGGGCGACATGCACTGGAGTTGGTTTTTTTTCCGACTTCTGTTTGAAATTTCTTAAGGTCCAACCGGTCACTAAATGAGCGGCACACGGCCGCACTTCCCCTCCGACCGGGTCCCCCGTAAAAATTCGCAAATTCAATTTCAATCTTATCTTTGCGCGACCAAATCGAACCCTATGTTTATCAAAGAAACTATCCATTGCGTTTTGATACTTTTTCCCTATTTTGTGGGATTGATTTCTAACAGCTATATTGATCATTTTAAATGGTTTCTTTTGCGAAAGAAATCACTCCCCAAGGAGGAGCCTCCTGTAATACCCATTCTTTTGGGGATAAAATTAGGGTTTGATTATAACCAATTTTGGGAATGATTTATAATTTTTGGAAACCCTAAATTTCCTAATTGGGGATTTTTAATTTCTGATTTTATTTTCATAATAAAGGAAAATCAACTTTTACAAAAGGAAAAAATCGTGTTTATAAGAGAAGGAAATCAAATATGCGTTTATGGCATGTAAATCAAAATATTTTTGGCAATCAAATTTCAAAGATAATATTCTTACCTTAAATTATTTGAATCCTTGCCTATAAATTGAAAGTCTCCCTAGGGTTTTTATTCACAATTTTCTATACCAAGCAAGAAGATAAAATTCTTCTTCTTCTTTTTCTTCTTCTTCTCCCTAAAACTACCGCCACTACCACCACCACCAGTGCTCCACCTGGCTGCCTTCCACCATGGCCACCAACTTCTCAAACCCTAAGCCCTATAACCAAAACCCAAGATAAAAATCAAGGAAGGGAAAGAGAAATAAGGAAGCGAGAGAAGCCATTGCCGCCGCTGATCGCCGATCGCGCCGCTTACCAATGACGGAGACGAAAGAGAGATGCGGAAGGAGATGAGAACTTGAGCACTATGCATTCGCGTTTGCATTTTTTTCATGATGCTATTGCATTTAAGGTGGGGTTTACTGCTTATGTCTACATTAAATGCATTGTATGATTATTTGTGTATGCGCACGTTAAACATGAAAAGCAAGACACTTAATTGTGCAAGCATGAAAAGCAAGACACTTAATTGTACAAGCATGAAAAGCAAGGTACTTAATTGTACAAGCATGAAAAGCAAGGCACTTAATTGTGCAAGCATGAAAAGCAAGGTACTTAATTGTACAAGCATGAAAAGCAAGACACTTAATTGTGCAAGCATGAAAAGCAAGGTACTTAATTGTATAAGCATGAAAAGCAAGATGGTACTTAATTGTACAAGCATGAAAAATATAGGTGTGCATGCATGAATGATTGTGCTTTGTATTTAATTTAGACATTGCGTCCCCACTGGGCTGTTGTATGCTCATCCCATGTTTTCCACAGATGAATGAAGGAGCCGGAGCGTGGCAAAGGGGATGGTGGAAGTCGAATCAAGAAATTAAAGGGGCCCTTTATTTTGTTTTTATTTTTATGATATTAAAAACTAAGTAGCTTTTATGAATGTAAATTTTTTGGGACACATTTTTATGGGTATTCCGCATTTATGACAAGTATTATTTATTTCTCTTTAAGAAATGCGTTTTTAAACTTGGGTTTATTTTATTTTCAGCACTTTAATAAATCGCAAATTGTATATTTTTATTTTTATGAAATTGGGATGTTACATAAGTGGTATCAGAGCGGGTCTATCTTTCCTGTAGACTTGCTAATTTTTTTTTTTTTAAATATGGGTCTTAATTTTTTTTACAAGGATGACTATTTTCAAGAAAAATGAAAACAGTAAAAAAGTCGACTTTTCCACCACCTCATGCCACGCCGACTCCGAAGAGAAAAGGTATTTTCATGTACATAGTTAATTTCATGTTCGCTCTACTCACCCATGCTATGATCACAATTATATTAACAAATGATACGAGATTGTTTTATTTTCAATGAACAAAACACTAAGTATCCAGACTTTCTAATTTGAGGCAAGAAATCGAATTTCGAGGACGAAATTATTTTTAAGGGTGGTAGAATGTAATACCCAGTTCTTTTGGGGATAAAATTAGGGTTTGATTAGAACCAATTTTGGGAATGATTTAGAATTTTTAGAAACCCTAAATTTCCTAATTGGGGATTTTTAATTTCTGATTTTATTTTCATAATAAAGGAAAGTAATTTTTACAAAAGGGAAAAAATCGTGTTTATAAGAGAAGGAAATCAAATATGCATTTATGGCATGTAAATCAAAATATTTTTGGCAATCAAATTTCAGCATAATATTCTTACCTTAAATTATTTGAATCCTTGGCCTATAAATTGAAAGTCTCTCTTAGGGTTTTTATTCACAATTTTCTATACCAAGCAAGAAGATAAAATTCTTCTTCTTTTTCTTCTTCTTCTCCCTAAAACTACCGCCACTACAACCACCGTGCTCCACCCAAGACTTCCACCATGGCCACCACCTTCTCAAACCCTAAGCGCTATAACCAAAACCCAAGATAAAAATCAAGGAAGGGGAAAGAGAAATAAGGGAAGCGAGAGAAGCCCGGTCCGCCGCTTTGACCGCCGATCGCCGATGCCGCTGGTTACCAATGACGAGAGACGAAAGAGAGATGCGGAAGGAGATGAGGAACTTGAGCACTATGCATTCACGTTTGCATTTTTTTCATGATGCTATTGCATTTAAGGTGGGGTTTACTGCTTATGTCTACATTAAATGCATTGTATGATTATTTGTGTATGGGCACGTTAAACATGAAAAGCAAGACAATTAATTGTGCAAGCATGAAAAACAAGGTACTTAATTGTACAAGCGAAAAAGCAAGGCACTTAATTGTGCAAGCATGAAAAGCAAGGTACTTAATTGTACAAGCATGAAAAGCAAGGCACTTAATTGTCGCAAGCATGAAAAGCAAGGTACTTAATTGTATAAGCATGAAAAGCAAGATGATACTTAATTGTACAAGCATGAAAAATATAGGTGTGTATGCATGAATGATTGTGCTTTGTATTTAATTTACACATTGCGTCCCCACTGGTCTTTGTATGCTCATCCCATGTTTTCCACAGATGAATGAATGAGCCGGAGCGTGGCAAAGGGGATGGTGGAAGTCGAATCAAGAAATTAAAGGGCCCCTTTATTTTGTTTTTATTTTTATGATATTAAAAACTAAGTAGCTTTTATGAATGTATTTTTTTTTTTGGACACGTTTTTATGGGTATTCCGCATTTATGACAAGTATTATTTATTTCTCTTTAAGAAATGCGTTTTTAAACTTGGGTTTATTTTATTTTCAAAGACTTTAATAAATCGCAAATTGTATATTTTTATTTTTATGAAATTGGGATGTTACAGAGCCAATGTCTGTAAATGAAAGCTAAGTCCTCTCCTATAAATAGAGACTTCATTCAAGCAACAAAAAACAACACTCTACACAAGCAAAGAGCAATTGAGCAAACACTTTCATTAATCTTGTTGTATTAGCCTAAGCACTTTCACTTGCACAAATTTGAGGTCTAGGCTTTCAATTCTTGATTACACTTGTACTCATATTGTTTCAATCATTATTGAGTTGTAATCTTGATTTTTGGTCATCATTCAACACAAGACATCCTTGTGAGTATTCTTGTGGTAAAAATACACTTGGGTGATCTAGGTGATAGGTGTTTGAAAGTTGTGGTAATCTTCAAAGGTGTTGTAAGAGGGTTGTGGTAATCCTCAAGGTGTTGTATTAATTTTTGGTAAATTAATAATTTTTTTTTCTTTTTGAAATCCATCCCGGATATACTGGGGTGGTAGTAGATTAGGCCCTAGGTGGGTTGAACTACTATAAATCGACGTGTGCTATTTACTTTCCGCACTTAGCATTTCATCTTTGCTTGAGTCTTTCGAAAAAGAGGGCAAAATCTGAAAAACCGGGATAATCTATTCACCCCCCTCTAGATTATTGTAGCCACTTGGACTAACAATGTAGGCATTCGGGCACTTCATAATTCTCATTCAATTCATGTTTAGAGTGTAGTTTGAGTGAGTAAGGGGTGTCAATCCCTGGCCCGAGAATCCGACAAACACGAACCCAACAAGAATGGGGCAATCTATCTCCATCATTAATGGGGCAATTTATGCATAATTGTGATCCACTTTACATCATTTAGTTGATAATTGGCATTTAATCAACAATGCTTTTGAGTATTTGGCTTAAAACAAAACAGTCAAATAAACAGTATCTGATGTTTACAATGATTAGTTAGTAAGACCCCAATAAGTGGAATTACCACCATAAAAGTTGGAAAAAAAAGACTTTATTTAGTGGAATTATCACAACAATAAAAAGTAAAAAAAAAATTGGGCAGATAATTTTAGTTCCACTTCCACCATCCATAGTTGAGTCAACCTTCTCAATTGTCATGACATATAAGCCACAAAATAGTATTCCATTGACCAAAAATAGAGTCTTCTTGTGAAAAACATTTATGCTACTATTTAGTATAATATTATATTCTTAAATAATGTCATTAAAATATAGTCAAGGAGATGGTGACCCCAAAATCCTCTCTTATCATGAATATCATTAAAATATGGGATAATTACAGAAACACCTCTAAAGTTTGGGCTACTTACAATTAAATCCAAAATTCTTTGACTCTCGAAGTTCGATTTCGTCTTACATTTTTCCTGCTGATTTTTTAAAATATTTAAAGAAAAATAAACTCTGACATTTACAAGAATTACAGTTACCCCTCTAAAATCAAGACAAAAAAGAAACCTGAGGAATTTTTGTAATTTCGAACATGTCCTTTTTTGTAATTAACTCAAACTTCAGGGGTGTTTTTTGTAATTATCCCTTAAAATATGGTTACCCATGGAAGTTTGTGTTTAGCTATGTTTGATGGTAGTTTAAAGTGATTCATTTTTTTAATGATTTCTATGACAAGGACAACTCATTTGACTCCAACAACTAAATGTATTTTGGCATTTTCAAAGGCATTAAATAATAGTATGAGAAAGTCAGGGACCCAAATGTGAACTCTGCACATACTACCCAACAACAATTTGCTCAAAATTAGTTTGTTGCTGTCATCAAACTCTGAAGAAATAAATGCTACCCCTTAGATTTGAATTTTTCTTTTGGTCAACCCATCAAAAGATGGACACAGATTATTGTCTCAAGTTTCCAAAGATTCAGTTTGAAGACAGTATTATTTATTTTTTTCCTTTTTTTCCTTTTTTCCTTTTTTTCCTTTTTTTTTCCTTGTTTGGAGGTAGGGGCGTCAATTTGTGACACAACACGATAACCCGATACGAACCTAATAGGAATTTAGCAGGTACAGTTACAACTCTTAGCAAGTTCGGCTCAAAATTAGGTCGGACACTACGTTAACACATATAAAAATATGTTAGGTCAAATCGACTCACATTTCAACACACATTGACCTATTTAACCCATTTAATTTTATAGTGACATTATTTTCATATTTGTGATGTATTAGTTGGTTATATGGTGATGAACAAATCATTTAATGCATTTTTAAATTTAATGTATTTTTTATAGGTATTTTGTGACATGTCGGATTACCCATGTCATAAATGGGTCGTGATATCTTGACACGAATAATTAAACGGGTGTTCGTATTTATATTTGTGTCAAACCCGTAATACCCCGTGACGTAACACGAAGATACGCGATACTACACCCCTAGTTGGGGTTAAGAAGTATGGATTGTTCAAAGAAGCTGCTTGCAACTAGCATTATGATAAACATGCCCTGGCTTTTTCCATTTTTTTTATCTTTTTTATTGTCAATAACAACAACAACAGCAACCCAAAAAAAAAAAAAAAAAGCACATCCCTTTTTCAAAGTTTTTATGAACGCGTTGAGACTAAAAGCACCATCCTTTTTTTTTTGTTAGAATCAAGACTAAAAGCACCATCTCAGAAGTCAGAAGCCAAACCAGTATGTATTATGAAAAAGCTAGCATCACTTTCTTGACTCATATATACCCAAATAAATAACCAAAATGTAGTATTACAACCTTTAACAAACCAAACATGAAAACACCCCAAATAACTCTCATTTTCTTTCTTCACATTTCCCTTACTTTTTTCCCTTTGAAAACATCATCCTCAGCAAGAACAGAAGCAGAAGCTCTACTAAGATGGAAAAACACCTTACCACCATCTCCATATCTCAACTCATGGTCCCTCAACAACCTCACAAACCTCTGCCGATGGACGGGCCTTCGTTGCAATAACGGGGGCCTGGTCTCGGAAATCGATCTATCCAATGCAAATCTTGAAGGCACTATAGACCAACTTGATTTCACTTCACTCCCAAATCTCACAACTTTGAACCTCAATGGAAATAGCTTCAACGGGTCGATACCGGCCCGTATCGGCTATCTCACCAGGCTCACTTTCTTGGACCTCAGCAACAATTTGCTGGAAAATCCCATCCCACCTGAAATTGGAAACTTGACAGAGCTTAAGTACATTAGTTTATACAACAACAATCTCAATGGACAAATCCCTTCTCAAATTGGCAATCTTCAGAAACTAGAGTACCTGGATTTTGGCTCCAATTACTTGGAGGCTCCTGACTGGTCAGAAATTCCAAGCTTTCCCCTGTTAACACATCTCAGCATTTATTATAATGAACTCACCTTAGAATTTCCAGGTTTTGTAGCAAATTGTCTGAATCTCACTTATCTTGACTTGTCACAAAACAATCTAACAGGCCAAATTCCTGAACCTTTATTCACCAATCTTGTCAATCTTGAGTATCTTAATCTCAGTACCAATTCACTTCAAGGGCCCTTATCACCAAATCTCACCAAGCTATCGAATTTGAAAGATCTTCGATTAGGAAACAACTTTTTCTCGGATACATTCTTGATTCGATCGGCCTGTTACGAAATCTTGAAATTCTCGAACTTTTTAACAATTCGTTTCGAGGAAACATTCCATCTTCTTTAGGCCAACTCAAGAATCTTCGGTCATTAGATCTTCGGATGAACGGTTTAAATTCTACAATCCCTTTTGAACTTGGCTTGTGCACTAATTTGACTTACATAGCTTTTGCCTTGAATTCTCTTACAGGGCCTTTGCCTTTATCATTGTCAAATTTAACCAACTTATCTGAGTTGGGATTATCTGATAATAGTCTCTCTGGCGATATTTCGCCGCATTTTCTCACAAATTGGACTGGATTAACTTCATTGCAGCTTCAAAACAATAGTTTCACTGGGATAGTTCCATCTGAGATAGGCCTAATGACAAATCTGAACTATCTGTTTCTCTATAATAACAAATTTTCAGGCATTATTCCACTGGAGATAGGAAATTTACGAAATTTGTGGGTTTTAGACGTTTCAACAAACCAGTTTTCAGGTGAAATACCTCCAACAATTGGAAACCTCACAAGTCTTTCAACCCTAAACCTGTATTCCAACAATCTTACTGGAAATATTCCACCTGGGATCGGAGATTTAACGTTACTCGAGATTCTTGATCTCAATACCAACCTGTTGAGTGGGCAGTTGCCAGATTCCTTTTCTAACCTCGGTAATCTGACGAATCTGTCTGTTTTTACCAATAACCTGTCAGGGATTATCCCACAGGAGCTGGGAGAAAACAGTCCTCGATTAGCCAACGTTAGCTTTTCGAATAACAGCTTCTCTGGGGAAATCCCACCTGGATTATGCAGTGGATTTGCTTTAGATCAATTTACGGTGAACAACAACGGGTTTTCTGGGCCGTTGCCGGATTGTTTCAAGAATTGCTCGGGCTTAAGAAGAGTACGTCTCGAAGGCAACCAATTATCTGGAAATATTTCGGAGGCATTTGGATTTCATCCACAACTGGAATTTCTATCGCTCGGTAGAAATCAGTTCACTGGCGAACTTACGTCCAAGTGGGGTCAATACGAACAGCTCACGAATATTCAGATGGATCATAACAAATTATCTGGAGTGATCCCAGCTGTGATAGGAAATTTGACTCAACTGCGTGTTCTCGTATTGAATTCAAATGAACTAACAGGCGAATTTCCCGTTGAACTGGGAAATCTGGACCAACTGTTTAATCTCAATGTGAGCAACAATCAGTTGAACGGAGAAATTCCTCGGAATATTGGCCAATTGACAAGGCTCCAGTATCTTGATTTGTCAGGAAATGAATTCACAGGAAATGTCCCGGATGTTTTTGAGAATTTCGAAGGCTTGCTAAGCTTGAATCTGAGCAATAACCTTTTATCAGGAAACATCCCATCCGAATTCGGACAATTGACGAGGTTACAATACTTGTTGGACCTTAGTAACAATTCACTTTCAGGAATATTCCATCATCATTGGGAAGGCTTAACTCATTGGAAATTCTCAACCTGTCACATAACACTCTTTCAGGGAATATTCCTACAGAATTGTCTGAAATGATTAGTCTGAGAGATTTCGATTTTTCTTACAACAATCTGTCCGGTCCGATCCCAACTGGTGACATATTCAGCAGAGCACCCGCAGAAGCCTTCATTGAAAACTCCGGTTTATGTGGAGCTGCAAATGGATTATCTCCTTGTTCTGTAAACTCCTCAAATTCCAGGTCTCAAAATAAAATGACAAAGATGCTTATCAGTGTCATTGTTCCAGTTGTTAGCCTCATAATCTTGGCAACGATTATTACCGGATTCTCTTCCTTCGAAAAAACCAAGAAATTAGACGAAGAAACAAAGAGTACGACAAAATTTGAAAATTCGAATCACTCATTTGGGAAAAAAGGGAAACTTACATTTGGAGATATCGTCCGAGCAACCGAAGGTTTTAGTGAGAAATACTGCATTGGAAAAGGAGGATTTGGAAGTGTTTATAGAGCTGATTTGCGAATGGGCAGATTGTAGCAGTCAAAAAGCTAAACATATCAGATTCAAGTGATATACCACTGACAAGTCGCCGTAGTTTTGAGAATGAAATTAAATCATTGACAGAAGTGAGGCACAGGAACATAATTAAGCTTTATGGATATTGCTCGAAAGAAGGGTCAATGTACTTGGTCTACGAGTATGTAGAGAGGGGTAGTTTGAGAAAAGTATTGTATGATGATGTGGAGGCTTTCGAACTAGACTGGGGTACGAGGGTGAAAATTGTCCGTGGAGTGGCTCATGCACTTGCTTACCTGCACCACGATTGCTCCCCAGCTATTGTGCACCGTGATGTATCGATAAACAACATATTACTGGAGTCAGAATACGAGCCACGGCTCTCGGATTTTGGCACGGCAAAATTACTGACTTCTGATTCGTTGAATTGGACTATGGTTGCAGGATCTTATGGTTACATGGCTCCAGGTAATGAGTTATCTGCATTTCCTACTTATATAAAGCAAAGTCTACTGTTAGAATTCTCTAGCTTCTCTCAACCCTGATAGGGAGTGTCTGCAAACACTTAAAAAAAAGTGATTGTCGGCTTTTGACTGGAAAGAAAAAATATTTTAGAGTTTTCAAATGCCAATTATGCCTATGATTCTGAATAATTCCATCAGAATCTAAATGCAGGGGGAGGGGTGGTTTAGACTTTTGATTCTACTCGCAAACAAGCACTTTTACTATTCACCACACTTTCTTTTAACTTATTCAACTTTTAGCTTCTATTTGCAAGCACTATCAACTTTTGATTATTAACAATTAATCATTTCTGCTACAACAAATCACTTCCTCTAAAAGCAGAAGTTTTTGCAAACACTGGATAGAAAGTTAGCTAGTTCTGTGCAATTGAGAAAGTCTAATAACAAGTTACTTATTCTGGACATGCAGAGCTAGCACTTACCATGAAGGTGACAGAGAAATCTGATGTTTACAGCTTTGGAGTGGTGGCCATGGAAGTTATGATGGGACGGCACCCAGGAGATCTCATATCTTCGCTATCAGCAAAAGCAGCATTAAACAACGCCCCAGATATGTTTTTGAAGGATCTGATTGATCAACGGCTTTCGCCTCCCACCGGCCAAATGGCAGAGGAAGTGGTGTTTGTAGTCACCGTTGCATTATCATGCACACGCGCCACACCAGAGTCACGCCCTAACATGCGTTTTGTGGCACAAGAACTGTCCGCCCGTACTCAGGCTTACCTGCCGGAGCCGCTGGGAACAAAAAACGTAAACAACCTGACAAATTTCTCAAAGTAGGAGTTAGTGATTTTGCTTAGATAAGTGGAGATTGTCTATTGCTTGTATTGTACAGCACAAATAATTTTAAGTCTAACTCATGTCATCATTAGGAGACAATGAGAATTCACAAATTTATCTTTATGGAGAAATTGTCCTTCAGACCAGGAGTATACAGATGAATAATGTATCTTTACAAATTTCCTCCCAAACGCTCTCTTTAAAAACTAGGGATAATTACATAGGACTCCCTGTGGTTTGGGTTAATTACAGAGAAAATCCAGCCATGTTTCAAAATTACAAAAAGCCCCCTCATATTTTGATTTTTTCTTAAATTTAAGGGGATGATTGCAATATCAGGGAGAGTTTTGAAATGTTTTTTGCTTATGAAGGAGAAACGTAACATCTTTGCAAAAACCTCTGGGTGTTTCTGTAATTAGCCCGAACCTCGGGGTTCTTTTGTAATTATCCCTAAAATACAAAGAGGATAAATAATATAACAAATTTATGATTTCAAAAGAAAAAATATAAAGATGGGCAGAAATAGAGCAAATAGAGTTCTTAGATTATCCATAAGAACTAAATAGAGCAATAGTGGCATTAGTATCAAAGCTGACAATTTGATTCAAATCATTCAAGAAAACAAAGATGGGCAGAAATGAAACCCTTCACAGAGAGTTCTTATGTTTGCAAATTTACAGATGCCACCACTTAATTTTCCTACTGCTACAAAACCAGCAAACAGATTGAGAACAATAAGACAGCTCAATGTATAAATGATATTAGCACTCCACACCACATTGTTTAAGTATGGGACCAGTTTGTTTGGGTAAGAAAGGATCTATTCGAACCCAAACAAGTGAAAAAATCGAAGCTAAAAGAATTGACCAGAGAACCACAATTGTGGGAGTCCTGTTTTGCCTTCCCATCAACCCCTTAAGGAACGGATAGAGATGAACAATAACCCAAAAGGCAAAGAACAGTTTTCCGAAAAGTGGACCCCACGAGCCGTAACCGTTGTTAATGGCACCTGAAATTCCAGCTACCACACCGACCATATTAAGGATGATCAGTGTGGTTGGTGGAATGAGAAGAGTTGTCCATTTGAAGAGGTAAAGCTCTCCAAACTCGGCATCATCGGCTGCTTTTGCTGTTACTGTGAAATTTGTGTCAACTCCAGCAAGGACCTTGAGAAGACCTTGGAAAACTGCAAATAGATGAGCTGAGACACCACCAATTACCCAGAATTGCTCGTTGCGCCACCAGTCCTCAATGCTAACTCCACTCCATCGGAGCTCAAGCACGCCTGTAGCAATGATGGAGAGGAAAAGCGCGATAAACCATATGCTTGCTAGGTTGTTCAGCTGCGTAAACAATGAGATTTATGTCAGAATAAGTGGTAAACAGTCTTGTAATAACATGAATGCCACTTTCCAGATTATTGCTAACTGGAGTTTTATGTAATTAAGCTAAACCTCGTGGTTAGTTATTGTGAGGTTTGTATTTCTTTAACAAATACCCCTCTTAAGGGTGAAATTTGTGAAATAGAAACAAACGTAAAGGGGGTATTTGTAATATTGAAAGATAGTTGGGGCTTTTTGTAACCTTAAGGGTATTTTTTGTAATTAACCCTTATTTCTAGGGATAATTACAAAACCCCACTGAGGTTCGGACTAATTACAAAAAAAAAAAACAGAGATTTTTGAAAATTGCAAAACCCCATTGAGATTTGATTCATCTTATATTTATCCCTCCATAAGCAAAAAATATTTCAAAAAAACCCTGATATTTATAAAAGTATCACAGTTACACCCTTAAATTTAAAACATAATCAAAACTCAGGGTTTTTTTTGTAATTTCGAAACATCTCTGGATTTTTTTGTAATTAGCCCAAACCTCAGTGGTGTTTTTGTAATTATCCCTTATTTCTATTGGTTACGTGATTGATCACCAGCATTGTTTCCAATTTAAGGAGACTGAATATTTCAGCAACTACTCTCCTCATAAGCGGCAGGCATAGGCTCAGAATACAAAGTTTATTTTTAGTTTATTATTTTCCACGACAATATAGTTAAGTGATTTGATTGATTGTACTGATTTTTTCAACATTTCTCCAGTAAAATTCAGGTTAATGATACTTACAGTTGGAACGATAAATTTTCCAGTAAGTAGACACACAGCTGGAAGTATGCAATAGGCTAACAGAGCAATGGAAGTGAATGGGTACACAATGGTGTTAATATAAGCAAGTCTCTCGAGCCATTTGAGCTTTCCTCCATAGCCATACCAAAGTGGACAATGACGACTAAGGAAGATTTCAACAGAACCAAGAGCCCATCTCAGAACTTGGTGCAACCTATCGGATAAATTGATTGGAGCTGATCCCTTGAAAGCAGGTCTCTTGGGTGAACAGTACACAGACCTCCATCCTCTACAGTGCATTTTGAAGCCTGACAAAATATCTTCTGTAACCGAACCATAAATCCATCCAATCTGTTGGTCAAACAAATTAAAAAAATATTAGTCACATACTATATGAAAAAGTTCTGTACTCAATTTGAAATAAACATTTCCACATTAATGTTTAGGATAGTTAACAAAAAAAACCTGAGGTTCAAGCTAATCACAAAAAAACAAAAAAACAAAAAAAAGAGTTTTTGAAAATTGCAAAAAAATCCCCTTCATAAGCAAAAAAAATTTCAAAAACCCCCAGTTACCCCCTTAAATTTAGACAGAATCAAACTTGAGGAGTTCTTTTGTAATTTTGAAACATCTCTAGCTTAAATCGTAATTAGCCCAAACCTCAGGGGTGTTTCTGTAATTATCCCTTAATGTTTACTGACTCCTTAAATGAGAAAAGATAGATTCTGAAAACATGTAGAAATTGACTAAACTTGTTTACTTACCTCCTTGCCCCATTCGGTTTTTTCTTCATATCCACAACTAATAACATGAATGGCTTCTTTGATTAGTAACGTTGTATTACTCCCCTCAGGAAGACCACCATCTTCCATTAGAGTGGAAGTAATGAAAACTGGAGACATTCCAAACCGTTTTTCGAAATTCTTTTGGGACATGAGCGATGATTTTTCCAACTCATCATATCCTTCCAGCCCTTCTTCAATTTCTTCGAGATCAAAAGCTGCTGCAGATGATTTTCGCGTATACTGCTTGCCCATCATTTTCTTCTTTCTATACATTCCTCCCAGGCCAAGCAACGCCTTAAGTCCCTTTTTCTTAGTCTTTGACTTCTTCCTTGATCCACCACAACAACAGCAGCACCATTTGGGCCAGCAGTCACAAGTCATCTTGGGCCGCTTCTCAGATGCTGGTGGATCATAGCCATATAATGCCTGCCTGTTAAAAACACACCCAGTTCCAACGTACACGGGCCCTTGGATGCCATCTAGGCCTTTCATGTTAATCTGTTAAATAATAATATGCAGATCAGAACTGATTTTAGAGGCTGTGATCAAAGATCACGTTCAAGTGAAATCTCTTGCTACAGATTGAACTCATTCGAAGTCTTGTATATAAAAAAGGATAATTACAGAAAAAAAACGTGAGGTGTGAGCTAATTACAAAAAAAATCAGAAATGTTTCAAAATTACAAAAAATAAGAAAACTACGTGAGGTTTGAGCTAATCAGAAAGGTTTTATTATGTCTTAAATTTAAGGGGTTAACTATAAATTTCTATAAATATCAAGGGGATTTTTGAAATGTTTTTTTGCTTGTGAAGGGGGGAAATGTAAGACGGAATCAAACCTCAAGAGGTTTTTTGTAATTTTCAGAAACCTCTTGAGCTTTTTGTAATTAGCCTGAACCTCAGTTACTTTTTTTTTTGTAATTATCCCTATAAAAAATTTGGAATCCATGTCTGAACAGGGTCATGTATTATTCTTAACTAAGTAGTGAAGCATCACAAAAACACATGGAAATTTGCATATATCTATCATGGCGATCAATACCGTCAAATCTCTGAGGAAACTGGACATAGCAGAGCTTCTTCCCAATTTGAGGATCCATCAAAAGCACATAGCTTCCCTCACGGCCTTGCTGTTGTTGAGGTAATGATCACAATCCAGATTCAAAATGAACGGTGCATTAGTAAGAACTGCAGAAACTCGAACCTGTTGATTGCACAAGTATCAGAAACAATGAATAAAACCTTCAGTTACATATGAAAATAGCAGCCAGTTGTTTACGTAGCAACTACTTACCAATGCATTCATTGCACCAGCTTTCTTATGGTGCTGATAGCCTGGCCGTTTCTCACGTGAGACATACACAAGTCGTGGTAGCTCCTTACCTTCAGTGTCAAGTGCACCTTCCTTCCCAAATACACCTGCAACATAAGAAACTTCTTGCTCATTTACATTACACTTGGATCATTTATATTAGCAACTCGCAATCAGCCAGTTGATAAAGGACTTGAGAATTGAGGCACGGAAATTTTCTTCTTATCGGTGATCTTTAAACCTGAATCATGCCAGGGTGATCGCGAGTGTTGTTTCCAGGCCATTGAGTACCATCTTGCATAACCCATCCTTCTTCTGGTTTCTTCTCAGCCTTAGCCACTAAGGCATTAATTCTTACTTTGAACTCTTCGTATTCTCTCTGCAATAGATAGACGACACTCTCTAAGAATCATCTTATCCCATCAAAAATATTCACCAAGAGATAGCAGAAGACACGGGCCACGTATGTGTGTTTTCAAAACCCATTTTCCATTTTCCAACTATTCTGAAAAATGGGTTTACGTTTGTTCAGGGAAGTTTTAATGGAAACGAAATCATTTGCAGTTTGAAAATATTCTTTCGGAAACACAACCAAACAATTTTCACCATATCATGCAAATCTATGCAAAATCACACTTCAAAAAACATAACCAAACAACTATTCACTAGAATCACGGAAATCTATATAAAAAATACACTTTAAAAAATATAACCAAACATATTTTCATTTCCAAAACAACAAACTAAACATACTCTCAATTCTCACACAAAAACCAATAAAGTCTGAAAATTCATTTTCCAACACTGGAAATTGGACTTGGAAATTGGATTGCTTACCTTCATGGCCCTACGATCCTTTACAAAAGTAGGCTGCACCTTATCTTTCAGATAGTCGATTTTCTCAGAGAAGTAGAATTCAGGTGCCCTAGGCTCAATACTATACTTCTTGCAGAATGGGACCCACCTCCTCGCAAACTCAGCAGTTTCAGACAATGTATCGAACAGAAGCATGGACGCGCCATCATCCGACACGTAGCAGCTCACCTTATCCACCGGATAATCAACGGCCAAGATTGAGAGCACTGTATTTGATGTAATAATGGGAGGTTCCTTAAGAGGATCCACTGTACTCACAAAGAAATCGACAGGGGAAAGGCGGCTAGGCTCTCCCTCGCGCTCGAACCTCAACGAGAGGCGATCGAGATAGGTTTCTCGGTTAATGGGGCACCATTTGGGGAACTGATCGAGAATCCAGGATAAACCAAACCATATCTCACATATCACGGATATAATCCATAAGGGATAAGCATCATATGCTGGGGTCAAGATTCTAAAATGGAAAAAGAAACACAGAATGACGAAACGTATGACGATGACAATGCGGTAAGGGCTAATTAAGCGTGAAGGGATTGGGACTTTTCGCCATAGCGGTTGACGAGCTTCAGCCAAACTGAGGAAACACACCACACAACAACAACAAAAATCGGCGCGAAAATTAAAATTCGAATTGAAACAGTGAAATTGCCCCCAAAAAAAGAATAAAAAAAATCTCACAGAAAATCATCGTCGTCGTCTTGATTATTATTTCCTCCATCGTCAGTTTTGGTAACGAGGCCCCTCTTTTCCTGTCTGGATTTCCATTTCTCGACTCGTTCCTTCCATTCCTCATTGCTGTAGGTTTCTTTTTCACCTTCGAAATCTTTACCAGCAACTGTACATAATAATATGACTTAGCAGTCAATAATAATCTCGAACAGGGGGTTGAGTTTGAATATGAGAAATTTGATTACCACTTGCGGCGACGGAAGGAATGGCTCCTCCATTGATGTGAATTCGATGCTCATTGTAGTCCCCGTGTTCCTGCGCGCACGCAAAACTGAATATTTGCCTTTTTCTTTATAAAAAAAAAAAACCTAATTATCAAATAATTGCTACTAATATAATTAATTACCGAATGCTGAGTATCATAACGACGATTCTTGAGCTGAAATTCATCTTCGTAATCGTCATCAACATTTTCTTCATCGTCCCCTTCAACACGACGACAACCTATATGTACAACATCACTGAACTGTTACTATTATGCACTAATCATGTTTAAATATTTTATTGCAATTTTGTGTTGCATCTCCTATTCAATGTTGTAAAAATTAGTCGCTAAGCGCTGTCGTGCCTCATCGGAGGCGCAGGAGATTAGTTGGCGTCTAAAAAAAAAAGAATAAAAATATAGCGGGATAACCAAAAAGATGTAGATTTTTACAACGCTCTTAATATATAAAATAAAAAAGATGTGTATATAACGGGGATCCTAATTATTTTTATACATTAAGGCGTAGCTAAAGCTACCAATCTTCCCTCGTTGTGGCATCAATGAAAAATAATTTAATTAGGGATAATTTCAAAAACACCCCTAATGTTTGGGCTAATTATATATTTGATATATATACATGTTACGTGTATATTGCGAAGGCCCAAAAATATTTTCATAAACTAATTTAAAATAATTATTTTTATAAATTTAAGATAAAATGCTCCCCTGTTGGGTTTTTTGTATTTAACCCAAACCTTAGGGGTGTTTCTATAATTAAAAATAATTATATGTTTTGACTAAGGGTAAAAAATAGTTACACCCGTGCATATATTAAATCAAAGTACCTCTGTGACGTTTGTAGCGAGTATGGCATTGAGGGCAAGTTTGTTGTCCTTCACTCCTCTCGTAGTCGTAGCAAGGCCGACAGATTGGAAATCCACAGTCGGTGCACGCCTTAAATATTGTTCCGTTCTCCGTCAAACCAATCTCGTCTCCACATATCCGACACGTCTTCGTTTTGGTCGCATGGTTTTCGCTTGTCGGAATCCCATGATGCTATCATTACAATACGAAAACATATACGAGAAAGATTAATCTCTATTAACGTTACATGTATAAGATGATGTTATTATTTTACACGTGGCAATTATCTGATGTGTGTTATTCATGCACCAACTTATGGGATGATAGAAAAGTTTACCTCATCGGCACCATGCAAAACATGGCGGCCATCGGAGCCGGTAAACAGACCAGCCATGGAAGATGAAGTTTGAGGTGTGGAAAGATGAGAGAAAGAGGGGTTTTAAGAAGAAGCAGTGTGTGTGTGTGTGTGTGTGTGTGTGTGTTTTGAGAGGCTACCAGCTTATAGGTGAGGGGTCTAAATTAATGTAAAGGTTGATTGAAATATAAGTTAAAAAGATAGGTATGTAAGAGGGACAGTTTGGTTGCTTCATCTTTTTGCCATGCACTGTTGAAAATATCATGTATACATGTCCATGTTAGAGCTTCCTTCAACTCAAAGATGTTGAACTGAATATGTACCAAACTCCCTTTCCAAACAAGCACTTGTGATATTATTATACTTGTAGTTTGTCACACTTACATACTAATTAATACTCTGAATTTTTTGTTCTGTTTTCTTTAAATTTTGTTCTCACATTATAATAGATAGTTTTTGTTAAAAAGGTTTGGTAATCTTTTTTAAAAATGATATTATTAGCTCCCAAAATAAGATACTAGGAACTTATAAACCGTGTTTAATGAAATAGTGATCCCACCTTTTTTCAAAATAAGATCCTATTTTAGCGATCTCATTTGAATTTAGGTCTTCTATTAACAAATTTGTAAATACTCATCTTAAAAGCTCTATCATATTATTTACAACTTATTTTTAAAATACGATCTAAGATCTAGGAGCTTATAAGATGTTTTATATAAGCTTAACAAAACGCCGTCTAAAGATTTTCTTAGACGAATATATAAATACACACACGCGCACATATATTATTTATGCGTAATGTCTCCATCAATGAAATTGTAAACTCAACAAAAGCTGAAATACTAAAGGCAACTTTGTATTCACAGAACCATAATTATTAAAATCATCTCAAGTCCTGGAAATCAGAAACATACTTTGGTTCAATAAGGTGGCTTTAATTTCCCAACCAAAATTACTCATCTGTTATGAGCTTTAGACCAAAAACCCTAAATGTAGAACAACTCCAACTAGCAAATCCACCGGTTGCTTACGAACTAATATTCGAAAGAACCAGAATTTCACAGCTTCTTATCAAAGCTTCACTCCGGCCCTTCCAGAAATAGGCGATCCATTTATCAATATTGGTCTTGCTAGTATTTTAGAAGACAACCAGGGCTTATTCGTGCATTTTTGCACGTTTTGATGGTTGCTCCTCAACTTTTCCATTGGAATTTTCAAGAATTTCAACCTCGGGTGATTTTTTTCTCTCCGACCATCTGAGAATTTTCTCCGAATCCGGTGCCTACGTTATCGGCTTCTACTCCTGAATTTTCATTGGTGGATGAAGACCCTTTGAGCACGTTCATGCCCGACTGCTTCTCAAACATCATCTGAAGGTATCGCCCTTGTTCTTCTATTCGGAGCTGTAGGTTTCTTTGGATCTGTAAAAATAATAATCAGACTAGTGCATTTGTCTCCAGTTACCAACTGCATTGTTTTAAGGGCCGTGTACAGGAAGCTATCGAGCAAGAGAACTACTTTGCATCTCTACAATGTATTTTATCATCTATCTAATGAATGGCAGAAATACAAAGGCTGATTAGACTATTTTTGGGGGATAATTACAAAAACACCCCTAAGGTTTGGGCTAATTACAAAAAAAACCCAGAGTTATTTGAAAATTACAAAAAAAAAACTTGAGGTTGGGTTCCGTCTTACATTTTTCCCAGTGATTTTCGAAAACATTTCAAAAAAAAACCTGACATTTACAAAAATATTACAGCTACCGCCCTTATATTTAAGACAAAATGAAACCTGAAGGGTTTTTTTGTAATTTTGAAACATATCTGGGTTTTTTTTGTGATCAACCCAAACCTCAGGGGTGTTTTTGTAATTATCCCTATTTTTTATATGTTTCTCATGTCTGAATATTAGTAGCAATTGCAGGATCAAGCTCAAAGGAAGACGGTGTGAAGATTGCGGGTTCGGGTCATGTTACAGAAAAAAGTAAATACTCCATTGGCTCATCAATTTAATGGTTTCTCTATGTATTGTTCTACCATAACTTGCAACCTAGTAACTAAAAGACCAACTTAGGATCATCTATTGCACTGAGCAAAAATTTCACAAAAGCAGAAATTCATACCTCAAGTTGTTCATGAAGCCTTTTTTGGACTTCCATCTGCAACCGCAGAGCTTCAGTGATCTCAATACCCCTGTTCCGAAACCAGAGGAGCACATCAATCAGAAAATTTAACAAACCTTAGGTTCTTTATTTTTTTCCTTTTTTTTTAATTAGGCTAAAGGGTAACTTTTGTAATTTAACCTAATAAATATACTACAGAACATGATTAACAAAAGAATCCCATTTCAGTAATAAGGATCCTCAAGTAAACTTACGTTTTCAAGTCCAGCGATGAAAGTTCTTCAATGGAGGTCGTTTTTCTCTCTGAAGATTCTGCAAAAAAGATTAGATGGCTTTCTTTTTAGGTGATAAAATAAATAAATAAAACTAAAATTGTTTATATGACAATTTTAGAGTATCTAACAAACCAAAAGTCTTTTTCCAACCATTTCAAGGTTTTAAAAATTTTGGAAACAATGATGCCAGGCCAAGGGAAAAGAGTGACAAATAAGAGAGCAGAAAATAATAATCCAAGAACGTGTATACCTCATATTAATCAACTGAGAGAATAGCTAAACATGGCTGGTAATATAAAAATCTGAAAGATTTTTAATTTTTAAATCAAATCTTTTTCTATTTGACACAGAGAGAGAAGAACACAAGGAAACTAATAGGAGTACCCAAGGGTATAATTGGGCAGCACAATAGAGCAAAAGTTCATTTTTTAACAGGTTAGTCAAAAAATATGTCAATATCAAGGAAACTGCAAGAATACAAAGCCATATAACAGTCATTGGCACCGAATTAGTGGAGTATAGTTAAGAACCTATTACGTCAAGCAAATGAAACTAGATATTATCTTGGAGAGGTTAAATGAAAATATCCCTTCATTGCAAAGTCATGATTAATAGACAGTGCATTGAAATGGAAATAAATACAAAACGAGCCAAGTACAATCAAAAGTGATAATCTTGAATTCAAGTAAACCTGTAAACGGTGAAAATA
This sequence comes from Rehmannia glutinosa, assembly GCA_016081115.2. Taxonomy (NCBI): domain Eukaryota; kingdom Viridiplantae; phylum Streptophyta; class Magnoliopsida; order Lamiales; family Orobanchaceae; genus Rehmannia; species Rehmannia glutinosa. The sequence continues at coordinate 564,150 of CM071936.1, forward strand.
GCTGATGTAATATTTTAGAAAAACCAACAAAGATAATCAAAGTAAATTAGTAAACTAACTATGCCTGCTCCACAAAAAAGGGGAGAGAGAGAGATCTTAAGGCAAAAGAAACGGCTGTTACAACTAACAATGCCACTACCAACAGAGAGAAAGGAAAAGCAATTTCAATCTCCTGATATGAACATTATTTCAGCCAACTCTCACTAACTGCACTTTCCTCTATTTAATTTTATAGTTTGCGATAGAGAATGATGAAGTAACATAAATTAGAAGACACAAACAGCACAAAAATGGGAGCAAAAAGACGGAAGAACTTGTCACATACCTTCTGTCGTCTCGGGTTTGTATCTAGCTGTACGGTACTTCTGCAGGTGAGAAACAGTTTCCATATTTAATTCAGAATAATCCATGCAGTCATAATAGATTTAGGTCAAGAACATGATAATATATAATACATACCTGTAGATGGCTTTTAACATGATAGATTGTCAAGCTTTCAACTTTCATTAACTTCAGGACACCCTTGGGAGTAGCTCCTGTGTTAAAAATTGAAGTAATTGGTGTGATTGCCAAAATTACGAGTTTAAACTGGATCGTTCTAAGCAGTTAAGCAAGAGGCAAACCTACTTTCACTTCCACCAAGTTTGTTAACTGCCTCCACAAAGGCCTCATGGAGTTCGGGTGTCCAACGCATGCGTTGCTTTCCTGGAGCAAAATTAGTGGGTGGGGATTGAACATCAGCATTGCAAGTTTCTCCAGGTGTAGCTGGAAGCTGCTGAGAAATATGGGGTTGCATTGAGATACTTGTTGACTGTTTGGACGATTGACACAATAACTGTAGTAGCAGAAAAAGCAAAAAGTTAACCAATTCATGGTCCCTATTGAACAGAGACAAAAGGAAACAAAAATGATTGCTTTAAAAGTGGACAGAGGAATAACCCCAACCCATACCTCTGGATCAGCAACATTTGCATCAGCAAGAAGCTCATTCCAGTCAGAAGTCAAAGCATCATTATCAGTAATAAGCTGATCAGCCCAATCCTGCCAATCGTTTGGTTTACTGAGATCCTCAGGAGGAACCCCAACACCACCACTGTTACTACAATCAAATTGACTATTCGGGATTGCGGTATTTATTGGAAAATCAAGAAAATCAGGTATTGTATTTGTACACCACAAGTCATTATTATCTTTGTTATATTGGCTTGATGCTGTTGATTGGAGAACTCCAGAGTCAACAGAATGTGGTACTAGAACCGAAGACCCAGTATTTGGTGATTGCGAAATGAAGGGGGGTTGATTTGGGTACTTCTCTTGTTGTTGAACAGATGAGAAATGAAGATCATTACAAAATCCTGAAGATGAAGAAAACATATGTCCGACAACCCCACTGTTTGAAGGCAGTGATGAAATGACAGCTGGAAGACGTTGCTTGAGTCCCCTCTCTACGAAAACCTGCTGAGAGTGAGAAAAATTGGGATATTTTTCCTCTTGAGGAGTCGGGAGAACCGGTAAAGAAGAACGTAGAGCTCCAGATGCCCCGCAGTTATCAAGTTGTCTTCCACCTGGTCTTTGAATGGATAAAGCTGGTCTTGTTTCCATTCTTGGCTGGTGTGTAAATAATAGCAACTTAAATATAAGTTACAAATAACCAGCTCGGTTTCTGCAGTCGCCTACGTAACCTACGCCAACGCAAGAAACCCGTTCAAATTCAAATCTATAAGAGGTCAATTCACAGGATATTCAAGTTCAACTAATAGGAAATACGCAGAAAAAAATCAGTAATCTTGCCTCCTAAATGATAGCACATTGGAGAACTTACTCATGCATCAAAATAATTTAGATTAATCTGTTGGAATCCAATGTTGGTCTTATATGTGAAATAAGTATGTGTTGCAGACTGTCATAAGGATAAGCCCATTTTGAAAATTGATCTACTAAGGTTTGAAGTAATTATTCTTTAATGTATCTACTAGCGTGTGGGCCTTTATGTGTAGGTACATAAGGGTAATTCTGTTTTATTGATGGGTTGAAACAGGAATACCAAAATATAGCAGCACTATACAAAAGGGATCATGATCCCTCCTAAGTCGTAAGTATGTATAGTATCAATTACTTCGTTAAAAAGAATTATCTTTCAATCCCATAGAAATAACTAGAAGAATGATCCTGGGGTTCAGAAAATGATACAATCACTGTGGATTCAGGTACACTTCCATTTGTGTATCTGTCGATTCTTGATAATTCTATATGAACGCTTATGGTTTGAATCACGGTTTTGTTCACTAAAGTTATTTCCAGCATAATCACACCACAAGTGTAAGTAATAAAAATTTGACAGATCATGGGTTTGTGCCTAGATGTTGTTCATCTATTACTAAATTCATTTGTGTTCATGCCGGATATCCACTGAAGAAACTGTAGCATTTTCCCTAGCTAACATGTTGTTGCCGTATTATTTCCAAGTAATTTCTTTCATTGGCAATCCTGCACAGCATTAACTGGCACATCAACTTAACCAGCATGCAATACTGCACCACCCTCGAACCTGCGAATCGCGATCCATTGAAAAACACTATTTTCCTTCATACATCCCAAACCTCAGCTCATATCAACTCAAAACACCTCATAAATCTATTCCATAACACCCTAAACATGAACAACCAGCTTTCAAGCAAAACATATAAGAAATCATCAATAATAAAATAAAAAGTCCCGATCATTCAAGCCACCACAAGAGCAAGCCATTAATAACACAAATTCAGACATTCAGAAATTCATTTTCAAAATTAATACAAAACCGACGTGATTCATAAATCACAATTAAAATTTCACAAAGGACGATTTTCCGGCACATACAATTAAAATGAAATCCTGCTAATTCAGAAACAAACTTACGAAACCCTTACCTAAAATCGCAAAATAATCAGCCGTCGACAATAGAACAGCTCCATCTCCAACTATTATTGAGCAAACAAGAATCTAGGCCACAATCAAATGATAAACTGAGCTACCTATACGCATACGATATCTAGGTATACGTAGCTGCGCGTGGGTGCACGTGTCTCTTAGAACGGCAAAATCGGGATTCCGGCCACGGCCAGTGGTCAAAAAGAATTGAATGGTGACGAGTGCGCCTTTTCGTTTTGTTCTCTCCTCTTCTACTATTCGGGTGTGGCTGCTTTCAGTTTTTCCTTTTATGCTCCAAAGCTTCATCACGCGCGATTTTGAAGCGTGTCTAGTTCACCCCCCTTTTATTGAGTGGTTTTATTTATTATTTTAACATTTATGAAGGGTTTTGGGAATTTTGCATGTCACAAAACTAATTTTAGTATAGCATCAATTTTGTGCTTTAATGGTAGAAATTTATATTTTTAGTAGAGTTACAATGGGCGAAGTGGGGCCGAGCCCATCGGGCTTTGGGAAAATTTTGGGTCAAGTCAGAGGCCACAGAAATGATTGGCTTAATCCAACTCATTTATGCACTTTGTGTACAAAAATGTCGTCCCGACCCAAAAACTCGGGTCAGTCCCGGCCCATCAGGGTATTCGGGTCGGCCAAATAGGCTCTACTTTCTTTGGGCCAAAAGCATGGCTCAGTCGGCCCAAATTCTTGATTTGTCACCTTTAGTTTTAGGTTAATAAATCGAATTTAATTTCATATGAGCGTGGGTGTTTCATTCCCTATCGTACTGTTAAAATATTTAATTTTCCTTCATAAATGATTCGAAAAGTATATAAATGCTATATGTAGGGAATGCCATCTTAATTCAAAATCAGATCTTCACATGTTATTTGATTTGAATGAAAATGCAATTGGTGTTAATATACCACTTGCAATATTGTAAATCCTTTCCAATAATCCATATTTATGTATATATATTGTATTGATGTATTCCCAAATCAAACTTGCATTGCAATATAAATGTATTCCCAAATAAATCATACATTTCAATAATGAATTATATTAGGTCGATCAATCTCTATTGAACTTTTTTATAATTTTTAAATCTACTCCTACAAAGTGAAAAGGATTGAGCATCAATTGTGATTGGAGTAATTTGAGTGCTAACCCCAATTGTAATCTTGTTGAGATTTATATAAATCACTATCGTTTCAAGAAAAAAATATAATGAATTATATTAGGTCGATCAATCTCTATTGAACTTTTTTATAATTTTTAAATCTACTCCTACAAAGTGAAAAGGATTGAGCATCAATTGTGATTTGAGTAATTTGAGTGTTGTATAAATAAATATAGAAAATGTTAGTGTGTGACATGTGTGTGGATCCCATCTGATAGTGGCTTGTGTTTGGGAAGTGGAATAGAATACCAACTCAACTATAAATTGTACATATGCTCTTCCCATATGATTTATATAATAAAAACCAAAATAATATAGAATATGGATAAAAAAATATATTATGCTCTTTTGAGTTGGGCTAAAGGCCAACTAGGGAGCAATCGGAAATGGACCCATTTTTCTTGGTTCTCAATATCTTTGATTCCTCTTTTATGATTGTCCTACTACTACTAGTTGAACACAAAATAAGTGGTCCTTTGTTGGAGCTTTTGTAGTGACACGTGTCAAGCAAGTAGTGGACGGATTAATTTGAAAATTTCGATTAATGAATAAACATGGTTGGGATTTATTTGAGGTCGTTTTTGAAATGCTGTACGGATAATACACTGAATGAACATGCAAATACTTTTCTGGTCAAAAAAGAGAATATAAAAAAAAAAAAAAACTTATCTACTCTGAGTGTGACATAAAATTGAGCACTTGAGAAAAGAGGTCATATATTTTTTGGCTTGTGAATACCTGGTCATTTTCCGACAGCATTTGAAATGCATTATGAAAAATTAATTAACATGCTGGATAATTAACAGTCGAGTGAGTAAAACTCTTAAACCTAAATTAAAGAAAAAAAGTTAATTTTGGCTTATTAGTTGGCCTGTGAGTACCTTCATTTTCGACACATTTGAAATGCATTATGAAAATTAATTAACATGTTGGATTTCATTTGTCAATAGATAGTCACATAATTCTAAATCATATTAACCCACTTAAAGGTACTAAAGTTCAACGTTTCATCACTCTCCACAAAAATATTAACATGCTGGAATTTGTCAAGTGAGTCTTTATGAATAAACTATCAAATGGGCCAGACCGGGCAAAATTCCATTAGGCCACGATTCTTTAGGACTAAGTTCTGCCTAGTCCATGAAAACACACACAAAGTTGGCAATCGGATCAGGTCTAATGGGCACAATTAATTTAGGGCCTCAAAATTTGAGGCTCAATCCAATCTTTTTTTGTGGGACGAGTTTATTTTGAAATTCTCCCCATTGAGATTTTCCTAATATTTTCAAGGCCTCAAAGTCGAACCTATCTAAAAACTACACTCTACAGTAGACCCATTACTATATTTATATTTTAAAAATATATCCATCTGTGTGGGATTACATTCCGTCTTAGAACTATTATTGACTTAAAGAAAATTACCGACTTCATCAAATATTTTACAATTATAACCTCAACTTTTTTTTGAATATTCATTCAAAATAGATATATTTTATCAAAATTAGTTGTAAAGTTCAAGCTTTTTTGTAATTTATAAATTCATCTGATATTTGTAATATTTAGTAAAATTATAGAATATAGTAATAAAGTCAAGCTATTTTTTATATATAGAAAAGTTGAGAGGTTTGATTATAAAATGTTTAATGACATCAGTAAATTCTATCAATAGAACTAAAAACTATTTTAGTAATAAAAATTATGGGTTTTTGTAATGACCCCAAACCTAAGGAGGTGTTTTTGTAATTATCCCTAAAAAATACACATTCCTAAAATTACTACTAATTATATCAATAGAACGGGCCTTTGGCAGATAAAACAATCAAAACAATATCTTGTTCCAAACCTGCATTAGAATCATGAAAATTGTAAGCCATATATATAAGCATAGAAAACAAATCACTTCAAAACATCAAAATTATGAACATAAATTAGCCAACCAATGTGCTAATCACAAAATACCCCTTCCACAGAAAAATTGAGCATCAACAACATATGATAAAATATAGTAAGCAAAATAAAAATCAAATTCACCCCACTACAAAAGAAAATAATAAGATTAATGCCTCCAAATAAGATAACTGAATAATTCCTTCCTTTAAAAATCCCAACAAAAATTACCATCTCTAAAATCGTTACATTATACCAAACAGAGAAGCAAACACAAAATTTCAAGAAATCCAAACTTAAACTCCTAAACAATGGCATTGGCAGCACTGGCAATCCTGGGCCAAAGATCAGCACACTCCTTCCCAATAGGGCCGGTGATGGCAGAGCCTACATAAAATCGCAAACAACAAAAGAAAGAATGATATAAATGAAAGAATTACAATACACTACAAGAAAAGAAACAATTTCACAAAAAAAGACATCAGAATGTGTCTGAAAAAATATTAAAAATAACACAAATGAATGAATACCTTTCATTTCACCCTTAGGATTCACAATGACACCAGCATTATCTGCAGATGAGAATAAAAAACAATAGAAATTAGCAAAAATTTGTGCTGGTTAAGCAAACAGAATAAACAATCAGAATTATTCCAACATTATAACAGCCCTACCACACAATAAGATGAAAGACATGAAAGCATGCCAAAAACTATGGCAATAATTTACTCAGTTGGATAGGTGAAATGAAGGTAGGTCAAAGGCATGAACAAGCTCAAGCAACGATCAGGCATTCTGACATAAACTTAATAATACTGGCATCTTGTTCTCATCCTATGCCTTCCAGAATATTCCAAATTTATAAAATAAGCCTCTTTAACATTCTCAGAGAAGCATTTAACAATACAGCAAAAACCTAAAACATGGAGTTATGCAGCATAGAAAGGGAATACCTATTTCTGTAACTCTGTTGATGTCTAAAAAGAAGTAAAAAAGTAAACAAGAACCAACGGAAAAAGTTTAATTCAATCCTAGTGAATAATCTTAGTTTATCAAAATAAGACCAATATGCCACATCCATGCCACTCCAATTCCCACATCCTCACAAAGAATTAATAACATGTTTCACTAATTACTAATTAATGCATTCACAACTATAGAACCCTAATTTACATCAAATGCTAGATAAGGCACCAGTCACATTTAACTGAAACACATAAAGAGATTGATTTTAGGAATCACTTTTAATAGAGATCATAGCTAGCAAGGCAAACAAATACAATTTGAGTTCAAAAGGGAATCATACAGTTTATAAATAAGACCAATAAGCCACCGCCATGCCGTCCCAATCCCAAACTACCTCAGAAAGAAATAATAACAGGCCTCTATAGAACCTAATCTACATCAAATGCTAGATAAGAGGCAGTCACATTTGATTGAAGCAAATAAATGAGATTGATTTTAGGAATCAAAATTCAACAGAGATCACAGCTCAATAAACCAAAAAAATACAAATTAAACTAACAGGGTAACCATACCTTCGAAGTACATGTAAACGCCGTCCTTTCGGCGCCATGGCTTGCGTTGTCGGACGATGACAGCAGGCATGACCTTCTTACGGAGATCAGGCTTTCCCTTCTTAACAGTGGCCATAACCATATCGCCGACGCAGGCGGAAGGAAGCCTGTTAAGACGTCCCTTGATCCCCTTCACGGAAATGATGTAGAGATTCTTCGCACCGGTGTTGTCGGCGCAGTTCACCGTCGCCGCCACCGGCAGACCCAGTGACATCCTGAACTTGTTACCCGCCGATCCTCCACGTCCTGTTGTCAACATATAAAGGAACAACCATGAATAAACGGGATTAAGAGAAAGCTGAACAACAATTGGAATCAAAATTGACAAATAAAAAATGAATTAGGTTTGCAGGATTGGATCGTACCTCGCTTCGACATTTTCGCCTTCTCTCAAACCCACTCGCCCTCGAGCTGAAAATGAAAGCAGAAGCAAAGTAATGGAGGCGCTAGGGTTTTATATGGCAGGTTAAAAACTTAACAGACAGGGGTAATGTGGGCTAGGGTTTTCTTGAAGTTTTTGAGGATTTAATGGACTGGACTCTGAATCATGGGCTGCTAGTATGTATGAGATTAGGCTAATAAAAGCCCGAATGTAAATTGCTTGTCGTATCAAAAATTGGATCAAGAAGCTTTGGGCTTGGAAATTAGGGACCCAACTTTATTTTGGTTTTGAACCTGGAAGTAGGGTGATTTTTGAACCCTACTATTTTATTTTTATTTTAATTTAATTAACTCAAACTATTAATAATCAAAGGCTTTTTTGTTATTATTTGGAAATAACAACAAACATTATCACATTTTCTCATGTAACGTATATGAACTTAACATGTTATAGGCGGATAGGGTCAGATTGAGCCAGATATGAATAACATAAATAATAAATAAGTCGAGAGTTAACCTGAAATGACACGTTAACTCATTATTGTGTGTTGTTATTGTGTTGTTTTTTATTGATTAAATAAATTGTTGGTATGATGTCTAGATTCTAGAAAAATATCAAATATATAATATAAATTTTCAGGTTGAAAATTAAAGTTATTATAATTGGACTTGATATCAAACAACACAAATAAAACCAAAATTGTCCAAGTTTTCCAAATATACATATTATTACGAGTTTAGATTCATGATACATAAAATAAGCAAATCGAGTTTAGGTTAATGAATATGACAAGAACAATTAAAATTATCAAATACATGTAAATTTTGATTGACAAAATTGTCCATGTTTTCAAAATATAATTATTTTGTTCAGATTAAAGGCATAAATAAATTTCAACCAACAAATATAACAAAGAGTAATTAAATGGAATTGATCATCCAATCTAAAAGTAGCCTTCATTTATAATGATGCTAAACCATTATCTTAATATTTTTAAATATCCATTAAGTACAATTAAAGTACATTTCCAAACCATTGATCCAACCTCAACTCCACATTAAGCATCCAATTTGTAACATTAACATCTAATGAATCTATCCAACCATCTATATTCTAAAAATTCACGTCAAGTTTGGATTAGTCTTCCATATCTAAAAAAGCCTTCTTATATTTTGATTGACTTACGTTTTTTTTTTGGATTAGGTCATCGATTATCTTTCATTACTAGACCCGCCTATCTTCCCCAAATCGTTTTTCTTCCTATTAAATCCCGCCTAGCTTAATCGCGCCGACTAAATTAAGCGTTTTACAACATCGACGACCATTATTACTTCTTATGGAGGATATTTTTTGAAGCGCATATTTGACTGCGCCACCGCACACAGCTCAACTGTGCAACAGAGCAAGCAGCAATGCCCACCTCTTCCTTCCTCGGCTCGCCGCTCTTCCTCCCGCCGCCCTCCACCACCGCAAACCGCCGCCACCTCCACCATCCCACAATCAAATCATCCCTCAACCCAACAAACCCCATCACCACCCTCACAAAACTCCTCTGGGGAAACTCCCTCCCACCCAACCTCCTCATCTCCACCGCCCGCTCCGCCTGGTCCGCCGCCTGGCACCTCATGATGTCCCAGCTCGCCCCCTCCGACCCCACCGGCCGCTACACCCGCCCCACCTCCCAATTCCGCCGCAGCACCACCTCCACCCACCCATCCCCCAAAACCTCCACCTCTACGTCGGCCTCCCCTGCCCCTGGGCCCACCGAACCCTAATCGTGCGCGCCCTAAAAGGCCTCGAATCCTCCATCCCCGTCTCGATCGCCGCCCCCGGCGAGGACGGATCCTGGGAATTCAAGGATAACTCTATATCCCTGCCCCAAACCAACACGATATCCTCGTTCCCAGCTTGGATAGGGCCAATGGGCGTAAAACCCTAAAAGAGGTCTACAATTTGCGCAATGGCGGATACAGTGGCAGATCGACGGTCCCGATGCTGTGGGATGCTGATAGAAAGGAGATTGTTTGCAATGAGAGTTATGATATCATAGAATTGTTCAATTCGGGATTGAATGAGTTATCCAGTAATCCGGGATTGGATCTTTCTCCTCCGCCATTGAAGAAGAAGATTGATGAATGGAATCAAATTATTTACCCCAATATCAACAATGGGGTCTATAGGTAAGTGATCACTCGTCCACTAGCTTACATATCCAATTTGTTGTTAGTTATTTACTTAAGCTACTCCTAAAGTTTAGTCTAATTACAAAAAAGTCCAGTTATCTTTTAAAATCATAAATACTTTCTTGACAACTGGTTCTAGTTTACAAAATTACAAATGAACTGTAGCGCTGCAAATGAAACAAGTCGTTTGTGGGCTACTCGGAGTTCATCCCGATAAAAACTCGTTTAATGAAGCTCGATAAATAAATGAACAACTCAAGAGATTCGGCTCGTTAGCCCATAAGCAAACATGTTAGTAAGCTCGATAGTTATAGTTCATATAATTTAAACTAATAACTTGACTTTAATTTTAATTTTTATATGTTTATTTATGGTAAATATAATAATATTTAAATAAATTTATTTGTTTGAATAAAATTATAGATTTTAGTAGATATATTATGCATTTTGGTAATATATAATTTCATTTTATGTAATAAATTACAAATTAATTTAATTTATAATTAATATTTACTATGTTCGTTTAGACTTTATTAAGGAACATATTTTTGTAATTTTGAAAAATCAATATATTAAGCTAAATTAAGCTTTTTAATGTTCTTATCGATTTGTAAACTTTTGGTAGTGATTGTAAACTCTCAATAGCCATCGATTCTTCAAATTTTTATGTTATGCAATACATATATCTCAATTGTGTTTGTAATAAATTTTTTTGTCTCCTAATTATTTCTAATCTCGCCAAACTTCAAATAGTTTTTGATGTTTGTAATAGGTTTTGGTGTATGATTGTGTGAATTTTTGGTGTAGGTGTGGATTTGCACAGAGTCAAGAAGCTTATGATATCGCGGCGAATGAGTTGTTTGCCACTTTAGACATGGTAGATGAGCATTTGGGGAGTTCAAGGTATTTGTGTGGAGACACACTAACTCTTGCAGATGTGTGTTTGTTTACAACCTTAATAAGGTTTGATCTTGTGTACAATGTGTTGTTCAAGTGCACCAAGAAGAAGCTGATTGAATATCCAAACCTTCATGGATACATGCGGGATATTTACCAGGTACATATAGCTTCATGGTCAAGAAGCTGATTTTGAAATTAGGGATAATTACAAAAATATCCATGAGTTTGTGTTAATTACAAAAACAAGAACCCAGACATGTTTCAAAATTATAGAAAATCCCTTCATGTTTTGTTTTGTCTTAAATTTAAGGGGGTGTAATTGTAATATTTTTGCAAATGTATTTTTTTAAAATATTTTTGAAAAAAAAAGACGGAATCAAACCTCAAGGGAACTTTTGTAATTTTCAAAGAACTCTGGGTTTTTTTTTCCCAAACCTTAGGGTTGTTTTTGTAATCATCCCTTGAAATTATGGAATTATGGTTTGAGATATTTTCACTAAAAAATTAACTGGTTTTAGCAATCTTGATATCATTTGCCTTTTGTTCTTTGAACAGATACCCAAAATTGCAGCAACTTGCAATTTAGAAGCAATAATGGATGGATACTACAAAATCCTTTTCCCACTGAATCCAGGCGGCATCCGGCCCGCTATTCCTTCGGGCTGTGAACATGAAATGCTATCAAAGCCCCATAACAGAGAGTCCCTGTCACTGGTTGAAAAAGATGTAAATGTGCTCATTTCATAGAAGCCTTGTCATTTACTATAATATATACACAAGAAGAATGGAAACAGGTATCTGAGATCAGATTCTTGAACAAAACAGACAAGGTTTACTTACAAAAAGTAGCCATGGGTAATGGATCTGATATATCATAGTGCCCTTAGCATTTTCTGCAATCCATGGCTTCATGTATTTACAGGAACTACATCAAAAGAAGAAACCAAAAAAAAAGCCTTGACAAGATTCACTTTTAGCCGAATCAACTGGAAAACTGCAGCTTGTCTTTTACTAATTTGACATTATGTACAAGGCTGTAACTAGAGCAAAAACAACAGCTACGCGGTCATCTTCTTGCTCGTCTAGTTCCTACAACACAAAAACCTGCTTATTAACTGATGGGATAGCAAACAAAGGAATATATATATATATATATATATATATATATATATGTAATACACACCAAAACTTTGAGATGATGAATTAGAAATCATGAACATAATTATAACAAAACATGGTTAAATGTGGCCAGTTGAACAAGACTGGGTTGAAAAGCTGTGCTTTATCATAAAAGCTTTTTGGCCAAAATGTTAAATCCACATGTTGTAAATCACTTCCCATGATATGCGGCAGATGATAGTTTTAGTGTTTTAAATATCATACTAGTGATCAAACCGGCCAAGCCACCGGTAAACAGTTCAACCGGTCGGACCGGTTTTAATAAAATATATTATATAAAATATTAATGTAATATATTGATATAAAAAGAGAAGTCATATATTTTTCATTTCTTACTTTTTATTATGTAATTATTTGATTGATTGTCTATGCCTATATTATAGAGGTTTGTCCAAATTTAGAATATTTTGATTGATTAGAATTCTTGTTTGAATTAGTTACAATTTAAATTAGTGATTTGAATCTTAACATAAATATTGAATAATTGATTTGAAATCTTGTTTGAATTGAATTATGGCATAAATATGTTAAATATTAAGTTTATAATTTCAGTTTTTATTAAAAAAAAAGGGTTGAAAAATATAAAAAAGAATCCGGTTTAACCGGTTTTGGCCGTTATGGCCAGTTTTGACTGGTTTTTGGCCAGTTTTGACCGGTAGTATAACCGCAAAAATGATATTTAGAGCCTTACCATACCGGTCCGAGCACGGGTATCCGGTATAACCGGTTCAACCGGCCGGTACGGTCCGGTATTTAAAACAGCAGCAGGGAGGGAAAAAAGGATATCTTTATGAAACCGTAAGGTCCAAAAGAGAAGCTGGAATGAGAAGAAATAATGTGTTGGCAAGCAACATCTTACTTGAACGCTTTATGTTGCGACAGAACTTGCTGCCACATTGACAACGAAACGCCTTGATAAGGTGATCATGGTCATCAAAATCAATACCATAATCCTGCAAGCACAACATAAAACTTCTCAGCAACAAACTGTATCCAAAGACATCTTTTAGTGCATGACCCACCTTTGTAAATCTTCATAATGTGACTACCATATTGTAATCACTTTCTATATATGTGACTGCATTAAGCAAACAAACATTTTCTGAACTAATCACTTCCTGAATGTGGCTGCAATAAGTAATAAACAAATTATAAATTATGCATTGTGTTATAGGGGATCCCTAGCGGCATGACACAAAATTACGTTATTTATTTATTTAAGCCATTACAAATAAGGTCGGAAGATGATCTGAATTTGCAACTCCAATGAGACTAAAAGCATATATCCAAACTATTCCAAGTTCTGGAAGATTTGAAAAAGATCATTTTCATTAATCATGATCGATCATCACACATGTTTTGTTTTCTTCAGCAATAATTTCTCCTCAACGATATAGAGAATTTTCAAAGTACACCTCTATAGAACTGTGAGAAGCAAATTTTGTGCACAAAGCATGAACAACAAAATAGACAGACCTACCCAAGTAAGTTCTTCCATGGCTTTCACCTTTCTTGTAGTGAAGAAGGCAAGCTGCATTTAGAGAAAATTTCCAATTAAATTTTATGCAAAAAATTGCTCTCAAACAACTTAGTATAAGGAAAAAGGTAAAATAAGTTGAAAAAACATGTAATTTCTTACATGATAATAGTGGTTGTCCGGAATCTCCACTTTCACAGGTATATTCACCAAGTTTGAATCATAACATCTAGCATGGTTGCAGATAAAAGAAAAAGGACATTAAGAAATCTGAAACTTAAATCAAATCAAGGGCCTAATTCTTTGAATGAGGCTAAATTATAGGAGTTTAACCAGTTTCAAAAAGAACAGAAGAGCTACTTCTTATGAATTAGTTTTATTTATCTAAGCCAGAATCTATTTACTACATATGCCTCACTAGATATAAAGAGAAGGATGAATCAACTATGAATCTCAAGCAAAAACGACAAAGTAATGCACCAAACACATAATACTCAATCGAAAGACACTTACCTATGATTAATAAACCTTGCAACATTTCCATAATAAGTAGCATCTAAACAAAGAGCTTCTTCATCTTTCAGCGCTCCTTCAGCATCCCAATCAGCATCAAGAAGCACAGGATATGAATGTTTCTCTCCTTTGGGACACCGCAAAACACGATCATAAAGTTCTGCATAGGTTAACACCTCTCCAACATACTCGCAAACAAAAGCACCTTTAGGTAGGTCCTCCAGAGCACGCAGACCCCAGCCTTTTCCTTCAGGGGTCATAAACACCTAAGACACTCAACAAGGAGAAAACAGAGTATTGATTAGATATTATCAAAAACCACCACGATATTCACTAACTTTATACGATGAAATTGCAAGAGTTCCAGCCAAAGCACTGCTGTATTCAACAATAAAATAGTACCTGTAAATTGCGAGTTATTCCTCTCTGTACCACTCGATTGCCGCATTGTTTATCACAGCCGCATCTCCACCAACATTCTTTGATGAACTTCCTCATTAAATGCCCTTTGCAAGGTTCAATGATACCCTCACTTTTGGATCTTTCTAGAGGACATTCCTTACAGAAAAACTGGCTGTGTTTCTTTGGATCACGATTCATGGAAATACACTCTTCAAGAAGTTCCTCCTTAACAAGGCCATCTGGTGTATATGCAAACTCACCTCCAGTTTCATGTGCACAAGCACATGGTTCAGATAATGACAAACAATCTCCAGAACAAGTAGAACAACAGTTCTTATCTCCAATACGAGCCAGAGAAAAGTTCACATGTGCATTTTGGAAAACCGCATTTTTGGGTATGTAGTAAAAATGATGGACACTCATTATTGACTTCATTCATCAGCATAATTACAACTTTTTCTTGCCCCTTGGATATGTCAACAACATCATGCAGTGACCTGATCATTTCGGGAGTCACATAAGGCTGCTGAACAACCACCAAGCTCAGATTCGTTTCTTCTAAGCAATTCTCTTTGTTCTGTACATTTGTTCCAGGGTGGTCATCTCCACCATCCATCTCTCTCCGATGAGAGCCATCATCTATGCTGTAGCATGGAGGAAGTAGCAGTGTTTTGGGCACAGAAGCCTCAGCATCAAACTGAGAATTACCTGAGTCATTCAAAGAACTAATGTACAGGCCTCTTTCAGATGATTTAATCATTAAATCAATGGTCGGTGTCACATTCACGGTTGCTTGAGACTCACTATTTAAATCAGATCCTAATTTCGGGAAGCATGGGCGCATTTCTTTCATAAGATACATCACTGAAAAGTTCGGGTCCAAACTTTTGTATGACCTGAGGCACTTTTCCTCCAGCAATTGTAGAACTGTTGCAGGACTAAGCCTATGGAAGTCAGGCCTTCCAAGCGCCAACCTCAAGGAGATTTTTACCTCCTCAAAAGACGAGGAAGCAAATTCTAGGTTAGAACATTGACCTGTGATCATTGCCAGCTCCCCTTTGTTTCTTTGTTCATTTGGAGCGGCATTGCTATCAGCTCTTTCTTTTTCATTCACAGATTGTGAAACTGAAGGTTCATGATTGTCATGTTCTCTAAATGTAACAATCCAACTCGATGAGTTTCCAGCACTAGATGAATCTGTAAATTTTGAACAAGGACCCCGAGAATGTATATTACAATACAAACTTCTGCAACAGTTCTGTTATGCGAGTAACATAACTTTCAGTGGAAACATCAATACGTCATAATTATGCTTGCTCAGTAGGTTTTGGCAAATTAGTTGGACATCTCAAAGGTAAGTCCCAATCTAGGACCTCAGTGCAATATACCAAGAGCCACACAACAACCACATTCCTCATCTTTTGGCACACTAAAAACCATTATAAATTAGACAAAGTAGCATATCAAGAACAACAAAAACTCCTTAAAAACTAATTGCTACACCCAATCCATTGAGATTTAGAAATAAACAATAAAACCCAGAAATTTCTGGATCAAAGCAGAATCCCAGTGATCCAAGTGTTGTCTAAGATGCACCAACTACATGAACAAAATGTTAAATACATACAGCTAAGGTA
This sequence comes from Rehmannia glutinosa, assembly GCA_016081115.2. Taxonomy (NCBI): domain Eukaryota; kingdom Viridiplantae; phylum Streptophyta; class Magnoliopsida; order Lamiales; family Orobanchaceae; genus Rehmannia; species Rehmannia glutinosa. The sequence continues at coordinate 580,371 of CM071936.1, forward strand.
AGATACTAAGATCCTCTATCAAGATAGATAATTGACAGTTCAACGTCTCAAAGAATGCATGTCTAAAAATGATATTGGAATTTAGCCAGAAGCGTAAAGCATACCTGGATTAATGACAGAAATAGGAACATCCAAACGTGGCAAGTCATCAGTGATTGTTTCATCTACAGGCTTAATTAAAGCATGACTTGCAATGCTCTTATGTTTGGGTGACAGAACAATGGAAGGCTGGACATTTGGCTCTTTAAGAGATACAGCATGGGATGAACTCTCAGGAACTGGCCTCTTTTTCCCGGACGGTATTTGAGGAGAGACAGATCCCTCTCCTCTGTCTCTGAGCCTAATTGAATGAGGAGGAGATCTCGGTTTAGTTATTACTTGGGTATTAACCCTTGTGTTTTCAGCATTGGGCTGAGGTGACTCTGCTACACCTTGCGATGCATTTAGCTTCGGGAGGCAGGTTTCAGGTAGTTCATTTGGTTCTTCTTTCGGCGTGACAAGTGGCAGTTTGGCAACGCTACTATTAGGCACATTCAAGGAGGAACTTTGACCATCTCGGTATCTACGTCGCAACCTTTTTAAAGGCCGTTCAGGCTCTTCAGCTGCCAGAGCTTCTTCCTCCAAATAATCCTCTTTCTATTTAGGCGAATTCGCCAGTATATAGTGTCACAAAATTGAAGCAAAATAACATCGAAAGAAAAATTTCAGAAAAAAATATTACTATCAGTCAAAAGTTAACATATAAAGCGTGATTACATGAAGAACAGTCACCTACTTCACTATTCACAATCTTCAAACCTTCACTATCCACAATCTTCTTTGAATGTTCAGCTACCTGACAGATAATGTTAATCAAAACAATAAGCACATTAATCATAAAAGTGGAACTACATTAAGTGATTGATTCACTCAGCACAATTATCAAACGGATCATCACATACTTCACTTTCCATAATCTTCTTCGAACAATCAACTGCCTGAAAGACAATAAAAATCAAAATCTCAGCACTTAGATAAAAACATTTAAGATTAACAAAGATGAAAGGGTAGCAGAAATACCAACCAAAAAAGAATTTAACTCAAATATGAAGAAAAGGACACAGAGAAACTTCGAACAAAGGGAAGCTGGTTGTTCAGCTCACAACACTTACTTCTGCTTCGTCTCTCTCAAATATGGCATCTGCCAGGGCTCTATAGTTTTCCTCTTCAATGTAAGCCCAGTTTTTATCATACAGTTTCAGCAAATCCTTCAATACCGGCTTCACCTTATCTTCAGAGATCCCAATACCCTTCATAGCACGAAAGGCATTTGCAACTCTCATTTTGGTTTCCTTGCTCATTTTGACAGATTTTTTACTCAGGCTGTAAACCTTCCAAATGAACCGAGAATCTTAGTTTTGTTAGCAAGTATAATAGACAAAAATGGAAAAAAAAAATGGGTTCATCTGGTAAACGCAACAAAATGTATTCATTGATGCATTAAAAATTAACCCTGAAATTACTTTGAACAGAGCATCGAAGAAATTTCAACGCATGCAACGTAAATGTCACTCGAATTTATTTAAAAGAAAATTAAATCTTCTTCATACTTTGAAACAAAATAAAAACAAAAAGGCCGCATGACAAAGGAGATGTGATTTTTCGCCAAAAAAATAATAATCATAAACCCTAGAAAACCCCCCCAAACGATTTTTTTTTTTTAAATGTACAAATTTGTGCTAAGAAATGTACGGAGAACAAAATCACATACGTGCATAGTCCATACGTAAGAAAATCTCGTTCAAAAAAAATTAAGTATCACCCCATGCATCAAAAAAAGAGGTAAGAGGGGGAAAAAAGCAAAAAAAAAAAAAAAAAAAAAACCGAGATTTCTCTCACCTGTGGAGACGAAAGCGAATAAAAAAAAAAAAAAAAAAAAATCTTACCTGTGGCTGGGTGTTCGAGACGGTAACAAGACAAGAAAATTTTTACAGTGATGGACGAAAGGAAAATAATGTTTGGAACATAGTGACTGACAGTGTGAGCAATGATGGAGAAGTTTAGAAAGCAGAAGTTGAAAATGGGGAGAGGAATGGTTTTATTCCACGCGCAAAATGGAGCGTCGCGAAAGGCTTTTTTTTTTGACTAGTTGCTATTTTTTTTTTAAATCCAAATTATTACCACTAAAAATTTTTAAGGTTGTAATTGGTCGTGCTTTCATTCGGTCGACTTTTATTTTTTGATATAATAGTGGTGAATTTTTTGTTTTTTAAATGAAAGTCGGATGTGTAGATGAAATGTAATCGGAGTTGAACTCTTGTCGATGGCGGACCGATATTTTTAGTTAAAAATATTTTTGTTTATTTTATCTAATACGTTAATTTAAGTGTAATTTGATTTTCATTTTTTTCAATTATAAAAATTTAAAAATAAACTTAATTTTAACATTTTAGTTTTTCAAATCAACAATAATTTAAATGTTGATGTTTATGATGGGAATATAACTAGTTCTTTAAAATTGTTGATTGTGTGTGATATTTTTTATGGAAAATGTAGAATAAACTATAATGCAAGAAATTCGAATAAAAATAAAAAATTGAACCAAAAAATAGGTGATATGGATCTCGTTTTATACTTTTTGTAATCAATATTAAGAGAAAAATAATAAAAAATTATGATAAATTAAAGAAATTATCTGAATTCTTTATATGGAATTTTTATATGAATAGGGGAATGAGCAAAAAATAATTAGTATAATTGGATATTGGAAAGTATGAGATTGAAATATAAAAATGAGTTAATTTTTGAGATAAATGAGATTTTTTTTTTGAAAATAAAATTACCATTTAAAAAAAGATAACTCCAAAAAATAAAACAATACATTTTGCAACCTAAACTAAAAATTAAAAATAGGTCTTAAATAAATTATTAGAAATATGAATCACAACTTGAACTTTGGTATCCCTAAATAGTATAATTGAATATTGGAAAGTGTGAGATTGAGATATAAAAATGAGTTAATTTTGGAGATAAATAAGATTTTCTTTGGAAAATTATCTTTTCCTCCATAAACAATCATATTTCCAACAAAAATTCATTCAAAAATGAAAAGAGTTGGTCTGTATGGTCCGGTCCATTAGGTCGGGCCAATTTTCATGTGTATTTTCATTGGTTGGACGGACTTAGGCCTCCAAGTGGCGGTCTTAAAGAATATCGACTCGGCCCAGGTTTTTATTTGACCCGATGTGCTAATATTAGGTCGATCTAGCCCGGCTCATTTGGTAGCCTTATTTCTAATCTCCTTGCTAGATTTTAAATGCCACAAACTGTAAGGTATGGTTTTTTCTTAGTACATGGTTCCTTTTTCTTTTAAGTGTTCCAAATAATAGAAATAAGAGGTTTCAAATATTATTTTTCATATTATCTTTTTTTGTTTTTGACAACTTTTTTTTGTCTTCAGTAGTATGTTTCGGTTTTATTATTTTTTTCAATTTAATTTAAGCATAAATTATCTTTTGCTTAATAAATAATGAAGTCATAACTCATACATTTCTTGGGTCATATAATCGATTGTTTTTTTTTTAGCTTCAAAATGAAATTTTTTATCAGAATAAATTTACAATTGATGTAACATTGAGTAGAAGTCAATTACAAGACATACAAATCAAAAACATATTCAGATCTAAAATAAAATTTTAAACCAAGACAAATTTAATTGATTCGTATAATTAAAAAAGCACAATGAAGTTGATGCCCTACAAATTATAAATTGATATTGTGTGTCATGAATCATCGAGTAATTGCTAATCTATTTTTTTGAACAATCAAACTTATTTAACTGAAAACATAAATCATTTATTGGGCAAGGACAATCTACAACTTTTTTTCACATAAGGGCACAATAAATATAAATATAATTACAAATTATATCAAAAACAATCAGAGAGGCGCACTTTTTATAACCTAATTAATACATATCTTTAAAAAATAAAAATAAATATAAAAACATAATTAATGGGGTACATTTTGATTTTTCTTAACTTAATTCAAATATAGTTTGTTTTAATTAAAATAAATACATAGTAAAAAAGCGAAGAAAAAAAAAACTTATGGAGGCACTGCCCCAATAAGGGTAATGTACCTTTGTCTCTATTATTAGGGACAAACAAAATTCACATATGTAGATAAACTTATATTCATAAAAAAAAAACTAAAAAAAAAAATAAATTTAAAAATAATAATGAAAATGAAAAACAAAAATAAACCCTAAAAACATGAAGAAGATAATTTTTTCCCGAAATTTTTCTTATAAACCCAAAAACTCTAAAAAAACTAAAAATCTTAAAAACAAATAAAAAATTTTGCTTTTAAAATTTAATAAACCCAAAAAAACAAATATAAACCACTACAAGTTTATAAAATGTTGTCTCATTTCAACATTATCAGTTACTTTTACAATTACTCTTGTTTCTTCTTTTGAGGAATACTTTTTTAAATTTATTTTAAATTCTCATACAAACAAAATTCACATATGTGGATAAACTTATATTCATAAAAAAAAAAAAAGAAACTAAAAACATTTCCCTCCATCATTGGAAAAAAAAAAGGAAGAAGATAGGAAATTAGAAAAGACCAAATAATTGATTGCTTTTAATTCTTTATATGTCGGCCAAAAAAATCATCCACTACAAGTTTATAACGTGTTGTCTCATTTCAACATTATCAGTTACATACAATTACTCTCAAGCTTTTGAGGAATACTTTTTTTTTCTTTAAATTCTCATACAAACAAACTAGTGTGCTTGATACAAAACAAAAATAATGAACTATATGACATACATAATAAACAAATTATATGCATAAACATGATGTGAAAAATGTAACACTTACGCCATTAAATAAATCTTTTAGATAAAATGTACTAGGAATTTGTACAGATTTACTATATATTTTACATCTAATAATACTAAAACAGAGCCGATCTTGACTTTTTGGAGACCCACGATCAAATGAAACGAAAATATCCATATTAAAAGAAAAATACAAATAAATATGTGTATAATTTGGAGTGCTTTATATTTTTGGGGCGCCTATCAAAATAACTTGATAAAGTATGTGTATCACATTATACAAAGAATTAATAATATTAGAGCATCTCAAAATCGGGAACCCTAGTGCGTCGCTCTCGGTGACTACTTTCAGGACCGTCTTCGGTGATTGCCATTAGGGCCGACCCTGTCGTCAAAGTCAAATATATTAACTTAACGCCTAAGGCTTTTAGTAAAAAGCTTTTCAATTAATTCTTAAAAAAAAAAAGCTTTTCAAATTAAAATCAAAGCCCCACCTTGTTGCATATCACAAACCACATCTCTGTCCCAGCAGCCACCTCTGTTGTACCTAGGTAAAATAGTACTTCCAATCAATTAAAGAACTAACAAAAAACATTCATAATCATTTAAAGAATAAATTATTTCAAAATAAAGTCCACTTTGATGGCAAAATTAAATTCAATAAACCCCGTTGTTGGCAGAGCAAAGTCACTTAATTTAGAGGCTGTTTGACAAATATCTTATTTTAGATCTTATTTTAAAAATAGATTGTGAAAATATTTGTGTAAATTATAGAAGATGTTAGAGTAATTGCAATTTTATAAGTAAAATGGTCAAAATTAAATGAAGTTGTTAAAATAATATCTTATTAGAAAAATAAATTGGGGTCCTCTAGCTTAAGCTTCTCACATCTTATTTTGAGAGTTTATAATTTTTTTTTTTCAAAAAAAAAAAAAATCACACATTTTTAAAGAACTTATACACTCAACCAAACACTTACTAAAAACGGCTGAGATCTTACGATATTTCGGCAAATGATGTCACGTGCATACAAACTGACAAATTAATTTCGAAACATAAATGATTCCCTTCTATTACTAAGGAAATGTCTAATGACTGTTCTTTCTCTTGGTTTTCCCAATTCATTCATACCTTACACACCAACTCTTTTTCTTCGCCGCTCCTCATCACTACCTCGTAAGGGCCCCTTTTCACTCGGCAGTCTGTCTCCGTTAGCGCTGTAGCAATCGGTGTCATGCCAAGCACCTTCTTTCCTTAAGGAAGCTGTCGGTTAGGCTGCTAGCTGGCGATCTTCGATACCATGAGACCACGATACTGGCCATCAAAACTGAAAATATGAATTTTCAATATGCAATCTGTATATATGTGTCAATCATCCTTGAAATTGAGGACAAAACTCTTTTGCAAGAGTGTTTGCAATCACTTAAAAAAGTGTTTTCCATTTTGGCTTAAAAAAATCACTTTTAGTGTTTACAAATGTCAACTTCTGTTTCTGATTGATTATGTTTCTACTTTTGGTTTGACTTTCAAAATAAATAAATACTTTTACAATTTTTCACTAGACATTCTAAACTTTCAATTATTTACTTTTAATTTTATTTTCAAACACTATCAACTTTTAATTTCCAACTAACCTTTTTTTTTTTTCAAACACTCCCAATAAAAAATGCCACAGTGCCACAAATTGTAGGCACAAACACGCACAACACACACTTTAACAAAAATATTGCTCTTAGACAGAAAAAGGAAAAAGCATTAAAAACTCCAGAAGCCACCAAAAGTTCAGAGGACCCCTACAAAATACAAATTCTTCTCCAATAAATCATTATTAAAATCCCTTTCATAACTCTTTATTTTAAACACTCAAAAGACAAAAATATATTAATAATTTTATAAGATATAAAAACATCTTATAAGCCAACTATCTTTGTTTTATCCAAACACTTTGATAACTTATTTTTAAAATAAATCTAACATCTTATATGATGTAGGAGCTTATAAGATGTTTTAAATAAGCTTAACCAAACACCCTCTTAGACAGAAAAAGGAAAAAGCATTAAAAACTCCAGAAGCCACCAAAAGTTCAGAGGACCCCTACAAAATACAAATTCTTCTCCAAATAAATCATTATAAAATCCCTTTCATAACTTCATTATGGTATATATGAAGCCTTAATCTAAATCTAAATGACAAAAATATTCAAGAAATATTGAAAAAAATGGGTCCATCTCAATCTCTCATTCTCTCTCTCACACTACCCATACTATTCTCCACTCTCGCCATCTCCTCCGACTACACAAACTTCATTTTCAAAGGCTGCGCAGACCAAAACTTCCAAGACCCCAATAACTTTCACAGGCAAATCCTCAAACACCTTGTCGACACCCTAGTCGCCCAATCCTCCGCCGCGAAATTCTACAACACCACCTCCGAATCCGCCATCAACGGCCTTTTCCAGTGCAGAGGCGACCTATCGAGCGACGACTGCGAGAGCTGCGTGAGAAAAGCTTCGTCCATGGCGCAAAAGCTCTGCGGAAAAGCCGTCGCCGCGAGAGTCCATCTCAATGGGTGTTATTTGAGGTACGAGATCTCCGGGTTTAGGCAGGTGGGCGGGACCGAGTTGCTGTACAGGATCTGTGGGTCGACCCGGCCGGGTGGGGCCGGGTTTGGGGACCGGTTGTATTCGGCGTTAGGGGAAATCGTGAAAGGCGTGGGGACTGGGAGTGGGTTTTATGCCGGTGGGTATCAGTCGGTTTATGTGTTGGGTCAGTGCGAAGGTGATTTAAGCGGCGGGGACTGCGTGAACTGTGTGAAAAATGCTGTGGATAGGGCTAAGTCTGATTGTGGGAGCTCAATTTCAGCACAGATTTATCTTCAGGAATGTTATATCAGCTATGCTTATTATCCTAATGGGGTTCCCAGCAATGATGATCAGAAATCAGTTTCATCATCAGGAGGTAAGATATTGAAAAAGAAGGAGTAATTACAAAAAGTACCCTGAAGTTTGAGTTAATTATAAAAAAGCCCGAATATGTTTGAAAATTACGAAAAAAAAAAATTGAGGTTTGATTTTGTGTTAAATGTGAGTGGTTATTTGCAATATTGCTATAAATGTGTGTGAGGGGGGTGTTTGAGATTTTTTTAAAGGTAAAGTGTAATAAATAATCAAATTTCATGGTTTTTTATAATTTTTAAAAATATGTGGTTTCTTTTAATAGTAACACAAATATCTAGTAAGATTTTGTTAAAGTGATTAAATATTAAATGGTTCATGATCTATCTAATAGATTAAACTTTTAGTATCAGTGCCACACCAAACAAAATTTGGAGTTCGAATCTCCCGGTCACCCATAGGCGAACTTCAACCCTGACATTTTTGAAAAAAATAATTTAATAGGTACATTTTTAAATTTTTATTTAATATTTATATGGTGTTTCTTTTTGTAGTTTTTCATCTGGCCAAACTCAATTTCATGTATCGGCTTATCCCAATTATTTTTGGCTACACCATTGCTAATAAAAATGTTCCATGTGTTAGGTTTCGTAAACAATTGCCTGTATGTGAAGGGGGCGTGTTAATGTGATTAAATGACTCACAATTTATTCATATTTAAATGGTCATTCAATAATTTTTGTAATTATCCCAAAAAAAATTAATTACAAAAAATACCTTAAGGTTAGTTTAATTGCAAAAAAAAAAAACCACCTTTTAATTAAAATTACAAATACTTGTTTATATTTCACAAATTGCATTTCTAACAAAATACAAATCTCATTGTTAGTGGTTTTTTGAAGGATATAGTTATTTTTTTATGTAATAAGGTCAAATTGTGAATTTAAATAAATTTGTATTAAAATCAAGATTGTAAATTTATATTTAGTGTAATTTGATTGGTTGAAGGGACAGGGAGGAATACACAGAAGACAATTGCTATTGTGCTGGGAGGATTAGTAGGGTTGGGTCTGGTAATGGCTTGTTTGTTATTTGCAAAATCAGCTTTCAAGAAAAAGACTCATTCTCACAAGTTTGGTGGATAGAGGTTAGTTTTCATTTTTTTTGCAACATAAATCTATTTTTCTTGATTTTTTATTTTTTATTTTCTGTATATAATCAACTGTTTTGTTGTTCTTGATCTTGGCAGGAAATAGTGTTATGGTTTTCAAGGCAAAATTTGCAGAATTTTTTTTGAGGTAGTTTTAGATTAATGGCAGATGACAGTAGATTATGACACTGTTGTAAAAATCCCGCCTAGCTATGATTAGTCCCAACGTAGGCGTTGGATTCCTCTTGTCCGCCTAGGTTTTTAATCCGATCAGGCCTCGTCTAATCCTGCTCAGGCCCAACTTAACCCTCACTAAATTTCCGTCTAGGTGCTAAGCCCCAGTCTACCGCCCGTCTAACGCCTAACACTTTTTAGAACGGGCATGTAAAAAAGGTAGCAAAATTGCTTTTTACTTTGTTTTTTAGTTTGTATAGTTTTCTTCATCTCCAAGTTTTCATATTGGGTGTTTTTTTTTCTTTCTATTTTTTCTTTTCTTGAACTGTCTATTTCAGGAAGAATGATGATAGGCATTAGTATTGATGTGGCTTTTATGTTAGCTATATGAATGTATAATAACCACAATTTAACAATTGGTTGGTGAATGGATTATTATGTAGTTGCTTTTTTATATTAAAGTAGTTGAATTCACTTTACACAATATGAAAATAAAATAATTGTATCTCTTTAGCCTAAAATTTAAAGATGCAAAATCCTTTTTTTTTTTGTCCAAATAGTTGCAAAACCTCATACTAGTCCGCTCAAAAAGCCGTTGGTTTCCAGTGAGAGTCGAATCCCATCCTACGACTAAAAGCAAAACAACAATGTCAAGCTAAAAGCAAAACAACAATGTCAATCGATCAACCGATTGAAGTGTCCCTAGGGAACTGGAATCCAGGACCTCAAAGATCCTAGGGTGTCACTAGGGCAATGGCACCGTGGTAAAATTCATAATGTTTTGAAGAGGAAAAGAAGCGAAAACGATAATATTACCCTTTGGAAAAAGAAATTCAAAATAAGCTAGTAGGATAATTGGATGAGATATTCTATTCAGGATGGTGTTTCATCTCATATTCAACCGCACGCATGATTGTCACATGTATAAGTTACTATGTTTAAACCAGTGTTGTAAAAATCGGCTTATTATATAAAACCCCGATCTTGTCCAAATTTAAAAAATCGATTTATTCGTCCACAATTAATATGGTGGCCAAAATTTAGCCTTATTTAAAAATCGACCAAAAATGAAAAAAATGAAAAAAAATTAAAAAATAGTGTTGTTCCTAGGTGGGCGCCTAGATCCATAGCGATAAATCATAGCGCTGGCGATTTCTACAAATATGGTTTAAACCCCACAATTTTGTCTTGATTTATTCTCAAGTCTCCACAATTAATATGGCCCACAATTTAGCCTTGAATTATGCTCTACAATTAATATGGTAACTTTTTATACTCATAATATTAAAAAAAATATGTTATGTACTTCCAAAAAAACGCGATCTCTATTCTAAAAATAATTAAGGGGTAAAAACTTTTATATATTTTTCCTCCAAAAACAAAAAAGAACTTTTATATATTTATCGACTACAAAAAATGTAATCTGGCAGATTTTAATTAAATAAAATAGAAGTTGTAGAATCAAAATTTGGCTTTGGAAATATCGTTATCCAGTCAAGAATGAAGGACTAAACAGTCACTTGGAAATTTCTTTTACCAACATTACTTAAAATGGAAATTGAAATTACTTTTTGTAACTTTTTGTTTCCCCGAAATTAACGATAATTTCATTTTCAAATTCAGCCCATCAAAGAATACATATTTTATGAGAATCTCTTAATGAAATGGTCTCTTCAGTCCATAAAGCCCATCTAAACGGCCCACCTTTCAAGTCCTATAAAGTTTGTGCAAATTCCACTTACTTTGACTCCGTTCTCTTATAAGTTATTGATAAATGATAAATGTAAATTAAATAACCAAAAATCATCATATTACAAAAAAATTAGACCATTAAACTTATAATTTGAATTGATTTTAACTTATAGTGTAACTTAATAAAATTATTTGGAAAAAAATAATGTAAATGCCTTAAAGATTTTCAACACATATTTGAAATAAAATATAGCCTAGTGACATGCTTGTCCAACGCTTATGCGATTTTTTGATTCTACCGGATCAATTAGATATGTATAAGTTTAAAATATGTTTATATTCTAGATCTGTACACGTTCATGCATAGAACAAATTTGTAATTTGTTAGCCCTTAAAATTCGATTTGGGTATTATTCGGGATTATTCGTGAATAATTCTCTCGATATACGACAAAATTCCATCACCAAACGATTAATTCCGATATAAATATATAATAATTCTAGAAAAATTATACATTTTAGTTTTGTTGGTTCTCAATAAATTATTTGTACAAGTTATATTATTTAATAAAAGTGTATTTAAAATTAGAAAATAAATTTAAATAGTATAATTTTTTTTTGAAAATCATGAGTTAATTTTGTCTTATTATTTTTAAAAGATAATCTTTTGATTTAAGATAAATTGTTTGATTTTTCTAAAATAAAAATTTTGAAAAAAAAAATCTAGCCTAGGGTCAAAATTCTGTCGTCATTAATACCCCCTACGATCAAGATTTTATCGTCATTAAAACCGCCATACAACGGTAACATGACGCCCAAAAGAAAAAAGAAAAATAAATAGATTAAAGGAAAAAGAAAAAAAAAGAAAAAAGAAAAAGAAAAAGAAAAATAAATCCCTCGTCGTTCTTTAAAAAGCCACTCTCTCTCCGTCACTTTCTCTCTCGAAAACGCCTCGCAGTGAATTTCTGTTTGATTCATATTTTTTCTTCTTCAGTTGAAGAACAATAATTTGGAGAAACAGTCATTCACTGTAACTTCAGCTCGGCAATAAATTTATTTTATTATTCGAAAACGTAAATTCTTTGTTTCCGAATAAGAAGCTCTTGATCTAGGGTTTTAATTTCGCGATCGCCGTTTGTCGAGGGATTGGTAGAGGGGGAGAATGGCGAATCAATACGCAGCTCAAGTCACCGCAACTCAGGTAATCTGACATTCGTGTCTGTGAATTTGCACGTTTTTTTTTTTTTATCTGCATCAGCATAAGCACTTTTTTGGGTTCTTCTTCGTTTTTAAAATTAATTGTGTTTTTGGGATTATTAGGTTGGTTCGTATTTCGTTCAGCAATATTATCAGGTGTTCCAACAGCAGCGGGATTATGTGCATCAGTTTTACAATGATTCAAGTACTATGGTTAGAGTTGATGGGGAAACCAGCCATTCAGCGTCTGATATGGTGGTAATGGCATATTTTTCATTTGATTTTATCAGCAAATTATTCGTTGAATGTTAGTTTTTGAGTTGAGATGGTGTTAGTAATGAATTTTGATTTATGGGGATTAGGAATACGGGGATGATTTGATAAGGTTGTGTGTGTTTGTTATCTGTTTTACATAGCCTAATTTCATTTTGGTTCATCTTATCCATGATTTTGTGGTTGGTGATAGAATAATTGGTGCATTCATTGTAATTGAGAGAGAAAATGTGTTTCTTACAATTGAAGAGAAGAAAAGACTACAACACAAATGAGGATGAAAGTTCATCTAAATAGTGCTAGGTTACAAGTTGCTAAAAGACTAAACTACCCTTAACAATACAAACAAATAACAATAATAACATAACATTAAATTACTCTAACATCCCCCCACAAACTCAAGATGCAGCCGCAAGGAGCATCGAGAGTTTGCCAACCAAAAAATGAAAACGAGAAAGCGGATGTGCTTTGGTGAAGAAGTCTGCAATTTGTGATGAGGATGTAACGAGCGACAAAGTAATAGTACCATCTTCAAGATGGTGACGAGTGAGATGACAATCAATTTCAATATGTTTTGTCCTTTCATGAAACACCGAATTGTGGGCATTTTGAATGGCGCTCCTATTATCGCAGTACATAGGAGTGGGATGACTAAGAGAAACACCCATATCAGCAAGTAACCATCGTAACCAAACGATCTCTGTGGTAGTAGGCTTAGAAGCCGTAGCTCGACTCGGCTTCGGTAGAAGAACGAGAGACAACAATTTGTTTCTTGCTCTTCCACGAGATAAGAGAATCCCCAAGGAAAACACAAAATCTTGTAGTAGATTTATGATCTACCTGGATCACTAACCCAATCAAGATCTCGAGAAAGCACGTAACTCCAAAGAGGAAGTAGACGAAAATAAGAGACTACGAAATATGGTGCCTCTAAGGTATCGTAAAGATACGAAGAACATTTGCCAAAGGAACGATCGTAGGAGAAGTAACAAATTGACTAACAATGTGAACAACATAAAGCAATATACGGGCGTGTAATAGTGAGATAAACCAAGTCGCCAACAATGGTACGATACAAAGTAGGATCGACCAAAAGTGTGCCATCGAGAAGAAGAATATTGAACATTAACTTCAATGGGAGAATCAACAGTCCTAGTGTCGGTGATACGAGCCCGCTCAAGAATATCAGTTGTATACTTGGAATCTGTGAGAGAAGATGACCTTTAGGTGACCAACTGACCTCAATACCTAGAAAATATCGTAGAGAACCCAAGTCTTTCATTTCAAAAAGAGAGGACAATTCTGATTTGAGCAGTGCAATCCCATCAACATCACTACCCGTGATAATCATATCATCAACATATAATGAGAGCACAATAATACCTACCAAAGAGTTCTTGACAAAGAGAGCGGAATCGTGATCACTCCGATGAAATCCAAGAGAAATAAGGGCAATCGAGAACTTCTCAAACCAAGCACGAGGTGCTGTTTGAGACCATACAAAGCTTTCTTAAGTTTACAAACCTCTCTGGATTATGGGCCACACCAGGAGGTAGGGGTGGGCATCGGGTCGGGTAGTCGGACTGTCGGGTTACAATGCAAAAAATCGGGTAGCATATATTGGTGTTCGATACTTACCCGAAATTATCGGTGCACTGACTATCCCGGTGCAAAAATGTCAGTGCACTAATCGGGTTCATTTTTTTTTTTTTTTTTTTTTTTTTTTTTTTTGGGAAAAATGTACATTTATATTATTTGAATTATATATAATTAAAGGCTTTGAATTGTAAACACAATCTTCAATCACAATCATAAAAAAGTAAGCGATTGGATTTCATAGAGGCCGGACAAATTTTGGGAGCGGTTATACAAGTATTTTCCTCTCAAAGTCTACGCATGAAATTACTCACCGAGATTATTAATTAACATGCAATCACTCTTAAAATGAATTGATAATTCAAACTAGCAATTAATCTTTTAAAGTAGAATGAAAGAAAAGTAAGTGATGCCTTTAATTTCCACCTTAATATTTCGACATTAAGTGAGTAGCTAAATATTTCATTAGTAACTTATTGATCATTTGTAAATTATGCTAAAGAAATTTGTACATGCATGTGAATACCAAAATTCATAAGGGATAAGATGTTCAAAGTCATGTATATATACAATTTAAAATGTATTTTTGTAATAAACACACATAGTCCAATGTTGCATATTAAATATAAACCAACTCAAAATGTTTACAAAATATTTTTGCATTTTTGTATTTTCCGTTGAAAAAAACATGTTTAGGTTAAGATCATGTATAAATCATTAATCATTTCAAAATATTTTAACACCCAAACATCTTATGCACGCCTAATTTCTTTTTCTTTTTTTTTTTAAATTATGTTTTTTGACTGACGGGTATTCGGGTAGTTTATCCACTACCCGATACTAATTAGTGTTTATCCGATCCGAATACCCGACTTTTGTGAGAAAATACCCGACCCGACGGATTTACCCGACCAATGCCCACCCCTACCAGAGGTGGAACCATATAAACCTCTTCTTGAAGAATTCCATTCAAGAAGGCATTTCTAACATCCATCTGGGATATATGCCATTTTCAAGAAGATTCAACGGCAATAAGTGTACGAATTGTAGTCATCTTTGCAATGGGAGCGAAAGTTTCCTCATAATCCAAACCATATTGTTGAGAGAATCCTTTAGCAACCAATCGTGCTTTATACCGCTCAATAGAACCATCAGACTTTGTTTTAATTTTAAATACCCAACGAGAACCAATTGCATTTTTACCATGTGGTAGAGGTACCAAATCCCAAGTTTCTATTTTTGACAAAGCAGACAATTCTTGACCAACTTGTTGCCAAAGAGGATCAAGAGCTGCCTCTTTGTAAGAAGTTGGCTCGGAAAGATTGTGAATAGATGACAAAAATGATGTAAAAGATGGTGAATAAGAATAATAGACAAAATCTAGTAATTAAGTAGACTTACGAACCCGTGAAGGATAACGGGGAGTAGGATCCACAATCTCAGGAGACGGAGAGGTAGTCGTAGGAGGAGAGGGAGCAAGAGTATCAGTTGAATCATCGGTACCAATATCTGCGGAAAAATCATCAATATCAACAGCAAAAGGATCAATATGGAGAAGATCAGACTATATAATTTTTGTGAGAGCTAGATGGAATGGTGAAAAGAGGAATATGCTCAAGAAAGAAAACTTGACGTGACACGTATAATTTTTGTTCAACAGGATCATAACAACGATACCCCTTTTGACCATCCCTATAGCCTAAGAAAACACGCATAGCAGAACGAGAAGACAATTTACTACGTTCAACGTGAGGATGAAGAACAAAACATGTAGAACCAAATACTCGTAAGAAAGAGTAATCATGAGCATAACCAAATAATTTCTCAAATGGTGACACACCCGAGTTATGATCGGTTGGGATCCTGTTGATTGAATAAACAGCTGTAAGAATAGCTTCCCCCCAAAATTCCCTAGGGACGGAAATAGATAATAAAAGAGAACGGGCAGTTTCAACGATATGTCTATGTTTTCTTTCAGCAACACCATTTTGTTCAGGCGTATCAGTACAAGAAGTTTGATATATAGTTCCATCTAAAGTAAGCAATTCACGAAAATTATTAGATGTATATTCCCCACCCAAATCACACCTGAAACACTTTATAACCGCATAATGCTGCGTTTTGACAAGAGCTCGAAAAGAGGAATAAATTCCCAAGAAATCAGAACGACGTTTCATCATATAAACCCAACAATAGCGTGTATGATCATCAATGAAAGAAACATAGTATCGGGACCCTCCTTTTGTGGCAATTGGAGAAGGTCCCCAAACATCAGAATGAATCAAATCGATGGTGTAGTTGAAATGGAGAAGCTTTTACTAAATGGCAATGCAGAGAACTTAGCAAGTTTACAACCACTACAACCAGAAATATCGTGAATTTTCAAATTTCGTAACAATCCAGTGGATGCTAAGTACTTTAAACGAGAAAAGGATACATGACCCAAACGAGAATGTCATAAATAAAAATTAGACGAAAATGGACCCAAACGAAAAGAAGACAAATCAATAGTAGAGGCTGCGACATCTGGTACACGAAGTTCATCCAAAACATACACCCTCCACTCCTACGGCTGTCCCAATCGGCCTCAGGAGTGATGATCTACGCACATGACAAGAATCGAGAAGAAAAGTCACAAAGATAACCGAATCACATAGTTGACCAACCGAAATAAAAGACTTAAAAAGTAAGTCCGGGAATATGATAAACACTCAGAGACACATGCGTAGAGTCAATGCAACCAACACCGCTAAGGGCATAGGTGTGCCATCAACAGTCATAACAGACGCGAATTTGAAGGAGAAATAGAAAAATGATTCTGCATTAGGGGACATATGATGAGAAGCTCCCGAGTCTAATAACCAAATAGATGAAGATATACCTGAGGAGCTCGGAGGAGTCGACGAACTGCGGCGGACATAACATGTGGTTGAAGGCTAAGAAATTTCTGGAATTGCTCGTAGAGAGAATTGCAATAGTAGTAAACGATGAAGCAACTCCAGATTTGAAAGAGTCAGATGGTGGTACAACTGCGACAGTATTATGCAGTGGGGTTGGTCTAGGACCATGTTGAGAAGACTGAGGATACGGAGGTGCACACGGGACTGACTGACCCATCAACTTCGGCATTGAGCCTTCCAATGTCCCTGAGTTCTACAAAAGCTACATTAAATCCGGAGCAACAACCTTATGATTTAGCTTATTCAATACTACGGAATGGGCGATTTGGAACAACTAAGACAGATGGGCCAGTGTTGGAAGGGATCCCCTTTATCGATCTGCGACTTGTGACGTGTTTCATCGCCAATTAATTCATTGACCACATAATCAGCGGTTGGAAGAGGACCACGATGCAAAATATTTCCACGCAATGACTCAAAATCATCACGAAGAGCCATAAGAAACAACCAACCGTTGTTCATTACGTCGGGCAATATAAGAGCAAATGCACTAAGCTCTGCGATTCTCAAAAAGCTAATTGGTCCCAAAGATTAGTCATTGCCGAATAAAATTCCTGGATAGTCATGTCTTTCTATTGAAGAGTTCAAATGTCCATTTCTAATTGATATTGTTTAGCAAAATTTGATTGTGTGTACAATCGTTCTAAGTGCTCCCAAACTTCTCTTCCCGTGTCATATTTTGCCAATTGCATACCAATCGAACTCTCAACAGAATTATTAATCCATGTAATAATCTTAGAATTATTAACCTCCTACGCCTCCAGTTGTTCAGTATATTTGTCATTATTCTCACTCTTAGGTTTAGATTGAGTCCCATTTACAATACTCCACATCCGTTTTCCCCTCAAATTTTTTTTTATCACATAACTCCAATATGTATAATTTTTCCCATACAATCGAACACCAATAGATTGCAACGAATCATCCTTTTCGGAAGCCATATTACACAACCAACAAAAGAGGCCAAACCCAAACAAACAAAACAAATTCGAACTTGAAATATTCGACAGAAAAAAGTAGTAAAGAAGATTACCCAAACATCAAAACAATGAATATGGCAGCTCCTCCGATCTGCTTCGATCTATTCCGATATACTGAACGAAATGCTTCGATCTGCTCTGACAACTACTCCGATCTACTCCGATTTGCTCTGATCTACTGGACCTACGAAGTGGGAAACGTTGTACCAACTTCCATTCCAGCACAACAAACAGTAGGTCTGAAGGAAGGTGGCTCGTTAGGTAAATTGGCATATTGGCACATTGGCGGCTGAATAATTTAGAGCATTGCGGGCCCCTCTTAAAATTTGCTTTTTTAAATTTCATCAAAGCTGGCATGCGGGACCTCTTGCCCAAACAACCCTTATATTTTCAGCTCCCAAGCCCACAAAGCTCAAGTAAATTTGACATTGAAAAAATCCGCAACTCTACGTTCTTCAAATGTCTCGCTCTTCCAACATCGAAATCGAGGTCGCTGGACGCACCATACGTGCGAGGTTGATGAGGGAACGAAATCCCCAGGTGGTGGATCTTGTTTACTCTCATCTGCCGATCGCCCGACTTCACCCAAACGTCTCGTGCGGGCTTTTATCTACCATGATCACAAACACACGAGCTATATGCTTGATCGCCACCCGTCGGTTTATTTGTATGCAAATTCGACGATAGAGGCTCCGTCGTCTCGAGGAAGACATGCCCGAACTTCTGACGATTGGAAAACTTGTTTATGACCACACTCTTGCAACTGTTGAGCATAAAGTAATAAGTGCTACAGTTCGTCTGGATGGTGCCCACGACTTGATTTCGAGAGAACTGCCCCCGTCTGATCCCTTGCAGGTTATAGGCGGATGGAGAAACGCTGAAGGAATTTTCTTGGTCGAAGCTAGGCGCGCGCTCTCCGGTGAGCTTGATGTTATCTCTGCTAGCTTCTCAGGAGTTATCCCCAGCGGGATGGGAACCGGGGGAAACATTCTTCCAGTTTGGATGCATCAATGGAGCTACTTGATGACAGATGGGCCAAACACGCTTTATCGATTTGTTACCGACACACAAATCCCCGATATGACACTCCCAATCATGGTTGAGCTCTCCCGCAATCATTTACTAAGGCCTTTTAACCATTTCGACTTTTTAGGGGATCTCGGCCTCACAAAATTCAAGACATGGGGTGCGATCTATTTTGCTGCACTTGATGACTTGAATTCCCTTGCAGAGTTCAAGAGACTGACAATCGCACTCCTGACGCTAGTGAATCTCTTTCATCGAAGAGTTTAATCGCGCTTTCCATTTTATCTTGGACAAGCTTTTTCGCGCGGCAGCAAAGATAACACTCGCCTCAACCAGAATCTTGGCTTTTGAGCTCTATCTAAATGTATACATTAAGTTTGACATATTCGAGCTATATTGTTGTTTTATATGATTTAGTTTCATAGTATCCGCGACCAAGCACAATACAATCCCTATCGAATTTCAACTTTCGTTGTTCGCTTTAATTATCTCATTGATTTTCTAATAGAAACGCACATCTTGTAAAATACATATATTATTGCCCACAAAGATACAAATGCAGAACAACGTAATCGTACATACACAGAAATGCAACATTATTATCTAACATTACTGTCAACTCAAAATACACTCTTTCCAGCACATACAACTTCGTCATATTTAAAAAACAAATCACTCTGATCCTGTGGCTGACGCTGCCGGGTAAAGACATCGAAGGACCCACACCCGTCGTCCACCACGCTGACCGAGAACTCACCGGTCTTCTCGAACAACAGTGTGAACGCCACAAAATAGCAGGGAGGCCCAGAAGATTGGGGGGCGACACTTCCGTCAACAATGGAGTTGAGTTTCTCATAGGCCTCGGCGCTTGTCACGCCTGCAAGGTATGGCGGAAGGGAGGTTACTTTTGCGGCTGAATTGCTACTGTTGCAAACGAGGCAACGATTCTTTCCACACTAGTGTGCTGTTGCTTGATCCATATACATGTAAAAGAAGCATGCATCGGCGAATCACGATCTGATCGATCGAGGTCCGCCACAGGGTAACCATTGCTTTTCCAGAACTCGAGATCATCGCGGTAGTCTAGTAGCGCCGCCTCCGGGCCCAGGACTGTAATGAGAGAAATGGCTTGCAATTGACGATCAAACTCATCTACCATGCTTATACTTTAGCAGGATTAGTGTTTTGTGCCTCCAGTTGTAAATTCTCTTCTGATCATTTTAGAGCACAACTGCAGCGTATTTAAACACCTGGCCTCATCTTTGTTGATTGTTGTGACCTTTTCGCCATGCGAAATAAATAATAAATGAAATCAGATCTCAATTGAGTATTCGAATTTGCCAGCGTGCATGTATTGGGAAGGGAACCTCTCACAAAGCATCATAATCGAAGCAACCCTACTTTCGTTATTAGTGGCAGTCAATGGTGGTCCCGCAGATCAGCCAATCAGGAAAACATATAGTGAAACGGCGAATTCGATGCGCTAGAAAACAGGAACCCTTCCACTAGCAATCGAGTTAAACCCGCGTCAGCCTCTCGTGCCTAACCCAAATTCAATGCTATTTAGATATTATTATTTATCCTAGTGGATTCTGAATTTTGAAGTCTCTTCTTCGGCCACACGATTATATTCCATGTCCACTAAAATCTTCTTTTGAATATTAAATTGACTTCAATCAAGAGCGTTGGGAGATCAATGCTATAAAGACAGGTATTAAGAACTTGGAAAATATGTTGAAAGACCAGCCGATCAGCTGTTGTGTTGATCACCGATAGTCAGGACGACATGGTTTATGAAAACATGTTGGCACTTCTTTTGAGACATTGATAGCTGATTTTGGCAAATTAATCATCTATTATGGCGTGTGGGCCAGCCTCGGTCATATATTGCGGCTATGTGAACGATTTTCCTTAAGACAAAAAACAATTAGAAACATAAATCGAGAAAGTCATAATCAAATGTCAAAATGGACGGGTTTCATTTCAAGCAAACGACCCATTCAGCATGAAAATAGGACTAGTGCATCAATGGCATAGGTTACATCAACCAGATCCATGATGTTTATTACATTGATTTTTCTAGTGGGAAAACAAGTAAACACTTCCAGCCCCTCTGAACTTCAGCACCGTCAAACCAGCTACTGCCATCACTCCATTCTAAATTTGCATTCGTCATGCCTCACCAACGCACCAGGTTCGAGCCTAAGCTGGTCGCTGGCATTGAGGTCGAAGGTCAGAGACTTTCCGTTTGTCGAAGTTAAGCTCCATCTGCTCATCCAGCTTGACGACGTGCCATGGGAAAGAAAGTGCGGCGATGTAGGCGCTCCGGATAGGATCTCGTGTCAGAAGAATCCGATGCTGCTTTAGCCCCTACACACACTTCGGAGACTTTCATCCTTTCAGTGCGGCGGGAGATTGGTGAGGAGCGCACCATGCCTCGAATTGTAGGGCAAGGACCTTCCATAGAAGCATTGCATCATCGTCGGGCAGTCGACGTCTAGTGCCCCCAAGACCTTCGGATATTGTACCTCTACGTCTACTGCCCGACGATGATGCAATGCTTCTATGGAAGGTCATTGCCCTACAATTCGAGGCATGGCGCGCTCCTCACCAATCTCCCGCCGTACCAGAAGGATGAAAGTCTCAGTGAAGTGTGTAGGGGGCTTAGGCAGGCATCAGGATTCTTCGGATACGATGATCCTATCCGGAGCGCCTACTTCGCCGCACTTTCTTTCCCAGGCACGTCGTCAAGCTGGATGAGCAGATGGAGCTAACTTCGACAAACGAAAAGTCTCTGACCTTCGACCTCTATGCCGGCGACCAGCTTAGGCTCGAACCTGGTGCGTTGGTGAGGCATGACGAATGCAAATTTGGAATGGAGTGATGGCAGTAGCTGGTCTGAAGTTCAAAGAGGCTGGAAGTGTTTACTTGTTTTCCCACTAGAAAAATCAATGTAATAAACATCATGGATCTGGTTGATGTAACCTATGCCATTGATGCACTAGTCCTATTTTCATGCTGAATGGGTCGTTTGCTTGAAATGAAACCCGTCCATTTTGACATTTGATTATGACTTTCTCGATTTATGTTTCTAATTGTTTTTTGTCTTAAGGAAAATCGTTCACATAGCCGCAATATATGACCGAGGCTGGCCCACACGCCGTAATAGATGATTAATTTGCCAAAATCAGCTATCAATGTCTCAAAAGAAGTGCCGATATGTTTTCATAAACCATGCAAAGTCGTTATCCTTGAAAACTGATAATAACGACAAAGAAATTAGCCTACTTTAAAAAGTAACTATAGCAGAATTCAACATAAGGTAACCAAAAGTCGGAAGGAAGACTTTTAATCCTGGATTATTTGAACACCATATCGGCTGTTGAACAAAGTGTCATTTTCATGAGTGTTGATTGATTCTGTAGCAAATAGAAAACGTTTTAAAGCAATCTGTCCTTGGAGTAATAACCGGAAGAAAATGTCATGCCCAGATAATTTGCGTTGCTTCTGCTGCCCATGCATTTTTCCAAGTTAACCTAAAGTGGCAGCTGAATGGCTCGTTATTGCGGTGGTAGCTCTCAACGGCTTCATGTCGATGATTTTCGTTGGATCAAGGAGCCCACTCGATTGAAGGCTCAACTTATTAATGTGGTCGAAACCTACAAGGCTGCACAAACCGAGACGTTAAAGTACTATATATCATCTGCAACTGAGCGTGTGGCTCATGTGGAGGCAACATATGTCAACTATGCGGAAATGGAGCTGCATCCGGCTTGGTTGAAGTAACCTCTGTCCTTCTCGTCTTTACCTCTCTGGCCCTGGCTCAAGCCTGCAAGGAGAACAAACACCTCTTGTGCGCGGAACATGTGGAGGGTGACCTGATATCTGCGCCGTTCCTCCTTATCAAACAAATGTCTCACTCGCTGCTTTAAGGGAGATCCACAATTCCATTTCGGGAGGAGGGTACTAGAATCCAACATACATGGATTATTTTGTGGCGATCTTGCCAAATGAAGATTTCGACTATCAGAGATGTGAAATCGTGACACAAAGTGGCGGCAAAGCCTTTGCAAGATTTATAGCAAAGAACTGGGGGGCCTTTAGCTTATGAAGCCATACTGGCAATTAGCAAGGTGCTGTTGGAATAGACGTTTCATTTTATATTTCATATTATCTTACGTGACTTTATATCATGTATGTTTCGCTTTATGCTCCCGTGTGTTGGCCACGTTATTGTAGTAAAATAAAAGGCTGATATAAGTCCTGTTGTAAATTCCGTTTATGTTTGGATATTCGTACTATAAGTGTTGTATTCCGTCGATGAGCGGTTATGTGACTGTAATATATATTTTGTTGTAATCAATCCTATTACAGCCATCGTGCTTATTGCAATAGAGATCATGTTAAATATCTATTTATTAAATCAACGCGCGATGACAATAACCAGAAGGTGACAACGTGATAATATAATAACGGTGGATACAACGTTTATTGGGATATGCACTTGCCCGATACACTTAAAAATAACACAAACAGAATTGAGAGAGCAC
Organism: Rehmannia glutinosa; assembly: GCA_016081115.2. Lineage (NCBI taxonomy): Eukaryota > Viridiplantae > Streptophyta > Magnoliopsida > Lamiales > Orobanchaceae > Rehmannia > Rehmannia glutinosa. Next base: position 603,690 of record CM071936.1, read on the forward strand.
GTAGGTTGTAGCCAAGTTGAGTGACTTGCCGTAGCAGCACGGCTTAAGGTCAGTGTTCCAAATAGACGCCAGGCGTTGAGTAACGAGCACGACGACTTTCTTGGAGATTCTTTGTCGCCGGGAGTCAGCGGGTGGCTTGTGACGGACCTTGTGCTTCTTGCTAGAGCTTTCATTGAGTATGGCCATTGGGACAGTTGCAGAACAACGGTAAAGCACTTTTTGCAAGTGAGCAAAGTGGAAGAGCAGATTTGCCCGTCGGTAGGGGGCGAAGAGGATGACCCTTCTTAAGGGAGTCAATGGAATCGTGCGAACGATGATCATGCCGTCCTGACTATCGGTGATCAACACGACAGCTGATCGGCTGGCATTTCAACATATTTTCCAAGTTCTTTAATACCTGTCTTTATATCATTGATCTCCCAACGCTCTTGATTGAAGTCAGTTTAATATTCAAAAGAAGATTTTAGTGGACATGGAATATAATCGCGTGGCCGAAGAAGAGACTTCAAAATTCAGAATCCACTAGGATAAATAATAATATCTAAATAGCATTGAATTTGGGTTAGGCACGAGAGGCTGACGCGGATTTAACTCGATTGCTAGTGGAAGGGTTCCTGTTTTCTAGCGCATCGAATTCACCGTTTCACTATATGTTTTCCTGATTGGCTGATCTGCGGGACCACCATTGACTGCCACTAATATCGAAAGTGGGGCTGCTTCGATTATGATGCTTTGTGAGAGGTTCTCTTCCCAATACATGCACGCTGGCAAATTCGGATACTCAATTGAGATTTGATTTCATTTATTATTTATTTCGCATGGCGAAAAGTTCACAACAATCAACAAAGATGAGGCCAGGTGTTTAAATACGCTGCAGCTGTGCTCTAAAATGGTCAGAAGAGAATTTACAGCTGGAGGCACAAAACACTAATCCTGCTAAAGTATAAGCATGGCATATGAGTTTGATCGTCAATTGCAAGCTATTTCTCTCATTACAGTCCAGGGCCTAGATGTGAAGGCAGAGCTACTAGACTACCGCGATGATCTTGAGTTCTGGAAAAGCAACGGTTACCCGTTGGCGGACCTCGATCAGACTGTGACGGTCGACAAGCTTCTTTACATGTATATGGATCAAGCAACAGCAGACTGGTGTGGAAAGAATCGCTGCCTTGTTTGCAACAGTAGCAATTCAGCCGCAAAAGTAACCTCCCTTCCGCCATACCTTGCAGGCGTGACAAGCGCCGAGGCCTATGAGAAACTCAACTCCATTGTTGACGGAAGTGTCGCCCCCCAATCTTCTGAGCCTCCCTGCTATTTTGTGGCGTTCCTGCCCAGCAGCTTTTCGAGAAGACCGGTGAGTTATCGGTTAACGTAGTGGACGGCGAGTGTGGGCCCTTCGATGTCTTTACCCGACAGCATCAGCCACAAGATCAGAGTGATTTGTTTTTTAAATATGACGAAGTTGTATGTGCTGGAAAGAGTGTATTTTGATACAGTAATGTTAGATATAATGTTGTATTTCTGTGTATGTACGATTGCGTTGTTCTGTATTTGTATCTTTGTGGGCAATAATATATGTATTTTACAAGATGTGCGTTTTTATTAGAAAATCAATGAGATAATTAAGCGAACAACGAAAGTTGAAATGCGATAGGGATTGTACTGTGCTTGGTTGCGGATACTATGAAACTTAATCATACAAAACAACAATATAGCTCGAATATGTCAAACTTAACATTTAGATAGAGCTCAAAAGCCAAGATTCTGGTTGAGGCGAGTGTTATCTTTGCCGCCGCGCGAAAAAGCTTGTCCAAGATAAAACGGAAAGCGCGATTGAACTCTTCATGAAAGAGATTCACTAGCGTCAGGAGTGCGATTGTCAATCTCTTGAACTCTGCAAGGGAATTCAGGTCATCAAGTGCAGCAAAATAGATCGCACCCCATATCTTGAATTTTGTGAGGCCGAGATCCCCTAAAAAGTCGAAATGGTTAAAAGGCCTCAGTAAATGATTGCGGGAGAGCTCAACCATGATTGGGAGTGTCATATCGGGGATTTGTGTGTCGGTAACAAATCGATAAAGCGTGTTTGGCCCATTTGTCATCAAGTAGCTCCATTGATGCATCCAAACTGGAAGAATGTTTCCCCCGGTTCCCATCCCGCTGGGGATAACTCGTGAGAAGCTAGCAGAGATATCATTAGGCTCACCGGAGAGCGCGCGCCTAGCTTCGGCCAAGAAAATTCCTTCAGCTTTTCTCCATCCGCCTATAAGGTGCAAGGGATCGAGGATCTCGAAATCAAGTCGTGGCACTTCGAATCAGTAGCACTTATTACTTTATGCTCAACAGTTGCAAGAGTGTGGTCATAAACAAGTTTTCCGATCGTCAAAAGTTCGGGCATGTCTTCCTCGAGAACCTCGGCGAATTTGTTGACGGAGCGCTCTCGTTTGTATCGCCGTATGTGAGGACGATTGACTGCCCTGGGGCATACAAATAGACCGCCCCTGGGTGGCGATCAACCATATAGCTCCCTCATGTGTGTGTGATCATGGTAGGCAATAAGAAGCCCGCGCCGGAAACGTTTGGATGAAGCGCGAAGCTGGCGATCGGCACATGAGAGTAAACAAGATCCACCACTTGGGGATTTCGTTCCCTCATCAACCTCGCACGTATGGTGCGCCAACGACCTCGATTTCGATGTTGGAAGAGTGAGACATTTGAAGAACGTAGAGTTGCGGATTTTTTCAATGTCGAATTTACTTGAGCTTTGTGGGCTTGGGAGCTAAAAATATAAGGGTTGTTTGGACAAGAGGTCCCGCATGCCAGCTTTGATGAAATTTTAAAAAGCAAATTTTAAGAGGGGCCCGCAATGCTCTAAATTATTAAGCCGCCAATATGCCAATTTACCTAACGGGTAAACCTGCCTTCAGACCTACTGTTTGCTGTGCTGGAATGGAAGTTGGTACAAGGTCCCTGGAATGGAAGTTGGATCCGCGAACGTTGTGTATGGGATTAAATTTGGCTCTGATGCCATGATATAATAATTGGTGCATTCATTGTAATTGAGAGAGAAAATGTGTTTCTTACAATTGAAGAGAAGAAAAGACTACAACACAAATGAGGATGAAGGCTCCTCTAAATAGTACTAGGTTACAAGTTGCTAAAAGACTAAACTACCCTTAACAATACAAACAAATAACAATAATAACATAAACATTAAATTACTTTAATAGTTGGTTGTAAATATTTATAAGGTGCTGCAAGGACTGAGGAACATATGAGTTAGTTGTTGTGAAATCATTAACCTTCATATTTTGTTTATAAATGGAAAGTGAGCTCTCCCTACATGATTTACATTCATTGCCTTGTTTATCAGGTATTCAAGAGCAAATTTGACAAAATGTTTTGTTAATGGGTTTTATAAATTGGATAAAGGCCCTCGAATCACTATACCTGGTTTTATTTTGGTTCATATGAATATTATTTTGATTGGCGAGTACTCTTAATGTTCTTGCTACAACTTTGTTTTGTTGATTTTTACAGGATGATGGCCTTCTTAAATATTAAGATTTAAGAGAGTTTGTCTGTTAGGAAAATAATGATCTCATGCTAAAATGCCAGACAGAATGCATGCATGAGAGAGGTCCAGAATGTCTGCAACTGGGAATATTAAATAAGTATTGTCCAAGTTTACTTATGGGTTAGGGAATCCTAGTTTATTGGAACATGCCTCTGTTATTATGTCACTTTCTTCTCTACCATTATTGCACATATTGAGCTAGCTCTTTATATAATCTTTCATTCCTTCTTTGTTTGAGTAGTGCCAGACATTGAAATTAAAGAAATCCTTTTTCCACTTCATCATCACAACAGTGATATGATGCCGAAAGAAAAATATCAGAAATCATAAGTCTCTAGTTAATCACAAATTGGTATGATCCTTCGGAAATCTTTTGCATGAGTGAATTGGAAACTGAAATTAGGTAGTTGCTTCTTTCTACTTGACCTGCATGAAGAAAAGTTCGTAATGTGGAAGCCTAATCCTCATCTATGTTGAGAGCCATTACGAGCATATAACTTTACTTAACTTTCCTATATTTTGAATTGTGAAAAACTATTTTGTTATTAGGAAACTTGAATTGTGGCAGCCAGAATTTGTAAAATGCTATATTGAAGACATCTTGAGAATCTTAGCCTTAGCAATTATGCATTTTCCTCTAGGTAGCAAAATCTTTCTGCTTAAGCAGCTAAGTAGTAATGAGTGGAATTCTGTGCAATGCAAGCGAAGATTTTTCTCTTTCCTCTCTTTGCAGAATGGCTTCAAAACTGGGAAGCAATTTTTCTTTTTTTTGCAAGTTGCCATTGTCTTCAGGGCCAATACCTGAGCAATGTTTATATTAGATGATTAAATGAATAAAATCAAGTTTCTAATTGATAGTACGCACATGTCTTTTCATGCAGAAAATTCATCAACTACTCATGTCTCTAAATTTCACTGGAATTGAGATCAAGACGATAAATTCCCTTGAATCATGGAGTGGAGGTGTTCTTGTAGTTGTTTCTGGCTCTGTCAAGTCAGTAGATTTCAACGGTTGGAGGAAGTTTGTGCAGACCTTTTTCCTTGCTCCACAAGAGAAAGGCTATTTTGTTCTGAATGATATGTTTCATTTTGCTGATAATGAGGTGACGCACCAAGCGTCAGCTCCAGTACCAGCACAGGAACATATTGTTGATTATCAGCCGACTATTTCTACTCATCATCCTGATCCTCCAGGTATAGTTGATTTGATCTCATGATCTTTTCATTTGTTTTCAGTACCCAGTGCTTTTCTTGTAGAGCTCAATACAATTCTCACAAGTAAGGGGCTCATGAAAGAGACAACTTTGTATTCAAATTTGTTATCAACAATTATAACATGTTCACATCAAAAGACGACTACATTGATCCACCAACTTCAAATTGCATCATATTTATATTCAAATTTCTGGATTTAAGATTGCCATGTTCTCTGTCTAAAGTATATCTGAAATTATTTGATCAATTATCAGAATTTCCTCACCCCAAATACATCTTTCAATCATATTTAAACTTACAGCAAGTATATAAAGGTCAAATATCAGATTTCAACGTGATCTAATACTTCTCTGGCTAACTAGGTGTGAAGTATTCTGTCTTGTCGGAAATATATCAATATAAGATGTCAGGTGAGATCTTTGATTGTTGCTGTAGGTTGAATATGGAAAGCCTTGGATTTCATGATCACAAAGGTCTAATAATGGGGTGAAACTCTGTAATATGAGTTCCTAGTCTTTATTTTTTGGAACTCTAGATTTTTCCAAAGCCTCAGTTATCTGGTCTGTTGAGATTATTGGTTCATGCTACTGCAATTGCTTTTAAAGGAGTTAAAAGATGGCGAATTGCCTTATGTGTTATCATCAGGCTAAAACAGTTTGTTCTACAACAGTATCTGATTATGCATTGGAGGAGGAGGCAGAGGAATATGTTCACTCTGTTCATATAGAAGGAGATGAGCCAGTTCAAGATTACAGTTACCAAGAGCATCTTCAGCATGATCCCGAGCCAGAGCCGGAGCCAGAGCTAGAACCGAGCCGAGCCAGAGCCAGAGCCTGAGGCTGACAGACCAGAAGAGGGAACTCATTTTGAAGAACCAAGTCCCTTGCTTCAAAGTACAGTAACTACTGCTGTGCAAGAACCTCATCTTTCTGTGGAGGAACCTATTGGAGAACCTGAGAAGCTGACCTATGCTTCTATAGTAAGCATCATTTATGTTGAGCTAGTTAAAAAAATGAGATAATTATTGTGTCATGTCAATTTTTTCTTAAATCTAATGCCAGAGTATGTGATAAATAATGTCTTACCTGATAGCAAGGTTGCTAGAAATATGCAATATTACTTGGCTACAATTGCTGCATGATAACTGAATGAAATTTTATTGAGAAAGAAGATTAGTCCTCTGTCAAGTACTTGAGTAATATTAGCTAAATTATTTCTTGTATAGCTATATCTCTTATGCATATATCAAAAAATATTTGATCCTGCACTGCTTCAAATAGAGTATACACTTAGAGTTACATGAGGACTAAGGTTCTTCAACACTACATTTCTGTGTAGTCGTATTACTCTTTCCAGTATATTTGCCAAATTGAAGCTTCATGAGAGTTCTGTTGAAATTTATCCTATTTGCATCTTTCATCTTTCAAGATAACCTTGTTTCATACTTTCTGACTGGTCATCTCTCCTTGAACTTCTTGGTTGTGGGTTTCAATCCCTTTTGAATCCGAAGCTGCGGGCTAAAGGAAGATCTCCACCATCATTAAGTTCTCAACCAGCTTTCACACAGAGACCACCCGCTGCAGATTGGAACCATGTGTCACAGCCTGTGCTGCAGCAGTCAACCCCAATTATACCAAATTCTGGTGTGGACACCATGGAAGAAGCCTTATCATCACAGGAAGGTAAGGCTTGTAAATTCTTTCATTGGGAAGTACATTTGTTTACGAGTTTAGTTTACTGTAGCATTATGCTAATCAAAAGTATTTCCAAAAGCCTTAGATTTCTGTCCTGCATGCCATTTCAACTGCAAAACTGTTAACATGTGTTTGCTGGTGGTATCTTTTTGAGGTAATTTTTTATTGGATGGATAAGATGACAGTATCTAAGTTTATATTTAATGGGTATCTCCGCTTGGGTTTTAACATTTGTTTGTCATTTGGGCTTTTTGTTCAACGAAAAGTCTCATTGATCTTTTGTGTAGCCAGATAGTGTGATTTGTATTTCTTTGTTTTATAGATTTTTACATTTGGATGAGATCCTATTTTTTTTAGTTATTCTTTGGTTCCATTAGTTTGATTCTATGAATTATTTTCTCAGGAGAATCAAAATCTGTCTATGTGAGGAACTTGCCTTCTACAGTGACAAGTCTTGATATTCTGCAAGAATTTGAGGGTTTCGGGAAAATCAAGCATGATGGAGTCTTCTTGAGGAATCGCATGGTTCGTTTCCTTTCTAATAATTATCTTTATCTCGTAATAAATAATAATTATATTTGCTTGTGAAATCTCTGAATCTTCTTATGGTGGACAGGATACTGGTGTCTGCTATGCATTTGTTGAGTTTGAAGATGTTCAGAGTGTTCGGAATGCAATCAAGGTTTGAATTTTTTCCGTTTGGAAAAGAAATGTCTACTTGTGTTTTCTCAAGATGGGGTCTATTTCAGTCACTGTATTTGCAAGGAATTTTAACGGCTGCACCTCACAAAAATATCAAATGCATATACATGCTGTGCCAGTTGTTATTTATACTTTTATGTATTAAAATCTTTTGTCTAAATCTGTTGTGGATAGTATTTCAACTAATCTTATAAGAATGTGTGGATTTCAGACTAATATGTGTTCTTGGGATATCTTCTGAGATCACCCTTGGAGAATGTGCTGGTTGCTTACATTTGTACTCCCATCTTTCTATTTGCTAATATTTTGTACCTTGTGCCCAATTTGTTAAATGAGGAGATGATTGCCGGAATTATACTTTGTGCTCTGATTAATTTGAAGTCAAGTGTGTGTATCTGGTTTTGAGAACTTATTTTCTTGGTAGGCTTCTCCAATTCAATTGGCTGGAAGGAAAGTGTACATTGAGGAAAGAAGACCTAACAATGGTGGTGCTTCTCGTGGTGGAAGTATGTCTTCAACTCTACTTTTACTTTTAGATATTACTCGGACTTGCCTCTTTTTGCTATTCTGCACCCCTGTGTAGTTTTTCATATGCCAGCTGTTCATCTTTTTCCGTTGAGGCTTATCTTTCTACATTCCAATACAAGTGTGTTTTCTCTTCCCCCAAATCTGAAGGAAATTTTAGTCTTCGAAGACTATAGAATGTTAAGGTTTTCTCACTTAGTGTTGAGGGACTGTGAAAGCAACAATTAAATTAGGCTTATACAAAAACACTCACCTGAGGTTTGTATTGGCTTTACAAAAACACCCCATTGAGGTGCAATTTGTAATATAGAAACAAATGTCAAGGGGTATTTGCAATTCTGAATGCTACCTATTTTTTTTTTTTTTTTTTTTTGTAATTAGACTAAACCTCAAGGGTATATATTCAATTATCCCAATAAATTATAATTATGTTTGGAAGGACTTAATCAAACGCCGGAACATATACTTTTAGATTCTTTTTGGTCTTTCAATTGGATAAACACACGAAATGCCTACTGTCCTTCGCTGACATATTGCTGCCTTCAAATTGTCTTGACCAGGAAGTGGGGGACGAGGCAGAGGAGGACGTGGTGGGAGGACTTATGGGAAGTGATCAAAACCGGAGTGACAGCGAAAGAGTTAGAACCACCAATGGCTTTACCGTTGAACTTGATGTAATAACTGTCATCAAATAACTTGAGTGGCCCCCACTCGTGCTACGATAACTACAGTTTTCACGGCTGAAGCACATGTATGCTTCTTCCCTTTTTGCGTCCTGCTTTTTTTGGTGTTTTCCAAAATGGAAACTTATATCGAGTCCTTTTGAGTGGTTTTTGGTTCGGTTTTTCTTATTTTTTCATCGTCCATTTTTGAGGTGGGCATAGCTCTCTATTTCGTTGTTTTATGAGAAATATTTATGCAATTCTCTATTTCTCTTTAGCAATCTTTTATTGTGCTTCAGACTAGTTGTGGATGTATTTTATGTATTGGGAACCTTGTTTTGATACTTGATCACCCAAATATGTTTCAAAATTATAAGAAATTCCTCGTGTTTTATTCTGTCTTAAATTTAAGGAGTAATATTGATGTTTTTAAGGTCATGGCAAAATTTTTGAAGGGAACCATCCCGATACGACCCGAAAATATGGGATGGGAAATTCCCAATTAATTCGGGGATGGGACGGGGATGGTGATTCCCCGATTCTTTAGAACCGGGGATGGGATGGACCATCCCCGTCCCATCCCCGTCCCCGTTGTGATAAAATGAGGATTTCCCGTCTCCATCCCCATTCCCCAATACATATTTATTATATTTATTTATTATTATAATTCTATTTATAATATTTATTTTATTAAATTTAAAGATTGAACTCTTAAATATTTATAATGTTCATTGTTCTCATTATTTATTTTATGTATTGTTTTTTTTTGTAAGTAATTTATTTTATAATTATTTTTATTAAAAATTACAAATGGGGACCTTTTTGTTTTTGCTTCCAAAAATTTTCAAAAATTGATTTTTCTACTTGTGTTTTATTTTAAAAATATGCATATACTTATGAAAAATTACATTTACCCCCCCAAAATTTTGAAAAAATTCATATATAGGTCTTCAAAATAATTTGTGTCAACACCGAAAATTTTTGTGTTCGGGACAAAAATGGAGATTCTCCATCACCGTCCCAAATGCACAAAACGAGGAATGGTATTTGTGATGGGATTTTGGGACGGGGATGGTATGTCCAATACCAGCCCTGTCCCCACCCATTGCCATTCCTAATGTTTGTTTTCCAAGTGTCAAAGGGTTTTTGTGAAATGTTTTTGCCTTTCATAAATGTATGACAAAATCAAGTTTGGGGGGTTTTTGCAATTTTGAAAGAACTCTGGGTTCTTTTTGTAATATTTGTATAATTGTTGGACATTTATTTCTCTCTCACAAACCAAATAGAAGGAAATATTTGACGAATACTTTTCGTCCACGGTTATTGCTGGCTCGTGTTTTTCGTTTTTGGTCTTTCTTTCTTTGGGGGCGGAGCTTTTGGAGTTCAAAGGAAAATAGGGTGAGGTGTCAACGTCGTGGTCCCCACAGGTTGTCGGCTTGTCTGTTGGCGTAAAGTCTGTTTTGTCCGCGTCTTCCTTCTAGAACTACATGATTCATTCAATTCACGTTTATCGCCAAAGTTCCACTTTTTTGCTTTGTTTTCAAGTCATAGGGGGACAACTTGTCATTGGTCAATGATTTTTCTTTTTTTGAACTCCGACTTGCATATTCCCATACGACTAATCTTGGAAAATACTATCGGCCCTGCTTGAATTGTCCATGTGTAAATTGTGAGAAATGCATATGACTCCAGCCGCAACTCTCCGTTTTAGGCTTTCAGTCTCCCAACTTGAAGAAGCACACAATATTAATTTTCTCATCATCTGGGCACGAACCCTTGACATATCTAAAGGAAGAGTAAGAATTACCTCACCTTTACCACTAGGCCAAGGATCATTGGTTAATAATTGTTATGGGGGTCGGTCATAGGTGGATGATTAAAGCCGAGATGAAATGTAATGGTTGTTGATTATTTAGAAATCTTTGAAACAAAATTTTGCTTTTGTTAAATTAAGTTATGTGATTTGTGGGAGCAAATGTAGAATGAGTAAGTGAAATTAAGCACCACTGGGATTTGACAAGTGTATATACATATATATGAAAATTATAAAAATTAAGAAAATAATGAATTGACCAATTATTATCACATGTTTACTTAACGGTGTCTTGTTGAAAACCACAACCTATTCTTGAAAATTAAAAATTGTATTTGCATATACGTGAAGAATAAGAGATGAAATATCATTATAGAATAGAAAATCTCATCCGAAGATCATTGTTTATGCTCGAGCTTTCTCTTTTCTAAGCAATCGAATTTATATGTCACACTACTCATACTCTTTTAGGTCCAAACACTAATTTTCAACTTTACGGTCTTAATGCTTTTCTAACTTGTCAATGTGGTAAAAATGACAATATTTTTCCCACTAATTTTCTATTCAACAATCATTCTTTAGGTAACTTATTTTATACATTAATCTATATTCAATCGAAATTGATTTTAAAAAAAAATCAAATATAATAAACTTATAAAATACAGTATTCACTTAAATTATTGATCAAAAATCCAATTTGTAAACCAAGTCTCTATAATTTTGTTGTATATGATATTCTGAATTTTGCATATATTCCTTACTATGTACCTCTCAATTCTCATTACTCTGTTGAAGAAAATAGAGTAAATATATCAAACCACGAAATAAGCAAATAAGGAAAAAAAATATCAAATCATGTCAGTCCAGTTGAATAAGAAAAAGTCCAAGTAGAAGTTAAAATAGAGGATATGGTTTCAAACTATTACAGAGTTTAAATATACAGTCCATTCCTGTTTTGTAAAACAACGGCAAACAAAAAACAGTAGTACATCAGTGGGTCCCAGTTAGGAAAAACTTATGATATTGTTGTAGCGCACAAAGCCGACACATGGGCCCACCCATCAACACCAACATTGTTTTTCAAGTAGCTTATCTTTTTTTTTTTTAAAAAAAAAAATCAACACCAACATTGTTTTTCAAGTAGCTTATTTTTTTTTTTTTAATAAATCATTGCCTGGAGCCCTTGACGCATGCCGACAAATTGTTCATTGCATGGTAAACTGAGGATGTGACGTGATCGACCGAAATTGTTTTCGAACCCACACGGATGTTATTCAAGATGAGTTCCCACCAAATCTTCATCAAATTATCCCTAGGAACAATTTAGGTAAAGAGAACAATTGTGTTCGACCCCCCAATCTACTAATAACGATCTCTCCCCGAATCGAACCCACACGGATGCTATTCAAGATGAGTTCCCACCAAATCTTCACCACCGTATGCCCTGGGGAGCAATTTGATGGAGCAAGGAAAGAACCCTCGACCTCCACCCCACAAATAATGGAGCTTTGACACGACCTCCACCCCACAATTCTTATCAAAAAAAAAAAAAAAAGCTTTCAAGTAGCTTATAAAGCTTATCTAAAGCACTAAAGTCATCAAAAAAAAAAAAAACCTCAAAAAAAAAATCCGACCGCTACCGTAATAGAAAGGGGATGGACGATGTGAGTTGCAAGCCCAAAATATCGGGTCGACCCGGTCGGATCGATTGTCTTAAAGCAAATTAAGTGTATTTTTAATACATGGATTGAGTTGGGTTCCCTAAAATAACGGCCCAAAGAAATTCCGATCGGCCCGACCCAACCCGATTTTCCCACATGGCCCGACGGGCTAGCACCGGGCCGCCCCGGGGTGGGCAAATTGATAGCTATAGCTTATAGCTTACGCTTGAGGACAATAGCTCCGACTTCTCATTATTGTTTCAAGGTAAACCGTAAACCGTGAACAGGGGCGTAGCTAGGGGGTGCCACCCCGGCCCCCGACATACCCCAAAATTTTTTTTTGTCCTGTTTTTTATGTGGAAAAAAATAAAAAAAAATTATATGTGTTTTTTTAAGGGGAAAAAATAATTTGAGCTAGGGGGAAATGGGGAAAAAAATTTGGGCTAGGGGTAACCAGTCGAACTGGCTACGCCCCTGACCGTGAAATATGCACTTACTGACTAGTGTTATGATAAGGTCTGCTGACGTACAACAAAATCCTCTCACACAAAGAGAACAATTATGTTCAACCCCAAATCTAATAATAGTTGATCTTTCTCCAAATTGAACCCACATAAATATTATTCAACATGATGAATTCCCACAAAATTTTCGTCAACTCGCATCTACACGAGAAAACAATTCGATGGAGTGCGGAACATTTTCTCTCTTCAACCTTACTCAAAAGAAACCCAAAAGCCATTTTTTCTTTTTAACTAAAAACCCCTCTGTTTCTCTTTTCTTGTTTTTCTACCAATTTCCCTCTAAACCCGGAATAAATTCCCCTTTATTTTTATCTTTTCTGGCTAAAAATTGAATCTTTGATGCATTAACTCAAGTGGGTCAATAATGTCAGCTTTGTCAAGAGAAGAGAAAAATATGGTTATGTCCTCAGAGGATTCTTCTTCATACCCGGATGATTCTGGGTTAGAGTTGGGCCTTGGGCTGAGTCTTGGCGGTGGTGGTGGAAAAGCTACGCCTCGGCCGCCGCCATCACCGGCGGTGGCGGACGGCGGAGGTTCTTGGTACCAGTATGCAAGAATTTTGACTGCTAAAGATTTCCCTTCATCTTCTTCACCTCCAGGTCGTTCTGCAGTAAGGTAATGTCACTCTCTATTTCTCTCATATTTTGGATTTAAATTTATCTTGTTAGGTTTATTTTTATTGCCTTTGCAAGATCCGTTTTTTATTTGCTTATATGTGTGTTTACTTTTTGTTCTTCGGTTTTTGATATGTAGCGATGGATAAATGTGTAATCGGATCGAGTAGAACCGAACGTACTTGTTCAAGATTGTTTGAATTTTTATCGAGCTTAAAACATTGCATTTGAAAATTGGTTTAATTATTAATCGAAATCTCGAATCGAGCTCGAGTAGCTTGATATTTTCGCATATTTTACTATTCAAGTCGAGATCGAGCTGAATTTTGCATTTTATGGAACAAAAACATGTGTTAATGCTTGGTTCGATATGTTAGCGAACCGAGCTCACATGAGCTTTCAACGATCGGTCTCAAGTCGATTACCTTCAGCCTTAATTGTTTGTAAAAGCTTAAGCTATTAGAGAAGTGAGTCATTTGACATTTATCAGTTCTAACATGCCCGTCACATGTAGACGGATTTTTTATAAAGCTTGCACGTGGAACATTTTAAAAATTACCGGAAGGGTATTTGTAATGCCTCAAGGGTATTTGTAATTTTAAAAGAATTATGGAGTTTATGTGATTAGACTAAATTCCAAGGATAGTTTTTGTAATTATCCCTTGTTATGATGTAGTGTCATATGTCCTAAAGCTTTTTGTGGTCTTCTTTATGTGCATTTTTTCTATACCCTCACTGTAACGCCCCATTTTTTTTTTTTTTTACGGGCCAATTTGAAGTCATAAATTAATCATATAAGTCGTTCAACTCTATAATATCTTATAAGAGAAATATACGGTGTGCTTCTATGGTTCATTATGAATCACTATTTTACGCTGTTCTTTACGTCTAACATGACATGCAAGAAATTTTAAATCATGTAACGAATCACAGAGCACATTTAAGTTCTAACAAGTCACATAAAAGTTCATATAAACTTTCATAATTCACATAGCATATCATACTTTCCCAATTTCTAATGATATGAAAATTTAAATAAATACTTACCTGGTTGGACGGAGCGGGATGGAGAGGGATAACCATTTTATTTAAAAAAAGTAAAAATAAAAATTGCAAGTCTACAGGAAAGTAAACATGCTCTGATACCATATTGTAACGCCCCATTTTTTTCTGAAGTGCATTTTTAGCGTTACTAAAATTTTAAGAAAATGCGTGTATTTTTTTAAAAAATTAAATAGATAAATGAAAAGTTTAGCGGAAGCGCTAGTGAGAATACTTTAAGTCTTAAGAAATGATTATAGAGTATTTGCCAAAAATAAAAATCCACTCCAAACACTTCAAAAAAAATGGGGCGTTACACTCACAAACAATAATGTGTTGTTTAAACTACTAAAAATCTGCTTGAATGGTGGCTCAGATGTTTTCTCCAGTGATTGATTTTTTTTCTTCTTACAATTCAAATTTATTATAGCAGTCAGGTTGCTGGATGGCCTCCTATAGGAATTTACAGAATGAACAGCTTGGTAAAAGACCATGCAAAATCACCAGCCACTGAAGAAAGCACCTCGACTGATGACAAATGCAAGAGCACGAATATTGACAAGACTAATTATAGTGGCAAGAGGAATAACAATGTTGCAAGAGAAAGAGGAATTGTCAAAGCATCTCTGTTTGTGAAGGTGAACATGGATGGGATCTCGATCGGAAGAAAGGTCGATCTGAATGCTCATAGCTGCTACGAGACTTTAGCACGTACGCTAGATCAAATGTTTGCACATGCGGCCGTTGGTGCAAGACGTAATTCTCTCGCCTCTCATTTGATTCAACAAAAAACTAATTTTGCTATAATTTTCCTTAATTTCTTGATCAGTTGGTGCAAAACTTTGTAGCACATTGTGTTTGTTAGACTCTTTTAGCCCCTAACATTTAATTATAAGGTTAATTACAAAAATACCCTTAAGATTCAGTTTAGTTACAAAAGAGCTCAGCTATCTTTCAAAATTACAAATTGCGCCTATAAAGGGGGGTATTTGTTAAGCAAATACCAACCTCAAGGGGGTATTTGTAATTCTGAAAGATAGCTGAGCTCTTTTGTAATTAGGCTAAACCTCAGGGGTATCATTTATAGTTAACACTTAGTTCTACGACCAATGAATTGCCAAGCCATACAAGGCTTGGTATTGGGGTTTGGTATATGCATGGTGGAAATGCGATCGATCCCTAGTTTTTATTTATTTTTTAATTAAATGGAAATATATAAAAAGAAAGGAAAATTTCCTGATCACAAGCCGATCAGGTAGCAAAGGAAAAACAATCAAAACTTGAGGAAAAAAACAAAGTTAAAGTGGGAGTTTGATCTAATATACAATCTTTTTCAAAAGTTTCAATATTGTGACCACTTAAGAAGATTCTCAGTAGTCCAGTGATGGTTGCTTGCTAATTTTAATCGGCTACTGTTTTTGTTATTATGTTAGGATCGAATGTGGAGAAGCAAGTCGGTACAGGGCGGCGACCTGCGAGATTGTTAGATGGTTCGTCTGATTTTGTTCTCACTTATGAAGACAAAGATGGAGATTGGATGCTTGTCGGAGACGTTCCTTGGGAGTATGTTGTTTTTCATAGCGCATCTCATAAGTATTTGATCTTACAATTGCATCCCTTAGTGCAATACCATTTGAACATCTTTACTCCACATCATAATATTTTTTGTTTCAAAGAAAGGCAAAATGCATATTGATGTAATTCTACTTCTACACCTCTCTTGTTGTGCTTCTATTGCAAGCCTCGTGCTCCCAAATCCTAAATTAAAAAGAAAAAAAAAGAACGAAAAAATTTGTGGTGACGGTCTCATGGATATTATTTGTATCAGGATGTTTCTGAGCTCGGTGAGGAGACTTCGGATTAGAAGGACATCTGAGGCTAATGGACTCGGTATGTTTACACGCACTATAACAACATTTCTAGTTTACTGATAAAAATGATTTTATCACTAAATTTTACTTGTTACCTACATAATACCGACCGACAGAATAAAAAATATTGTTCACCAACAATTTTAGATTTTGTTGGTAAATTTTACCTACAATGATTTATATACACTTTAAAATTATCTTAATACTTACCTACAGATTCTGTAGGTGTATTGGCTTTTTTCTTGTTCCGATAGTAGTTTATTGTTGAACCTTTCATGCACACTTGAAAATTTTAATAATGTTTGAATGTCCTTTTAATTCTTTCTGGTTTATCGCAGCTCCAAGATCTCATGAAAGGAACGGGAGACAGTTGAATACGCCCATATAGAAAATATTCCAAATATGCACTGAAACGTACAGGCGCCCCTTAGAACCATGAAAAAATGGGTAAATAGAGATGCTATACATCACAAATTCGATTAGTCTTCGCTTAATTTTTTTTTATATCTTACTAAATACGAGTTCGGCACGTCACCCCTTGTCTAGGGAAAAGCAGCTCGTGTCTGAACGACACAAATGTTGTTGAATTTCGTCGTATAGGTAAGCATACTGACAATTTCCTTTTCATACATTGTAAGTATGGGAGTTTGTGTAGTTGTCCTGTTTTGCTTTTGATGCACTATAAACTGGTAAATTTTCCCGTGTTGATGATTTTTTTTCCTCTCCCGGATTTTGGAAATTTATAAATGTTATTGTATTCCGTTTTGTTGAGGGGTGCGTGGAATGTCGGATGAGAATTTTCCACAAACTGTTCTTGGTGAGCTATAAATGTATTTGTAGATGTTCTGTGTCATTTTATTCTGCATGTTATCATCTCAGTACAACAATAAGTTGGCCAAATTGGCCCGGCCCGGCCCAACCATCCTGCATATAGGGCCATAGGGGTGGTCTGAGCTTCTTCATTCATAATAAGGGCCCAAAAAGGTCGGGTCTACCTTGGCCTGACACAAACAACCGGAAGCCCTAAATGTGACAAAATATACATGTAAACAGTGTTGTTGGACTGGGTGTTGTGTAATTTTATTGTGCAGAGTCCAGAGCAGAAACTGAGAAGCTTTCACTGTAACAGATATGGAAAAATTCGAACGAACAGAAATTAAAACCGAGGAATTCCTGAGGCGTGCAAGTGTGCACTGTCCTTAAGGATTTTATTTCGTCAATCCCCCAGGATTCAACAGGAAAGGCGAATGGCAAAATTCAATTCGTAACCCAGCAAATGAAATGTATAGTTTGTGTGAAAAGTTGCAGACGCCTCACTCTGTTTTCAGCAAGAAATGTTGTGTATTTTGTTCTGTATTTTTTTCAGCAAACAGAAGTGTAAATATAATTGAAAACCAGGGAATAAGCATTCGGAATTTTCAACCAAAACTCAGAAAATTTTGCTGCAAGTTTGAACCACAGATAAGTAGCCAACGTTTTTCATTTTGATAAAAGCCTGACTTAAAAGATTTTTTGAATGGATAAAAAATAGAACAACCTTTGGAGAACAAATGAATTTTTGAAACGGCATTGAATAATCTCGGATAACAAAATCTAAAAAATTTAATTTTTAAAGTGGCAAAACAAACCGGTCAGTATAAAAGGAGAAATCAGATTTTACTGTTTGGCCCAAAACAAAATATACTAAAATTATTAAAAAACAAAAAGAGGATAAAAATTGGTTTGGTTTCCTAATGAAAAATCTTTTAAAAACACTACAAATGAAAAAATCCCCAAAAAAGATTTATAAAGGATATCCTTACAAATATAAGTGTAGAATGCATCGAATCAATCCTGAGGTTTGGAAAGATAAGATTTAAAATACAAAAACCCAGAAAAGACTTTTTGAAAAAATCTTATAAGAAAATTACACCATCTCAAAAATTGAAAATAGGCATCTTCCCCCTTCATAAGTGCTCTGAAAATGCCAAAGTCTCAAAAAAACCCCACTCCACACTATATAGGTGAAATTTATCAAGTATATTTTGCAATTAAATATACCACCCTTTATAAAATTCAAAATCAAACAATTTAGCACTTCTCACACCATAGGGGACTAATTTTAGTAATTAACAAGTTTGAAACCTTATTCATGGGATCTCCAATCACAAAGGTTGGGTTTCGTCTCAATAATTAATTTTCTTCCCAGCCCAATCAATGGATATTACTCCATCTTTTAACAAATCATGTATCCAAAATATATGTCACCATTAAAGGTCTTATTCTTTACAGGTGATGCACACAAACTGGCTGTTGGTTTAACCCAACGGAATATAACAACCACTGATTTCATTGCATAATTGCTGCTACTTTTTCCATCCTTGGCTTTTGCTTCTCCAAGATAGTTTGTTAAGACATCTCTCACCCCACTCTGTCTTTTGGGATTTAATTCATGCAAAGAATAGCATCACTAAATCTTAGTACTAAGAGCAATCTATTACTAACATGTTTGGTATTTCATTATTGGGATCCAAAGCTTCTTCCAATGATCACTTTTATCTTTCATATTTCAATCGACAAAATAAGCCATAAAAAATCAAACAACTCCCAATAATCTCCATACTCGGGCTCTAATGGATTTTTCTTTAAATTCCCTAGTCATAGGGAGTTCCATCGAAATGTCCAAACTTCTTAAAAAGCTTCTCAACATAGTGTTCTTTGATTAACATAATGTAATTATTTTTCTTATGATTTTAATACCACACTTGCTTCTGCCATATCTTTCATATCAAATTTGATCAAAAACTCTTTGGTTTTATAAATTAAATATTTTATGAGCATGAACATATAAAGAAATAATCACACACTAATCAACAAGTTTTGTATAAACACATTACAAAAACCATGAGGTTTCAAAACTTGATCAAATTTCTCATGCCACAAAACCATACAATGATTTAAGTAATTTACAAACTTTGTTTTCTTTTCGAAACAAAAATCCCAGATATAAATCTTTCTTCCAAATCACCATTTAAAAAAGGGGTTTTTACATCCATTTGATGAATAAAAAGTTTATGGAAATGCCAAAGCAATTTTTTAAGAAGAAATTTTTCTTGGTGCAAAATCATCAAAATAAACATTTTGTTTTTGAAAAACCTTTTGAATCAATCTAGCTTTATATTTTTCAATAGTTCCATCGGGATAATATTTTTCTTAAAAATCCATTTGCAACCTATAGAAAAAGTCCAAGTTTTGTTTTGTTTCAATTTCGATTTTAATGGCTTCAAACCTTAGGTTAAAGGGTCATTTTCGTAAGATATATAAAAATCATTTCCAAAAGAAGTTTCTTTTCTTTGTCTTTTGCTGAACTCTCAAAAGACTTCTCAAAATTATGTTCAATAGGAGCATAAAAAATTCAATTTTTAGTGCTGAGAAATGGTCTCAAATTTTAAAGGAAAAACATGCTCAAAAATTCAATATTAACATCTAGCACATCACTTTTCAAAACAAGAAATCTATATGTTGCTATGATCAATTTTAGAACCTATTTTTCTCTTCTTAGGATCAAACAACATAACTTTAAAGTTTACACTTTTAAATATTTTAGGTTAGGGTGATAGCCTTTCCATAATTCATAAGGTGTCTTTTCTTTTCTTATAAGGTATTCTATTTTGTAAGTGACATTTCACCCCATAAATTATTACAACTTATTTAACTAAAGCATCATTCATCATTTCTTTTAAAGTTCTTTCTAGGCTGAATATGGAGGGGTAATTTCATGAATTATTCCGTTTGTTCGCAAAACTCATTAAATAATGTGTATTCTCTATCCGGGCTTTTAATCTTCTTATTCAATTGATTTTCAACTTGAACTTATATAAGCGAAACATAAAGGCTTCATCTTTATTTCTAAGTAAATATACCTTAGCATATCTAGAATAATCATCTATAAAAGTCACAAATAATTTTTACAGCAATGGTTTGTTTTAAATCACCTCAAGATCTTCATCCAACAATATTTCTTGTTAATTTAGACTTCACAACATATTTCACATTTGTTCACCACCCAAGAGTTTGCATTTTATAAATATAGGAAGACTAACATGTCCTAATCTAGCATTACATTAATAGAATCAATCAAGTAAGCGGAAGAAGAAGCGATTTTATTAATAACATCAAAACATTCAAGCCACATTGTAACCTTTGCCCAGACATTATTTTTTGTCATCAAATCTTGACCAAATGACACCGCCCTTTTTTCCATGCAAAAACGGAAACTAAGTTTGCCATTAGACATGAAGAACTTCATTAAGAGCTCTTGCGAGATGTGAGTTTCATAATAATTTTGCCTTTGCGAACTTGTGCGAGAGAATCCCGAGATACACATGTTCTTCTCCAACAAGATTGTAGGATGCAAAAGCCTTTTATTTGCCGATGTGCCTTAACCCCGTAGTCTAACCCATTCTTTCACACTCTCCGCAGATCTTAGTCCGCCGCTACTACATCATCTCCTTCAACCAAATTTGCATTTGGCTTTGGGAAATTTCATTTCTTTGTTTACATTGCCATAGTTTCTAATAGTTCAAAAGTTGGGGTTATTCACTTTAGTTTGTTATCTTTGATTAAATTTCTTAACAGGCTTGTTAGAAGGCTTACCTTGCACGATGTTTGCATTCGTGGAAATCTCTTTTCCCCTCGTCACTTTAAGTTCCCTTCGATTAGTATCTTCGATTATGATGTGGGTTATCAAATCTGAAAGAGATAGCTGCTTATGTTTGTGCTTCAATTGTTGTTTATAATCCTTCCACGTATCAGGCAGCTTCTCGATCAACAGTCCAGCTACAAATTCCTCTTGCAATGTGATATTTTCAGCTTTAAGATCCTCCAACAGCTTGTGGTACTCGTTGATTTGCGTTTTGATATCCTTGTCATCAGACATCTCCCAGCGATAGTAGTTTCCAATTTAAGCTTTCCAGCGTCAGTGTATTTGAGATTTATGGATTCCCAAATTTCCTTCGCCTCTTTATATGAGCAGTAAACATCAAAAAGATCATTAGTTAGTGTGCTAATGATCGTGTGCCTGCATACTTTGTTGGCATATGTCCAAAACTCTGTCTGTTTTGGATCAACAGAAGCATCGGGTTTTTCTTGAGTAAGAGCAGATTTGCATATCAAGAACAGTGTAGATGCGCTCCTGCCATCATTGTAATTCTGTCTCCCAAACATCTCGATTTTGGAGATATCTGGGAACGGTTTTGCGAACTGGATCGTCGGCTGAATTGGAGCATGAACGGCCTGTACAGCAGCAGCAGCAGAGGTCTGTAAGTAAGATTAATAACATTTTGCCCCGCCAGACGAGAATTTCGCAAACAGTTTCTTTTCCGGATTCCATTCGATTAAGATTGTTGTGTAATTTTATTGTGCAAATCCAGAGCAGAAACTGATTTCACTGTAACAGATATGGAAAAATTTTAAAACTGAGGAATTCCTGAGGCGTGCAAGTGTGCACTGTCCTTAAGATTTCGTCAATCCCCCAGGATTCAACAGGAAAGGCGAATGGCAAAATTCAATTCAACCCAGCAAATGAAATGTATAGTTTGTGAAAATTTCACTCTGAAGAAATGTTTGTATTTTGTTCTGTATTTTTTCAGCAAAGAAGTGTAAATATATAGGCTGAAAACCAGCAAGAATAAGCATAAAAATCAATGACGTTTCAACCAAAACTCAGAAAATTTTGCTGCAAGTTTGAACCACGATAAGGCAGCCAACATTTTTCATTTTGATAAAAGCCTGACTTAGTCAACAACTTTTTGAATGGATAAAAATAGGAACAACCTTTTGGAGAACAAATGATAGAACTAATTTTGAAACGGCATTGAATGGGCCAATCTCGGATAAGGATAAAATACCAAATAAAAATTTAATTTTTAAAGATTGTTTTTGCCAGAAATCTGCGATTTTACAACTTAAACCGCAAATTTGACAAGTAGAAGAAGGCGAAAGAAATGTTTTTATAAAGAGGATAAAAATTGGTTTGGTTTCTAGTCTGTGGGATGAAAAATCTTTTAAAAACACTCACCAAATACAACACTGGGTTAGGGCACAAAAAAATGGCGGCTCGATAAAACTTTAGATTGGCTTGGCTCGACCCAATTTTACGAGTTGGCCCAATGGGCTCAGACAGTGCCCCGACCAGTCCATTGTCAGCTCTTATTAGTAACTATCCCTACAATATAATTGATGTCTGATTTAGTAACATACAATATAATTCCAGAGTTTTATGTCTTGAAATATAGTAATCTAAAACATAAAAGATTTATTAAAAGATTCATTAACCAAAAATGGGTTGTAATTGTATAACATCTGAAAAGATATACACCCCTGAGTAAGAAAGGAGACAGATTTTGTAAAACAAAAGATACTAAAATTACTAAAACTTACAAAAAGATTTAAAAAGCTTTTACTTACAAATGAAAAACCAAAAAATTTAGGGATAATTACATAAAACTCCCTGAGGTTTGGGCTAATTACAAAAAAACCCAGAAATTTTTGAAAATTAATAAATAAAAACCTTAAGGTTTGATTCTGCTTACATCTTCCTCCTTCATAAGCAAAAAATATTTCGAAAAACAACCCCGATATTTGTAGAAATATTACAGTTAATCCCTTAAATTTAAGACAAAATCAAACCTGATGGGGCTTTTTGTAATTTTGAAACATATCTGGATCTTTTTGTAATTAACCCAAATCTTGGGGGTGTTTTTGTAATTATCCAAAATATTACAGAAGGCCATTTACAGGTGATGCACTAAAAACTGGCTTGTGTTTATCAGTAACATGATTTCCTACATAATTGCTGCTACTTTTTCTCCTTGGCTTAGCCTCTCCAAGCATTGTTAAGACATCTCTCATGGATGGTCTGTCTTTTGGGAGCTTATTAGTGCAAAGAATAGCAATTCTTAGTACTAAGAGCATCTCTTCTTGAACATGTTTGGTGTTTCCAATATTGGGATCCAAAGCTTCTTCCAATGGCTTTTTGTCTCTCATTTTTCGGCGTATCCATTCCACGATATCGATGCATTCCCCGAATTCGGGCTCTAATGGCCTCTTCCCTGTCAGGAGTTCCATCAGAACGACTCCGAAGCTGTAAATATCGCTCTTTTCGTCGATTTTCATAGTGTACCCATATTCTGTCAAGAGATTATCAGAAATGTAAATATTTTTGAAGAAAGATGCTATTAATCTGATTCCATTTTATGAGTCTAAGAGACTGTCTGTAAACACTTAAAAGAAAGGGGATAATTGCAAAAAAATCCCTGAGGTTTGGGCTAATTACAAAAAATCCAGAGATGTTTGAAAATTATGAAAAGCCCCCTCAGATTTAATTATGTCTTAAATTTCAGGAGGTAACTGTAATATTTCTATAATATTAGGGAGGTTTTTGAAATGTTTTGTTATGAAGAGGAAAAATGTAAGACGAGGTTTTTTGTAATTTTCAAAAACCTCCGGGAGTTTTTTGTAATTAGCCCAAACTTCAGTTTTTTTTTTTAAATTATCCCTAAAAAAAGTGATCGTAGGCTTTTGCTTAAAAAAATAAGTTTTAATGTTTTCAAATGCCAACTTCCTACGTTTTATGAATTTAATCAAAAATATAAAAAAAAAAGTAGGGGAAGGGGTGCTTCATATATTTAATTCTGCTACTGATTTTTATTTTGTCACCCAAATAAAACACTTTTCTAATTTATTCACCAAACAGTAACTTATTCAATTTTTAGCTTCTACTTACAAACAATAGTAACTTCTAATTTTCAACTACTTTTTGTTTCTACTACGA
The DNA here is from genome assembly GCA_016081115.2 of Rehmannia glutinosa. Lineage (NCBI taxonomy): Eukaryota > Viridiplantae > Streptophyta > Magnoliopsida > Lamiales > Orobanchaceae > Rehmannia > Rehmannia glutinosa. Next base: position 627,402 of record CM071936.1, read on the forward strand.
TAAGTACAGTAGTTTTTGCAAACACTACCTTAAACTGATACTATAAATCTAATTTCACATTTTATGAGTCTAAGTTTTATGGAACTTAGATGTATTCTGTTTAGGGATAATTACAAAAAACTTCCGAAATAACAAAAAAAAAAGGGAGATTTTTGAAAATTGCAAAAAACCCCTTGAGGTTTGATTATGTCCTACATTTTTTCCCTCACAAGCAAAACACATTTCAAAAACCCCCTTGACATTTATAAAAATATTACAGTTACCCCCTTGAAACATGTGTGGGTTTTTCTGTAATTAGCCCAAACATCAGGGGTGTTTTTGTAATTATCCCCTTCTGTTTAAGTAGTTGTCATATTTCAGAGCTTTAATGAAAACAATGCATCTCTAGGCTGAATTAGAATTTGAAATCCATATACCTAAAGGTCCTAACCAATAACAGCATTAACAACAGAAGAAGTAAACTCACCAGGGGCAATATATCCATAAGATCCAGCAACCATAGAAACTGTCTCATTCTCCTTAAGCATCAACTTAGCCAACCCAAAATCAGCAATCCTTGCCTCAAGATCTTCATCCAACAATATGTTATTCGACTTCACGTCCCGGTGCACCACCGGCGGATGACAATCGTGGTGCAGGTAAGCCAGCCCTAGCGCGACCCCAACCGCCACATTGTACCTCGAGACCCAATCGACCAATAACCGCCCTTCTCGTTTCCCATGCAAAGCCTCCCCAAGACTGCCGTTCTCCATGAACTCGTAGATTATCATCGCGTCCGTTTCGTTATGGAGAAATCCGACGACCCTAACGATGTTCCGGTGCCTTAACCGTGCTAATAAATTCACCTCTCCGGCAAGATCTTCACTATTGTTTCCCATCTCAATGTCATTTCTTGATCTCCATAGTTTCTTGACAGCAAAAGTTGTGTTTAGTCTTTGTACCTCGGCTTTGTAGACCGTCCCGGTCGCCCCCATTCCAATAACGTTCGATTCTTTGATGCACGATAGAATGTCGTTGCTATTGAACCCGAGTCGTTGGAATGCTTTTAGTCTCCAAGGCCATTCTCCGTTGCCCGTTTCGAATCTTTCCTCGAAACAATTCCCGTCCCGCCATTTTAAGTACAACGATCGAAATCCTATGATTGCCGTTACGAGAGCTAAAAGGGTTGAAATCCCGATTATCCACCCTCCGATTATGTGTTTTGCGTGTAGGCCCTCCGTTTTCGATGTATTTACATGATCACGAGAGCAGGGAGGAAGAACGCCGCCACATAGACCGGAATTGCCAGCTAGATCGTTGGGATTGATCGTTCTGAGGATGCCGTTTAACGGGACGGGACCCGACAGCTTGTTATAAGAAAGATTAATCATTTCTAAAGCCGGAGAATTTCCGAAATCTCCCGGAATTTGCCCTGTTAGAGAATTGTTCGATAAATCCAGGACGGACAATGTAGGCATCATAGCGATCGGTTTTGGGATCGGCCTGGTTAATTCGTTGTTACGAAGATTCAAAGTCACTAGTCTCTCACATGAAGCAATGCTTAATGGAATATTTCCAGTGAAGTGGTTTGAGGAAAGATCCAGTACAGCAAGTCCAGGGCAGTCCTGGAACTGATCTGGAATTTGGCCAATCAAGTTATTTTCTGAGGCTAAGAAGTTTTGAAGAGATGGAATTGAGAGAATTGAGGAAGGTAGATAAGATTGAAGATTGTTTTTGGAGAAATCGACGAACGAAAGCGAAGTAGAAGACGAAAGATCGATTGGGATTTGCCCTGTCAGGCTGTTTTTTGCCAGCTCTAGTCTTTGAAGTTTTTCCAGTTTCCCAAAACCGAGCGGGATTTTTCCCGAAAGACGATTATTATGAATTCTAACACGAACGAGCGACGTGCATTGCGATAAACTGTCTGGAATCGGACCGGAGAACGCGTTGTTGAACAGAATGAGCTTAGACAGGTTTCTGTTATTACACAGAGTTGCTGGAATCGGGCCGGAGAAAAAATTGGACGAGATATCCAGCCACTGAAGTGGCGAATTTTCGCCAAGATTAACGGGCAACGCCCCTGATAACGTGTTGTTCCAAAGCTCGAGTACTTCCAATCGAGCCAATCCGGATACGACAGGTGGCACAGAACCTGACAGATGATTGGACATCAGATTCAGTAACTGTAGGTTCTTGAATCACCTATCTCCCCTGGAATTTGTCCTGTCAGCATATTATCAGATATGTCGAGATATCGCAATTCGGACAGGTTTCCGATTTCCGGGGGAATATTCCCCCGGAAATTGTTTTGGTACAAGAAAACCGTCTCCAGGTTCTTCAATTTCCCGATTTCACCCGGAATCGGCCCGCCAAGATTGGCAATCGCCAAATCCAGGTACTTCAAATTCGTAAGGTTTCCAATCTCACCAGGAATCTCTCCATCAAACTCATTGTACCCGATAATAACCGTCTCGAGCGACGCCAATTCGCCAATCTCGGACGGTATTTCGCCCGTCAGGTTATTCCCCGACAGGCCGAGAAACTTCAGTTTCACCAAATTCTTGTAACTTTTCGGAATCGAGCCCTGGAAAAAGTTCCCCCTCAAATCCAGGCTCTCGAGCGACGTCGCGTTCGCCAAATCCTCCGGGAGATAACCCGAGAAGTTATTTCCCGACGCGTTTAGCGAGACCAGCCCCGTTGCCATCCCTGGAAATCCACCAGCAAAGTAATTCTGGCTCAGATCAAGAATTTTCAGTGATGTGAGATTGGATAAAGAGTCCGGCAATGGGAGTGAGATTTCATTACAACATAAGTTTAGAGAATTTAAACCCGAAAGTCCCCCGATTTTTTCGGACACCCTGCCGGAGAGATTCTTGTAAGAAAGATCAAGATTTTGGACCAAGCCATTTGAGTTGCATTGCACTCCTGTCCAGTTACAGTAAACTGAAGTGCTTTCCAATTTCCAGTCCTTGAGATGATCCAATGGATCAATGAGGCTCGATTTTATCGATAAAAGTATCGATGATTCGTTGTCGAATTCGACACAGAAAATGGAAGAAAAATGGAGGAAAAAAAGAAAAAGAACCTGTTTTTCCTAAACTTCATTTTTTTTTTTTTTATTTTTTTTTTTTTTGTTATTTTTCCACCATTACTATTTTGCTGATGTGAATTAACAGCAAAATTGATCGATGGGGCCGGTGGGGTAAGGGTGGAGAGTGACAGAGAACAGAGTTATATGAGAAGGTGAAGAAGAAGAAGAAGAAAAAGATTGGATTTTTAATGAGTTCTTGAAATGTAGAATAATATGAAAAAAATTGTTTTATTTTAATTATTATTAGTAGAAGAACTGGTGAGATCTTGGGTTCTGCAACAGCTGTTAATAGTCATAGACTGACAGGAAACTTTGGCTTTTAATGAAATCTAATCCGACATCAAACATGGACAGAATGTGTTGCTATATTTTTGCTGATATCTTCTTTTTCCGCTTCTATTATCAGCATTGTTAATAAAAACTGTTAAGACGCCACTTTGGCAATTTTAATGAAATTAATCCGACATCAAACATGGATAAATAATAATATTTTATATTTTTTTCTTTTATTGTGTTATTAGCAGTCAAATTTGTAATGTACCACTTAAATGTGCATTTTGTTTTGTCATTTTGTTTTTTTTACTTACTGCCATTCTTTTATTTAGACTTAAAAGTACAACTAACATGATCAGTTGTTGACTATGAATTAATTATGATGGAATTACTCACTTTTCACTGCTAAAACTGTAAAGTTAAACCATAATAAAATGAACATTCTAGCTAAACTTTGTACTAAACTGTAAAAGGCAATAAAAAAATGAACATTTTCTCAAACTATTGAAAGCATTTGGAAAAATTTATACTACTGATTACATAAGAACTGAAAAGGCAAAATAAAAAAAATCTATACAAAGTTTTTTCCCAAAAGATGATTGAAATATAATAAATGATAATAATAATATTTTACCCCCTTAAATTTAAGATAAAAGATAATTAGGGGGCTTTTTGTAATTTCATCTTCAAATTGTAAAGCCCAAAACTCAGGGGGTTTGGATAATAATTTGGGCTAATTACAAATGTTTTTGAAATTTACAAAAAAATCTACTTAGGGTTTGATTCCATGTGATGTTTTCTCCCTTCATATGCAAAATTTATTTGAAAATCCTCCCTGACATTTATAGAAATATTACAATTATCCCTTAAATTTAAGACAATCATGCCCCAATGGAGCTTTTTGTGATTTTCAAAAACCTCTATTTTTCTTTTTTCTTTTTTTAATAATAATAATAATGATAATTTTGTAATGTTCAATGATTTGGATGTCATTTTAAACCTAGTTATCTTGTAATGAAAGGCAAGTTCCAAGAATGACAAAGATCATATGAGGGTACTCAATTTTCAGGTCCCCACAATGAGACAGAAAGCACAATTAAATAAATAAAATGCAAGACAAGAAGAACCCCTCAAGATAAAATTTGAGAAAAGAAAAAATGACGGTTAATTATTGATAAAGGCTTTTATTATTATTTATTTTTTGTGATAACAGAATAAACTTGCTAAATTCACATGCAATCATGTGGCCAATAGAGTTAATTTAAATAATAAGTGGGAGTGGAGTGTCACTATGTGGGCTATGGGCTTCTAAAGTGGAAGGATCATGGTTGCCATGTGAATGAAGCCTTCTTGGTTATGTCCCTTTTCCCTATTATTAAGTGAGAGAGGAATAATTGATTGTCATATTTGTCTATACAATAATAATAATAATAATAACAAAAAAATAAAAAATAAAAACGATATATTGTGTATTAAACACATAATATTTTGATAAACATAAAAGTAGGAAATGTAATTGAGAAGGCATCAAATGGGGAGGTTTGAAAATATCTATGTTGTTTTGTAATTAATCGAAAAAAAACATGACAAAAAAAGTCTAGAGTCTAACACGGGATAAACCTAAACTAATGGGGTTAATCGGAAATTTTAGAAATGAAATAATATACTCAATTTATTCTAAGTTATATATTTATTTTTGCTATATATAAAGTCAAATTATTTAAACAAGTTAATTAATGTCATTTATTTTTGATTATTAATAAATATTAAAATTTAAATCTTAATATGTAGACAATTTAAGTAAATCAAGATAAAACACTTAGTATAATAATCAATTTGACTGATTTATAAACAACACCAACTAGCTTATAATTTTGGAAAAAAGTGAGTTGTATGATGATTCAAAATCTTGATTTGATTATAATATGGTGGAAGATTTATGTGTCTTACACATGGGATTATGCAAAATCATATTACGGCCACTATACCTTGCAAATATGTAAAAAAAAAAATTGATTGGTAATAATTATAATGATAAATAAATAACAATAAAATAGTAATTAATGAAAAAAATTAAGATAAAGAAGGAATAATATGGGGCCGTGATTGCCCATGTGGCAGCACATGGGTAGTATGTGGGGCTCATTAGCATGTGGGCCCAACAGATGAAGGGCTAATTGGGTTAACTGGATAATTTAGCTTGGATATGTGGCTCTTATGACCCACCAGGAGTCCACTTTATGATATTTTTTTTCTCGTAAATTATTAATTCTCAATAAAGTACTCTTGAAAAATATTAGTATGCAATGTAGATCATGAATTTGTATATTATTAAATTTGTAAATTTATTTATCAACAGAAAGGTCACCGTTACAATTTGGGCTTTTATTAGGTGGCCCATTGTAAAAAAATATTTGTTGGGAGAGAATCAATATTTTTGGACCTTTTGGTTAGGCTGAAATTCCTTTTTTTCATCAAAATTGCCCATTCAGCAAAATTAAGGGCAAGTCAATGGCCTTGAAAAATTAAAATAATCATATTTGAAATCCATTAAAGTATATGCTTAGCTATATTTCTAGTTTCCAAGTTTTTTGTTAAATGAGGCTTCATTTTATTGGGTTTAAATTTCATGTTCCAACTTTTTCATTTTATTTCATTCATCGGGATAGATAACACGTTCTATTATTCGATATAAACATGTGTTGTTGATTGTTTAATGACCATTTAATGGCTGGCCTGACTTGGACCGAAATTTATTGGGACTGCCATTTTTAGGCCCATCCAAGATCACAATTTACAATATAGTTGAATTTGCATCAAGCCAATCAGGCTGAACGTCCATCGGGTCAAATGGGCCAGACCAAATAAGCCCGATTCCTTTTGGTCTATGAAATTGCAGCCTAATCCGACCTAATCATCTGGCCGGACTGATTTTGCCAGCTCTAATCACAAATGCACTCTATAAATAGGAAACTAAGAGCTGATACAGATGAAAATTCTTGATGTTTTGTCCCAAGTTGGATATATTTCAAATTAACTCAAAAAGGAGGGTAAAAAATAACAAAAAAAAAAAAAAAAGAAAGAGAAAAATGGGAGAACTTTCCATGGTTACTATTGAACAATAAACTTCACATAGTATATACAATATTGTATACCACAACAAATAACAATATAACATAAATTTCATACATTGTCTTTTGATACATCTGATGTGAGTGTTTTCATTTCATCAACAATTTGTATACAACTTCACCTAATCCATATAATAAAATCACCACAGGCCAGTAATCCTCAACACTGAAAAATAGATCAAGGGCTGACCTGTTACCATCAATATTAGGGATAATTACAAAATACCCCCTGAAGTTTGGGATATTAAAAAAAAATCCAGATATTTTTGAAAATTGCAAAAATCCCTTGAGGTCAACATTTTCCACCTTCACAAGTAAAAAATATTGCAAAACCCCCTAACATTTATAAAAATATAACAGTTACCACCTTAAATTTAAGACAAATCAAAGCTGAGGTTTTTTTTTTTGGCAATTTTGAAAAATCTCTCCATTTTTTTGTAATTAGCCCAAACCTTGGAGGTGTTTTTGCAATTATCCCTCAATATTATCTCCTCTATTACAAGGATACAAAGTAACCTTTCTAAAAACCAGTTACTCCAAGAATAATCATTTCCCGTACGCACGTATATAGCGCGGTGGATTAACGGGACGTCTACTGCCCCAAAACGAACGCGTATACTTCATCCCAATTGGAAACTGTGTAAAGAATATTAGATTTTCCCTCGCGATTCAAGTGCCATTTTCGCAAGTTCTCTCTGTTTACTTACCAAACCGGCGAACAACGGAACAAACGAGATGCCAAAATGATTCCCGAGCCTCATTAGGCTCGTGCTCGAGCCAATCACGATGCCAACATCTGCTTCTAACAAACAAAGCAAATCACCAACCGAACCTCCGATGTAAACTGTCAAGGGCTTAACTCCGTTCGTGCTGGACTTGGTAATGTCGTTAAACACTCGAAGCTTGTCCATAGGAGACTCCATGTTTGCGGTCATATTACCGGTGGAGATCGAGTCTTCGTAAACTAAGTCGTTGGAATGTACATTTAACATAATTTGGTCCCCTGATTAACAAAGAGAAATTAGACTAAAAACCTGTTCATGGTTATTTAAAAATTTAAAATTACAAAAACTAGCCCTCATGTTTAGTCTAATTACAAAAAAGTCGAGTTATCTTTTAAAAGTACAAATACCCCCTTGAGTTTTTGTTTATTTCACAAAATACCCAGTTCAATAGGTGCAATTTGCAAATCTTAAATGCATAACTGCTTAGATATCTCTCAATGGATGAAATAAATAGAGGATAGTAGTTATAAGGAAGTCTTTAAAATAGATAGTGGTAATTACAAAAATTACCCTTAGGTTTGGGGTAATTACAAAAGAACCCAGAAAAGTTTCAAAATTACAAAAAAAAAAAAAACCTGAGGTTTTCTTTCTGTCTTAAATGTGAGGGATTAGCTGCAATATTTTCACAAATGTAAATGGGTCATTTGAAATGTTTTTACTTGTAAAGTGTAATACAAAATCAAATCTCAAGTAGATTTTTGAAATTTTCAAAACCTCCAGGTTTTTTCTGTAATTACCCCCTCGGGTAGTTTTTGTAATTTTCCTTAACAGATACCATAATAACTAAGAAAATCGCAAATTCAAGCATATTGTCACAACCATACCTGATGAAAAAGCAGACCTGATTAGATCACCGGACCAACAATATGACAGCACATGAACATCTGTACCCGAATCTTTAATTTCGCAACATCCTGAAAGAATCTCTTACAACCTTCTTGAAAAGCAAGACGCTCACCGGCCCGTCTTACATCTGCTAGATTCAACCCTTTCAATACATTAGAACCAATCATTCTTAAAGTTGCGTTCTTCTCAACGTCGGAGATTTGCTCCAATGCTTTGCATAGACCTTCATAATCGAGCCCCTCCGCTGCAATTTGATTCAAAAACAGTTAGCCGTGTTCTGATCAATTAAATATAGGGATAATTACAACCCCCCTCCCCCGTTTCAGGGTAATTACAAAAAGCTCAAGAGGTTTTTAGAAATTACAAACACACCCTTGAGGTTTGACCCGTCTTTTATTTTCCGCCTCATAAGGAAAAAGCATTTCAAAACTGAAAACCCCCATGATATTTGTAGAAATATTAGAGTTACCCCGTAAGAAGTGATCAGACTTGATGGGGCTTTTTGTAATTTTGAAACATCTCTAGATTTTTTCGTAATTAGCCCAAACCTCAGGGTTAGTTTTTGTGACTATCCCCTAAATATAAGACACTTTAGCTTTGTCGTTTAATCAAACCTCGGAGAGATTTATCGATTCCTGCTTCAACGGGCATAATGTGTTCTATACATTGTTGATAATCTTGCAGATACTGGCTGAAAAGATCGTCCCATGTTGTCCGAATATCAGCAGATTCAGAAACATCCGGTGCTGCTACTATTGCAAGCTCTGCTAGAACGGCAGAGGAGTCAATGGCAGTACAAGTCAAGTCAAAGTCACAAAAAATGACGAGATTGTCCTCGGCAATTTTGTGGAGTCGTGAAAAGGGAACTATGGTTTGCTGAACAACTGATTGAGACCATATGAACTCTAACTCGAGTTTCATGGCTCGATGATATAGCCTTTCTACGACATTTAGTTCTTCGCCAGTCAAAGAAACGCTTAATTTATCTAGCAAGTCTTCAATTCTCGAAGCTGATTCCTAAATTTACAGAAGTAAAAATGGAGCTGTCAGGAAAGTTAAATTTTTACAATTGCTTCATTTCAAGATTAAAAAAAAAAAAAATCCCTGAGGTTTAGACTAATTACACAAAAACCTAGATGTCTTTCAAAATCACGAATAACCCCTTAAGGTATAACAAACACCTCCTTGAGGTTTATATTTGCTTAACCAATACCCCTCTAAAGGGTGCAATTTGTAAAATAGAAACAAAATGAATGGAGTATTCAGGAAACGTTCGATTTTTACAATTGTTCCACGTCAAGATAAAAAAATCACGACAAATTACAACAACTACCTCTCAGGTGAAGACTAATTGCAGAAAAACCCAATTATCTTTCAAAATTACGGATAACCCCTTAAGGCATAGAACAAACACATGTTAACCCCTATTGAAGGTGCAATATGTATAATAGAAACAAATATCACGGGGGTATCTATAACTTTTAAAGATAGCTAGATTTTTTCGTAATTAGGCTAAATCTCAACGTTATTTTTCGTAATTAACTTATAAGGACACATCAATATCACTATTATGTAACTTGATCATCGTTCAAGTCTCCGACAAACCTCGAATTTTTCAGAGGAAAGACTGCTAAGCCATTTTTTGTAGATGTGCTCATTATCCTCAGGGTCTAGAAGAGCTTGGATTTCCTTGCTAATAAAAGTGTAGAGCCTCATGCACGGCGAAATTGCGCTCAGAGTATAGGCGGCCAATTTAGTCTTTTCAAAAGGCGTAACGATATTGACCGAGAATTTTTCTCCTCCGACTTTACCTGAGGCTGTTTCCATCAAGAATTCCGTGTATTTGACCGTCGCGTTATCGCGGGAACTCTCTTTAGGTGGCTCAAAGCCCCATTCCTGCAATATCAACAAATAAAGGCTAGATAAGTGACTGAGAAAACCTTAAAATAGCAAATAATAAATGTGCTTAGTATCTAGAACACACATAAGTATTAAACTAAAAGGTTTGCAACCAAAATAGGAGAACAAGATTATAAGAACATGATGAATAAATAAGGGTTGATTTCAAAAAATACCCTTGCAGTTTAGTCTAATTACAAAGAAGTTCAGCTATCTTTCAAAATTACAAATATCCCCTTAGAGTGCTACAATCACTCCCTTGAGGTTTTTATTTACGTGACAAGTACCCGATCTTGAGGGTGGCATTTGTAAAAGAGAAACAAATATCATGGGGTTAATTGTAATTTTAAAAGAGAACTGTGTTTTTATGTAATTACACCAAACTTAAGGGTATTTTTCGTAATAATATCAATGTAAAAAGTAAAGTCCGAAATTCAATTTTGGACCTTTAATTCGTGAAATTAACGAAACTTTTGCTCTTACAGCTTATGAACATTCAAAAATCCCTGTTCTTTTCTATCATCTTCCAAATAGTCAACAACTAACCGAAGCCAATTTTCCAAACAGGAAACTTAGGAAACAGTTTGTTAGTACACTTTTCACCGGTCCAAAGTAAGTGCAAAACTACATCTGCCCAAGTGAAAACTTCTAAAAATTAACAGGGAAAATTACAAAAACTACCCCTAAGGTTTGGGTTAAATTACAAATAAACCCAGAAGTTTTTGTAAATTACAAAAAATCCCTTGAGGTTTGATTCACTTTGCTCCTTTCATAAAAAAATGATTTCAAACCCCCTATTTAAAAAAAAAAAAAAAAAAAAAAAATTACAATTTTACATTTCCCTTTCATTTAACAAAGAATCAAACCTCAAGGGTTTTTTCTTGTAATTTTCAAACATATCTCGGTTTTTCTGTAATTAACCCAAACCTCAGGGGCAGTTTTTGTAATTATCTCAAAATAACAAGAAGATGAAGAACAAATTGGTTGAGCCTTACAGAGATAAGCGCATCTTGGTTTCTCAATCTCTTCAAGACGCGCTTTCTCAACTTGACAATGGCCTCCTTGTCCTCATCATCATCTGCATAATCCTCTGCTAATTCATACCTGCACACAAATATTTAACATATTCAAAAAAGATTATCCTTTTGATAATTTAAGGCCAAACCAATCCAAAAAAAATATAAAATCATGCAATATTCAGTTTCAGATCTCTAATCACTCAAAACATAAAACAAGACAGATAATAAATATTTAGGACAACATTAACATGACCAAAACACACACACACACACACACACACACACATAGAAAAGAGAGAAGATGGGAACTTACGCCCGAGCAAAAGCTTGAAGAAAGTAGACATCTTGAGATATACAATGAAGAAAAGAACAAGGGTCCAAATTCCCAGAAGCCAAACACACAATAAAGGGACTGTAAAGAGTTAAAGCCCTTTCATTTTTCAACTTATTCCACACCCTTTTCGCTATTCCCCCTCCATCCGATCCATCCACCTCCAAACTCCCCATTTTTTTTATTTTTTTCCCCTCAAAATCAACGAATATTCACTCTGTTTTTGATTTCAGCCCCCACCCAACAAAAAGGGTTGGTGGCCTTGGGATATGTGATCAATAAAATAAAAAATACTGGCAAAAGTACAAAAGTTTAACGTTTGATTATATATAAAAATTGAAACTTTATCGTTTACAGTCCAAAAGCGCAGGAGGGCAAATGCGTTTATGCTTGGAAAAAGTGAAAAAGTGCTTTGAAACCGTGAGGAGGGGCGGCGGTCAAACAGGGGATAAGATGGGATTCTTGTGAGGAGGCGTGATTCAGTCACGGTGAGTTTTAATGTTTTGAAGAAGAAAAGTTAATGTTTGCTAAGCCTCTCTTATGAGTTATGAATCATGGCATGATGATGTCAGCTTTGAATTTTTCGGACATGTCGGTATATATTTGGTCAATAAATCAATAATCTTTGCCTAGACATTTGATAGATGTTATGTTATAATCTTAAACATTCAAGTTTAACAACTTTACGCGTGTAAAGTGTACGTGTTGTATCGGGTTTGACGTGTACTGATTCGATGAATACGTAGGCAATAATGAACGAAGATGAACGACTAAAATCTTGACCTCTCCGTGAACCGCCATGGATGCACAGTTCGAACTGTTAAGTTTTTGTTAGAGAGATTCGAGATTGTCGACTTAGCCTAGGTGGTGTGTCTATGGTTGTGGATTTTGGTCCAGGATCTACGGGATTGCCCATCAGAAGATAAGCTCAAGGTCCAATGAACGTCATACTGGAGATGTGACTCGCCCTGTCTAGTCACTGTCACTTTGCCACTTGACACTCTGTCCCTTATACCTGAATGTTTGTCGGCCTAGTGTGTTGTAGAAGGCTTGGCTGGGCTATAACTTTTGTAAGGCCGATAAAGGATCGGGTCAATTTAATCACCCAGTTGGCCCAAAAGTCGGGCCGATGATTTCAAGTGTATTTTTATGGGTAGATTGGACTTGAGTCTCAAGATTAGCGGTTCCATGGAACTTTGACCGGATCTGATTTTTTTATTTAATCCAGCCCGACTCATTTGATGCCTCTATAAATACTCCACTTTAATACTAAAAAGGGTAAACATGTGAGAACGTTTATTGTCCGACCAGATTTATAAAGAGGACAATAGAATCTGATCAGTCAGATTGGCCCATTAAGGAATGCTCATCTATTCTTATTTTCTCTTTTCATATTACCTCTACACTTAGACTATTAATCCATAAAACTTATTTTTTGTTTGACTCATGGATATCAATATTAGAGTTGTTAAAAGAAGCCCGATCCGATGGTCGGTCCCACTAGCCGGATAATATGCTCAGACTAGGCAGCGATTTTACAAGCCCGAAAAAAATCGGTCCTATTTGGCCTGATTCATTAACCCCGAAACACCATACTGATCTGACCAATTTTTCTCATTGACCCGATGAACCAGGATCGGCCCGGCTCAGACAATTTGCCAGCTCTCATCAATATCCAACGTCAACAGTACATACTGTTAACCGTTGGTTTCTAAAGTATCTATTTCCATTCATTTTCCTGTTTTGGTTTTAGATGTCAGAATTGTCGATCACACAATCCATATTTTCCATTCTGGTAATTTATATGAGGCGAGCAATGAATCATGGTCCACTGCGGGTCCAGCCCATCTTTTCAGCCCATAAAAAACTGGGCCCACATTTCCAACCACAAAAAGTTTGGCGGCTTTTTGGATTATTACCAGATTCCCATCCTTTTACAAAAGTAACAAAACCACCCATCCCTTTTCACTGTCCAAAACCACATCCTAAAAAGCCCACATAAATTTATCTTTTTCTCTCTAAAATCTTATGATTTTGATGGGTGAAAACGTTCTTATCTGCAATGAAGTGGAAAAAGTGGGCTTTGTTTCGTTTTCTTTTGAAAAGAATTTTCGTACTTTCACACTATAAAAAAAAAGGATTTTATTTTTTAGTTTATCATGTTTGTTTCATACAAATTTACTAGAAATGTTCATATTTACAATTTCAAAATATAGAAAACAATTCAAGATTATTATACTTGATTCAGAATATGTGGGTTCTAACTCACTTCTACACCTTTCTCATTGTTAAATGTTGCTTTCTTATATTTAAATATTTGAATATGGACCCATTACTCACAAATATAAATAATATAATAATCTAAAACATATTCAAAATAATACAATTTCAACATAAAGTTAAACACGATCAAATTTTCATTCAAATGTATTTATTTTTCACTTAAAAACCAACACAAGTTAAAGAATTCATCTAGAAATATTGAAAACTCAAAATTCATTCCAAAACAAGAATGAAATACGAGAGCGTGGATTGGATGGTAACAACGTGCCCCCATAATACGAAATGTGGCTCAGTTTGGGACAAAACTTCATGTTTCAGAATCTTATTATATTGTATTGGATGAATGACACATCTACAATTATGTCATTATCTGATACACGTGATACTCATCAAATACAATGGAACAGAAAATCTCAATCCGGTTTGGGTGAGTTTGATGGGAGGTAGGTTTTAATGCCAACTCAGCCAACTTAAGTAATAAACAAATTCATGAGTGGATTTCAATTTTGTTACAAACCTGTCCCACCCATATAATTCTTTTATAAATCTTTTGATTTTATTTTAAATAATTATGCACACACATCGAGTATGGTATTGTAACATGCTTTCGTATTTCAGTTATCAAATTCCCCCTTTTTTTCCTTTTATTACATATCCGGGAGGAGAAAGATGGTAGGAATCGAACCCCAGTCCTCTTTCCTGAGTTGAGGGTCTTTAACCACTCAATCACTATTCCGATTCCCAACACCTCTTTCAAACCTATCACATTTCCAATATTAATGAATAAAGTTTGTGAGCTAAAACAAAACACCACAATAACAATAATGCCTTGAAAAATTGGAATTTACTCTCAAATCTCTACAAGTACATTACAAAATTTCACTGCAAAAAAACCTAGTTTTATTGCACATTGGAAAATACAAAAACCAGCTTCTTCTTCTTAGATTGGCACAAATACAAATGCCACCCCTCTTCCTACAAACTTATTCTATGTACAAACTGGATCCCTGTAAGAAGTCCCTGTTATGTCTTAAGAGGATGAATAATAATGTTATTTATTAGTATCCCCTTAATTTCAAACTATTTTCCACTTGGGATTTGGCTCCATTTCTATGGTAAAGCCAGATATGCCCACTTACCTTAAAATCGTCTTTTGATCGTCCGAATGCATCAGTAGTAGCCAGCCAGGGATTAGCCCGGCTGCATCTGGCCGTCCATTTTCCGATGGTGATTCTTGGTTTAACCGGGATTTCATGCTAGTAGATCAAAAACTGGGAATGCCGTTTGATCTTGATGAGTATTCTGACACGAGCTTAAGAAACATGGAAGATTTATCCTCTAGTAGTCTTGCCGGAGTATCAAATTCCGCGACTCGACCTGCAAAACATACGTGGGTCCGGAAAAATTTAGCCTTCTTTCCATCGTACACAGTTTAGATCGAATACTTCAGTGATTTGTTGTTGTAGTAGAAGTTAAAAATAGTTGAGAATCAGAAGTTTGTAATATTTGCAAATAGAAGCTGAGAAGTACAAAAGTTAAAAGAGAGTGTTTGGTAAATAAGTTGTAGGAGTGCTTTTATTTGTGTGTAAAAGTCAAAATTTCCCTTCAACTTTGAAAAAGGAACTCGTGTGCGTATATAAATATATATCGAGGTCAAAAATGTGCAAAAGAAACTTTAAATATTATAAAGGGACAATTGCATTTTGCCCACCAAATTATCATAAGTTTTGCACTTTGCCTACTAAACTTGAGAAATTTCTTTTTTGCATCCCTAACTTTGAGCATTTTTCACTTAACCCCATGGGAATTCACTTGGCCCTATCATGAGTTGACACATGTCAACTTTTGGTTGGTTCAACAGGTAAAGTGGGATGAATCATATAGTTCCAAATATGTATTTTCAAAGTTCATTGGCAAAGTGCAAAAATCGTTATAGTTTGGAGGGCAAACTACAATTAACCCTATTTTTAGAAAAAAAGATAGAAGTTGAATCAGAAATCTACAAGAAAAACTCTCCCCGAGCTTTTAGATTCAAATTAAATTATGCCGAATCAAAAGTAGAAGTTGGCATTTGAAAACACTCAAAACTACCCTTTTTTCCAGCCAAAAGCCGAGAATCACTTTTTTAAGTGTTTGTGAACGCTCCCTTAGAGGGGCAGATTCATGCATGAATTTCGGTATAGACAGAAGATTAAGAGGGTGTTTGGCTGAGCTTATAAGCTCCTCAAAACATCTTATAAGATGTTTGAGAGCTTATAAGCTGTTTAAATATGTTTGGTAATTTTTTTAGAAAAAGATCTTATAAGCTCCCAAAATAAGATGTCTGGAGCTTATAAGTTGTTTTTAAAAAAGTAGGGGAACCCCAACTTATTTTCAAAATAAGATCTTATTTCAACAACCTCCTTTAATTTTGACTATTTTAATTACAAAATTGCCATTACTAACATTTTAAAAGCTACATCATCTTATTTTATCCAAACACTTCAACAACTTATTCTTAAAATAAGATCTAACATCTTATAAGCTCTAAAAACAACTTATAAGATGTAGGAGCTTATAAGATCTTTTAAATAAGCTTAGCCAAACACTCAAAACTACCCTTTTTTCCAGCCAAAAGCCGAGAATCAGTTTTTTAAGTGTTTGCGAACGCTCCCTTAGATGGGCAGATTCATGCATGAAGGTATAGACAGAAGATTAAATAAGGTGTAGAGCGTACCATCACTGAGGACCAAAACCAGGTCACTATCAATAACAGTAGGAATGCGATGAGCAATTGTACAGACGGTGCAATTCTTAAATTCCGTTCTTATTATCTTTTGGATGAGATTATCTGTAGCTGAGTCAACTGAAGCTGTCGCTTCATCAAGCACCAAAATTCTTGCTTGTTTAAGCAGAGCCCGGCCGAGAGATACTAGCTGCCTCTGGCCCACACTCCAATTATCTCCGTTTTCTAGAACTGCCAAAATCAGACGAAGCAAATAATTCCTTATTAGCCTTCACTATTCAGTGATTTAGGCTGCCTAGCAATGAACACATTTTAAATTTTTTTTTTCTTTTCTATTTGCTGCAAGCTTACCTGGTGAATCGAGTTTCTGTTCTTTCTGGCGAACTATCTCTCCTAACTGAGACTTGTCGAGAGCCTGCAGCAATTTAAGTACCGTAAGAACATCATGCAATGGTAGAAACAAATGTTTACCGAATGATAAACACGAAGCTCCAACAGATCTTTATCATTCATATGCATCATGCATGGTAAATAACAGGAATAACTAGAAAAACTATGCCTGAAATTTAGCCTGATTACAAAAAACTCAGTTATCTTTTACAATTACAAATACGCCTTAAGGTTTGTATTAACATAACAAATTAACAAGTACCCCCCTCATGAGGGTGCAATTTGTAAAACAGAAACAAATGTCAAGGGGTCATTTGGAATTCTGAAAGAAAACTCAGTTAATTAGACTAATCATCTCACGGGTAGTTTTTGTTTTTGTAGTAAACCATAAATAAAAGGTATGATTACAAAAACTGCCCCTGAGGTTTGGGGTAATTACAAAAAAACCCAAAGAAGTTTCAAAATTACAAAAACAAAAAAACGAAAAAAAAAATGAGCTTTGATTCTGTCTTAAATGTTAGGGGGTAACTATAATAATTTTTACATTTGAAATATTTTTGCTTACGAAGGGGGCAAAGTGTAATACAAAATCAAACCTCACGGGATTTTCGTAATTTTCAAACAACCCTGGGTTTTGTTATTAGGTCAAAACTCGGGGTAATTTTTGTAATTATTCCTAAATAAAATGAAAGGACATCTCTAAGGTCTGTGTTAGAAATATAAGTCTCACATAACGATGGTCCAAACAAGCTTATCTCTCATTGTGAGTCCAAACAATTATATGTTATATTCTTCACGTCACAGAAGGAAAACAAACGTACCTCCCAAACTTCTTGATCGGAATGCTCTTCGAGTGGGTCAAGGTTGCCTCTAATAGTTCCTTCAAATAATGTTGGATCCTGAGGTATGATACTCAGCCGGCTCCGGAGGTCATGAAGACCGATTGTTGAGATATCGATGTTGTCTATAATTATTCTACCACCTGCCGGCTCGATCAATCGAAATAGGGCCTGAATCAAGGTAGATTTGCCACTTCCAGTACGCCCAACAATACCAATTTTCTTCCCACCAGGAAACATGCACGAGACACCATGGAGCACAACAGGAAGGCTCTCCTTGTAACGAACCTATAGGGAAAATCGAGTCATATGATCTAACTATAACTCTTAACTCACTCTCTCAAGCACACACGCATACAGATTACAGAAACAGGCAATATATTTTTTTGAAATAATTACAGGAAAAAAAAAAAAAAGAGGTTTGGGCCACTTACACAAAAAACCCAGTGATGTTTCAAAATTACAAAAAAGCCCCCTCATGTTTGATTATGTATAATTTTAAGGAGGTGTCTGAAATATTTCTATGAATATCATGGGTTTTTTTTGAAATGCTTTTTTCCTTATGAAAGGGGAAAAAGTAAGACAGGATCAAACCTCAAGGGTTTTTTTGCAATTTTAAAAAAACCTTTGGGTTCTTTTGTAATCAGCCCGAACCTCAGTTTTTTTTTTTTTTTGTAATTATCCCCTTTTTTTATTTCTTTTAACATCATTAAATTGTCTCTTTACTTCTGGGATATAATGTGACGCGTATTGGAAAAAAGAGGAGTAAAAATAGCTTATATAGATGCCATAAAAGATATGTATGATGATATAACAACATGTATCAGGACACCAACAGGAATATCTAGTGAATTCCCAAACACTATAGGTTTGCATCAGGGATCCGCTCTAAGCCCTTACCTTTTTATCCTAATAATTGATGAAATCACTAAACACTTACAAAAATCCATCCCTGAATGTATGCTATTTGCGGACGATATAGTTTTAATTGATGAAACAAGGGAAGGAGTAAATGCAAAATTGGAAGTTTGGAGAGAAGCACTCGAATCAAAAGGTTTTACTATAAGTAGGGCAAAAACAGAATACATGGAATGCCACTTTAGTAAAACAACAGGAACAATGAGACGAAGGTTAAAATTGATGGACATGAAGTGAGTATAACAAAGAGTTTTAAATACTTAGGATCTATAATTGAAGAGAACGGAGAAATCTTTAAAGATGTCACACATAGGATCCAGGCGGGTTGGAATAAATGGAGGAGTGCATCTTCTATCCTTTGTGACCGTAAAATACCATTAAAATTGAAAGGAAAATTTTATAAAACGGCCATAAGGCCAGCAATGCTTTATGGGGCAGAATGTTGGGCGACTAAATATGAACACGCACAAAAAATGAGGGTGGCAGAGATGAGAATGTTAAGATGGATGTGCGGACACACTAGATTAGATAGAATAAGGAATGAACACATTAGAAACAAAGTGGGAGTAGCACCAATAGATGAGAAAATTAGAGAAACACAACTAAGATGGTTTGGACATGTTCATAGGAGACCTTTAGATGCACCTGTGCGACGTTTAGAAGGTAGGGAATCACTCATACAAATCAAAAGAGACATAGGTAGGCCTAAAAAGACTTGGAAAGAAGCTATTAAACAAGACATGTTATACCTAGAAATAAATGAAAATATGGCTTATGACCGTAAACGATGGCGCGATATGATCCGTATAGCCGACCCCACGTAGTGGGATTAAGGCTTAGTTTGTTGTTTGTTGTTGTACTTCAGCAAGGTTATTATATAATTATCCACCTCTAAGCTTGTGATAAATAAGCCTAAACTTCAGTGAGGCGATGACGCCTGGCTATAAAATCCATACAAGTCCGTTATGTTTGTACATTTGGAAACTTGAACATCTACCAAATTTACGATTACATTTTCCGTGTTCTTTTGAGACCCTAGATGAACTAGCTAGTATGTAGATTAATATGTGTTATATACATGCCACATCCAGGGTATCATGTTTAGGGCTTGAAAGCAGACCAGAATCAAGTGGTCTCTAGGACCTTTTCTTAGTCAAATATTGTGAACAGAGTTTACAAACAACTCTATTTCTCATCTTGACTTTTAGCTAAGTTTTTTATTTCTTCTTACTTTGCAACTTTGAAATTTCTTTTTGGAATAGAAAATTTCAATTTTAAACAATGTGCTAAAACGAAAGATCTTAGAAATTCTATTAAAAAAAACCTGACAGGGCACTTAAATAATCGCAATATGTGCACCTTCGTACCAACATATATATCTAGTCATTTATTTCTGGAACAAGGGATTTCCATTTTAAGTTGACATTAACAAATCCTAAAACCAGAAAATAACATCAAGTACTAAAGTTTCAAAATGCATACCTTTAAATCAATTAGTTCAATTTTGCCATTTTCAGGCCATGAGGATGGAGGACGTGCGTCATCAATAAGTGGTGGTGCTTCACTAGGTATATGGCAGTATTGATGAATCCTTTCTATAGAGATGATTTTGTTTTCAAGTTTGCAAAAGCTGAGGATCCATCGTGATAAACGAGCATTCATATTGAGGCCGTATGTCACAGCAAGGCCTGCCATACCTATAAAGGAAAGATTTTGGATTGAAGAATTAGCATGAGATTTGTCCGTTATTTGCAAACTATTCACCATCTTCTTTACATCTTCATTAAAATCAAGCAACTCCCAAATTCAAATGCAGCTTCTTGATAAAGTGCAGCAAACACGAGCTACCAGCAATTTTTATTTTATCTTAACAGTAACAAAAGTGACACTTTCTATTTTAACAGTAGTATATATCTTGAATTGTCTAAATCAAGTAGATGGTTCATGAACGTATCAAGCAAAACATGCAAAGATCAACAGACATGTATTTGCTACTGGAGAAGAATGATGTACTTACTTGGATCTATACTTCCATGTGGGAAGCTCACGAGTAAGATCATGCAAAAAGCAAACACAAACGTTGATAGTAATTCCATGCGCAAGCAAAGCCATTCAATGGCTGCAAGACTGCAGAAGAACGGGCGAGCAAAGCAATCAAGAAGATAAAGATTCCTCTTCATAAATCTTTTCTCTTGCCCAAAACCTCGGATTGTAGCTGCTCCAGCAATTGATTCGGCGAAAAGATGAATGACAGGAGATTTCTGGATGCTAACAATGCGAACTAATTCTCTGGATGAAGACATATAGTATTTCTGCATTTTTGTAGAGCAACGTGAAATTCATCTCAGTTCTCCAAGACACTTGATCAAAAATAATGATTTCACATAGATACTAGACCGTAAAAAAATGTAGGAAACATGTGCATAAAATAAAGGAATAATGAGTTAATGACAAATACTACCCTTGAGGTGGAGTCTAATTACAAAAAAACCAATTATATTGCAAAATTACAAATACCCCCTTGACACATGTTTCTATTTTCCAAACTGCACCAATTGAAGTGGGGGTATTTTTAAAACAAACACAAACCTCGAGAGGGTATTTGTAATTTTATAAGATAATTAGATTTTGTTTTGTAATTAGTCTAAACCACATGGGTAGTTTTTGTAATTATCCCTTGTGATTATCCCTAAAATAAAATACAGACATCCTCGGTGCCTTGTTTGGATACTTGGACTTTTATTAAATAATTAAATATTGCATTAAAAGGTATCCATGCTATAACCTTTCAAATGTATGCTGGTTGGCAGGCATGCCCTGATGCGCATAAATTCGCATATAAAACTTTAGAACATTAAATTGTAAACATGGGTAGAATTCTCAATACTAGCTGATGACATATTATGATAGCTTACCTGCATCCACAAGCAAGCAATTGCCATCGGAACAACAAGAAGCAAAATTTGCCAGGTAACTTGTGTCATCACGCCAACAATGCCAAGCAGCTGGATGGTTGTCGAAGCAAAGCCACCAAGTCTGAATGGGATATCAAGATCGACAACACTTTGATCAATTGACACCTGGTAGATATTAAAACCATCATAAAAATCAAAATTGAGGGTAATAAAAATGGAAAATAGGGGAGAAGTTACAATTCATCAACTCTTAAGAGCCAAAAGTGCAAAAAAGGAAAATGGGGGTGGGGGAACTTTTCAAAATTAAGGGTAATGGAAATGGAAAATAGGGGAGAAGTTACTATTTATCAACTCTTAAGAGCCAAAAGTGCAAAAAAGGAAAAAAATGGGGGTGGGGGGAATTTTTCAAAATTAAGGGTAATGGAAATGAAAAATAGGGGAGAAGTTACAATTTGTCAACTCCTAAGAGCCAAAAGTACACAAAACGAAAAATGGGGGGTGGGTAGGGGGAATTTTTCAGGAGAAGAAATGTCCGTACGCGATTCAGTATGCGCCCAGCCGGAGTAGAGTCAAAGAAAGACATTGGTGCTCGAAAAACCGTTCGGAGCATTTTCAGAAACAATTTCTGCGCAGCCGCAAGACCAAATGTAGCAACAAGAACAGCCCTGACAAATATGAAACAGGAGCTTCCAAAAGCAAGAGCCATATAAACACCAATAAGCACCATGCTACTGGTTCTGGGTTTATCCCCAGTGGTCTGAGGATTTGCCCAAGCCATCCACCAACTACTGGCTATTTGGAGGACCTGAAATAAGGTTTGTGCAAGGATAATACAAGGAATCAACAAGCCCTTATAAGCAGCCGTCATATATGACCAATATACTTTCATGCTAACTCTTCCTCGTTCCCGTTCCTCTTCCTGCACGAGTTGCTTTCTTCTAGAACGTTTAGCTTTCTTTTTTTCTTTGATTGCTTTCTGGTCTGAAGTCGATACGCCTTGTTGGACTTCATCAGCCATGCCGGAAATATTTTTACCAACCGAATCACATTTCTTACTCATGAGAACTGAACTGTCAAGAGGATCGAGTTTATCTGAATCTTCAGAGGCTTGGCTGCAAAAATCCATAGCCTCGATGGCTTCATGATGAGCAGAGACCAATGTGTTAAAATCTGTTCCTGCTTGCAGAAGCTCGTCATATTTTCCAGCTTGAATAATACGACCTTCCTTCAAAACCTGAGACAAGGTTCAAAGACGTGCAGAAAATTAGCAGGGAATTTGAATGTGCAACAATCAACTTTAATACCATTTGAAGTCATTTTATGAGAAATTATGCATGCAGAGGGCAATTTCCTGGTGAAATTAATAAAGAATTCAAACGGAATATCTACAAAGAAGACTGAGGAAATAACAGTAGATGACGCCTTCTTGGATAGATGAGATAGCCAGGGTTTAGGTGCACAATTATCAGATGTTTGAGAAGCCTAATTATCAAATTCCAAAGGTCCAGAGAGAGACTGTAATTACAACAGATTCCAAATGAAAAAGTTCCACTCATCACCAGATAAGTTCCCATTTTTGGACAAATACGAGATGATATTTTACGTTTGTGATTCACCCCATTAATTTTTATTTTTGAAAAAGAAAATGCTAATAAGATTTCAGGGGGAGAAATAGGAGAGAATGGCCCGACACTTTTTCTCAGTATTACTAGCAACCTGAATTAGATTGAAGTCATTAATCCATTCAACCACCAAGCTACTTGAGGGATCTAATATCCTTGCAGTTATGAGTTTTGGCAGAAAAGAACATATAAAACTCAAGCGCGCAATTATTAAGTGGGACTTGCATTTGGTAAAAACAGGTCCAAAATTTTGGGTATAATGCAACTCGCCCTATCCCCAATTGCGATTAGCTTGATATATTGTACATTAGAAAGCCATGAAATAAAGATAAGATACTGACTCACAAAAACGAAAATACTTTTATGGACAACTTTAAAGGTCTAAAATTCAACAGCAAAGAAGCCAACTGCAACTTTAGAAATGACAGAGAAATAGGCAGCAATTTAGACAATACCAAAATCAAGTCAGCAGCGGGCAAAAATTCAACTTGATGAGTGACAAAGACAACAGTCTTTGAAGCTAGCGCCGTCATTATGTACTCCTGCAGTAACACCAAAATATTTTTAGCAAAATCGATCCGCTTATCTGAAAATAAAAGTCTGAAAAACAGACAAACCTTAAATAATTCTGCGCCAGTGTGTGCATCAACAGCACTAAATGGATCATCCAGTAAATAAATATCAGCATCATGATATAAAGCCCGGGCAAGTTGCACACGCTGCTTCTGACCACCACTAAGGTTTATGCCTCTATCACCAATAATGGTTTGATCACCATGTGAGAAGAGCTCCAAATCTTTCTTCAGTGAACAAGCATGAATGACACTCTTGTATCTTGCCTTGTCCATCGGACTTCCAAATAGGATGTTTTCCTCTATATTTCCTGATTGTATCCAAGCCGATTGAGAGACGTATGCAGCAGAACCACATATTTTAACCTAAAAATACACCAATAGATAAAATCCGTGAAAAAATAAATATTGCACATTACAGGAAGAAAAATAGGTAAAAATGAGTGAATGCTAGCATTCCATAAAACTCAGACTTACTTCGCCAGAGGTTTTTGGAATCTCACCAAGTATGCAAGAAAGGAAGCTAGATTTTCCAGAACCAACCACACCACAAACAGCCACATGCATTCCCTTCTCTACCCTGAATTGTATGCTTGACAGGGTTGGGGTTGACGAAGATGGATCCCAACAAAATTCTCCATCTTTGATTTCTATTGCCACGTTTGAAATCCCTCGTGGCAAGGCTATGGTTGCATCTTCCTGCAGCTCTTCTTCCTCCAAAAACCCCGTGATTCGATCAAGGGAGACTTTAGTCTGAGCCATCATCGAAACCAAGTCGGGAAAATTCCTAAGCGGTTCTTGCAGGATTCGAAAAGTGGCCAAAGCAGAAAGAACACTGCCAGCTGTCAGCTGACCACCCAACAAAATGCAAGTGCCAAAAGTAACAGCCGAAACAAATATGGGGGAGCTCCAGAAAATAAACGTGATGAAAGCTTGAGAGTAAAGAGCTTTCCTGAGATACTTGAATTCCACACCGCGCATCTCTTCTAGAATCAATCTGTATCTATCCTCCCAAGCTTGCAACTTGAGAATCCTCATATTCCTAAGGCACTCCGAAGTCTTTCTCATCCTATCATCCTTTGCCGCCATTAACTTGTCTTGGTAATCCTCCTGAACCCTTGCCAATGGAACAGTTGCGACAATGGACACAATCGTGGCAACGAGTGTGGCAACAAACGCAATTCCAACATTCTTGTACAAAATCGCGAGAGCAAGTATAATTTGGAGAGGAAGCATCCATATGTCATGTAGATACCAAGAATAGTCCCCCACTCTTTGAACATCAACAGCCATGTAATTAACAATCTCACCGCTGGTGTGACTTTGCCTAGCTGAGCTGGAAAGTCTGAGTCCCTTACGATATACCATTGCCGTTAGAGCTGATCTCACATGCATACCCAAAATATCAACCCCGAGATACCATTGTCGGGTTGTTAAGGTCTCCACCAGCTTCGCGGTGAAGAAAATCGCAGCAAGAATGTAGCCCTCGTGTGGGAAAGTCTCCTTCCCTCCTAAGTAATCCACGAAGTAGCTAATCATGTACGGGCCCACGTACGAAACCAAAGTGTTCAACCCTGCAAATATCGCATTGCGAGCAGCCTCTTTCCAGAAAGTCTTGAAAATAGCCCAAGCTAAAGAAGGCTGCTTAATAGGGTTATCAGCCTTCAATTTCTCCCAATTTGAGTTCAATCCTTTATAGTTAGTCTTCGAACGATCTTTTGGAGCAAGCAATGGAATATCCTTCAGCTCGAGAGGTCTCTTTGCCCCAATTGAAAGAAGTGGATTTAACCAAGAAAGAGTGACCAAACTAAAAAGCCCAGCTTCACTGTACGGAGTAACTTTGAGACAACCTGCATCTTCTTCTTCAAGTAATGGTTCTTGAAGATCAGAGTTTCTAAACACTTGTATACCAGTGACACCCCTAATAGCAATAAAACATAGAAAAGCAAGAGCAGGGGTAACAGCAAGATTTGCCAAAACATGAGAATTCAAATGGCTTGATCCTTCTGTCATAAACCCTCTACCATCACCATACAGAATAGACAAACAAATCACAAAAGATGCAACCCACCAAATCCTCAACAACAGAGGAAATTTCTCAGCAGCCTTAAATTTACAATAAAGAGCTGAAAAGCTGAGTACAAACCAAGATAAACTCTGAGATGCAGGCAACAGTATAACAGTCCAATGTGATCCATTACTCTTCCCTTGTGCGGTTTGTTTTACTAATCGAACACCGTCAAAACCCAACACCAAAACTTGCACTAACAAAACATAAAAGCAACAAAACACTGAAGCTTTGTAGCTTTTACCAATCACAAGGCTCTGGATTTCATCACCTTCAGCAACTCCTCTGTGCCTAATGGCCACAGAATTCCTATTCGAGTCCTCTTTTCGAACTCGAACCCGACCGAAACAAACCACAACCTGCCTCGCAGATACAATTGAGAGAAATAAGAGAAGCAGGGTTAAGTTGATGCAAACTGAGGCTAATTCCAAAATTGGGAGACGATGAAGACCCAGATGGTTTGGAGCTTCAGATGCAGTATTTTCCGCAGCCAAGAAAAGATTGATACCCATAATAATAATAACAATTAGAGATATCAATCTTGGAACCTAGAAAATGGCGGAATTCAATAACTAGGAGCCGAACAACAATTACTGAGCTATTAATGGAATTCTTCAATAATAATGTGACGGGGGAGAGATCAAATCGTGTAAAGGGCATTTCACCATCTGGCAATTGAAATTGTTCCAATGCGCGAAACTAATGACAAGTCATAGAGAGAGAAAGGAGAAGAATCTGCACATGAAAACAAAGTCTCTTTTATCATCAAACCCATCAAAGAATACCAACAGAATATGCAGCAGTAAAGGGGAAAAATTAAAATGAAAATTAAAATCAAATTGAAAATTAAATAAATAAATATATTAAAACCTCTTCTTCCTTCTCTCTCCCGTGTACATGTTTATCTCTAAAATACCTTGTTTTTTTGTACATTTTCTGCATTATGGACAAAATATGTGGACTATAATTGAATTTAAAAACCAAACCCATTATAGAAAATACCAAAATCTGACCTGGGCTCGTGTTACTTTCCCTGCAAAATCGTTTGTCGAGCCGGTGGTGATTACCGAGGCAATACAAATTATAAAACCCCAAAAAAAAAAAAAAAAAAAAAAACAGAGCATTCAAAGAGATGAGCAAAATACTGCAGCAAAGAGGTGAAGAGAGATAAATAACCCCACAAACCCACAGCTATTAAGAGCTGCTAGCAGTGGAAAATTTGGGAAATGAGGGGTCTGATGTGTTGATCAGAGAGAAGAAGAGAGCTATAACATGAATATATATATATATATATGAGCCTAGGTTTTATAATAATTTTTCAGTCTTGGGATTACGAAATAAAATCATGCATGTGAGGAATAATAATATATGTAATTATAAAAAGGGATCATTACAAAAACACCCCTAAGGTTTGGGCTAGTTACAAAAAAACTCAAAGTTCTTTGCAAATTACAAAAAATCACTCGAGGTTTGATTCCAGTTTTACATTTTTCCTGGTGATTTTTGAAACTATTTCAGAAAAAAAAAAAAAAAAGAAACTGATATTTAAAAATATTACGATTCTCTCTTAAATTTAAGATAAAACGAAACCCGAAATTTTTTTTTTTTTTTTTTTTTGTATTTTTTTTTTGTAATTAACCCATACATTTCTGGGTTTTTTTTGTAATTAACCCAAAGTAGAAGAGTGTTTTTGTGATTATCCCATTTATATGTATATATATGTAATTATCAAAAATATTATTCTTTTTTTAAAAGCATTATTTTTTGAAAGCATTATAATCTATGTTTAGTGATGTGGTTATTGTTTTTCAATTTTGTAATGCTCTGTTGTGGACTGCCAGTGTCGTGGTGTTTTCTCTTTGTTGGTTGGCGAGAAAAAAGGTGAAGGAATATTTTAGAAGGATTTAAAAGATTATCATATTGTTATGGCCAAGGTGTTCTTTGTTTAAATATTATATTGGGCAAATAATTAGAGGTATAAATTCCTTGAAGAAAATGTATGATATGATTTTGTCAAAAGAAAATTTGTGATTTGATTCCTCAAGTAAGCATATTTTATTATTTTACAAATCTTTCTCAAGATTACATGAGTTCAGTAAATTGGATTATGATAATATATATGTAACACTTAAATTTACCATAATCAATTTTTTTCTTCGGTCAAACCTAGCCGTTTGTGCTTCTCCATCTTCTTCTTTTTTTTCTTCCCTAGTAATTTTCAATATTTTTTAGTCTTTCTTCGTCAATAAATTTGTTTCCAATAGGTTGAGGTTTTTTTATTTATCCCCAATAGGTGACTTTTATTTCAGTAAATAAGTTTATCTCACATGTGATATTTTGTTCAAGAGATTCAGTGAGCCAATTTTCAGTGATACGTTACAGATAGGGGTGTAAACGAGTCGAGTCGAGCCGAACATGATATTGTTCGAACTTATTTGAATTTTAATCGAGCTTTAAAAATTGTGTTTTAGCTTGTTTGATTATTAATCGATCGAATCGAGCTCGAATGTATGAGCTTTGGTCGAGCGAACACGAATCGTATTTTAATATTATTATTTTATAATATCTATTAACATGAATCGAATTTACGACTACTTTATTTTAGTAGTAATATTTATAAGGTAGCTAAAAATATTTTTACACATATTTTATTCTTTTCAAAATTTTACTAAATGTCTAAATTTAATAATCAAAAAGTTTTCACTCGTTTTTCGCTTTTTCAAAATTATCAATTTATTTTTAAATCTTATCGAACGGAAAATATGTTCAAGCTTGGTTTGTTACTTTAACGATTATATATAATCAAACGAGTTTTTAACGATCGATCTCGAATCGAATACAGTTTGTTAATCAAAAATGTAAATTGAGATATTATTCAAAATAACATGTAGCTTCGTTCGTTTTTCACCTTTGCCAATAGTTACTTTATTTTATAAGTAAAAAAATGATATCAATATTATTTATTTTTTATTTTGTAGGAAAATATATTTTTAAAATCTCATATGTGGATGTTATTGCGGTAAGGCCGCCTTCCTTCACTTTATAAGCAGTAAGCCGCTAAATACCTCGTATATTTAATAGGTATGTATAAGTGAGCGATGTCAATTTATTTGGTACTTGTTTGGTTCAACGTCTTTGTTGCTATGTTTCAATTCTACGAACTAATTAAATCTGTTTAGATTTAAGATTTTTGTGTTATGTATGTATATGTTTATGTTTCATTAGGGTTTGTCATTGTTTATTCAGTCGATGTTGTAATCATTGTACATTTATTGTGATAAATGAATAAATTGTGATTCTAAAAAATTATTACTAATAAATTATTAAATTGGAATAAGGGATCTTGACTAAGTGGACATGGATGTGTTAATTTGGTGTATGACAACATGATCATGAGCATTACACCTTTACACTATATAATTAAATCTTAGTTCCTAATTTTTTTCATGTATTCGAAGTATAAATAACGAATAAATCATCAAATTGGAATAAAGGATCTGGACTAAGTGGGCATGAATGTGTTAATTTGGTGTGTGACAACATGATCTTGAGCTTTACAGGTAATTTTCCATTAAAACTTTACCTTTTTCTGTGTTTGGAGATATGATGTGTGGTTTGAACATATACACTTATAGTTTCTTTTTAATGGTGCAAGGAAAATTTGCAAGTGTGTAAAGAAAATTTTATTGGGAAAAATAATTGGTAAAATTCTTATAGTATTTTAATTAGAGTCCACCATAAAGAAAAATATTATAAAAAAAGTGTCTATTAAATTTAAAAACAAAATTTATTTTAATTTTTAGCAATGTTATATTTCATAAACTTTATTTAAGTTGGAAAGATAAACGCAAGTCAAAATCAATTTCCATAGTGACATATTAAAGCAAAAGATAGGCCAAACTTGTGTGTTGTTAATAGGTGACATTTTTTGTATCCTATTCATTTCATCTTTTACCTATTTTGCAATGTGCTTTATCTATTTTGGTTGTATTCATATAGTGCCCAATCGGCCAATCAGTTAGGAGATTATAGTTGTAAAAGATAATAATTTACTAGAATTGAATTGATTGGGAACTACTTTATTTTTTATATGTACGTTTTTTAAAGACAATCTTGATTTATTTGCGAAAAACATGATTATTACACTTTCTCTCCCATTGTGTTTTTCGCGTTAAAACATTATGAAGGGAGTGTTTGCAAATATTAAAAAATATGTTTCTGAATTTTGGTTGAAAAAAAATTATTTTTTAATGCTTGCAAACAGGGGCGGACTCACTTGTATGGCAAAAAAAACATTTTTAATTTTTCTTTTATTTTATACACCAAGTAATATTTTGGGTTCAATTTTAAAAGGATATTAATATTGTATTGTGAATGTGATGATCAATTTAAATTATTTTAGAAAAATACCCTCATTAATTAATCGATTTTTTTTAATATTGTTAATAGGTTATTATCAAAGATTAAATATTTTATAATTGAATGATTTTAAACAAATTTTTTATTGGCAAAACACACTTATATTTAATTTTTTTCTTTTTCTTTGTAGATAAAGAAATAAAATAATTAGTGCATTCTCATACATTGTTTTGCTAGTATATTTTGTATTAAATAAAATTGCATAAAAATTTAGTATAAAGTCATTTATAGATGATTTTTAATATGTCAATAGATTTTTTTAAAAGTTTAAATATATTAGTATTATATTTTGAAGATTGACATCTAAAAAATATTAGTATATGATTTCTCCATTATCAAATTTTTTATTAAATTGTAATTATGTATTTAGGGATGTTTGTGATCGATTATTGACATTGTATTGATACTTTTAGAACATATAATGTATTTTAAATTTTATTATTATATAAAATAAAATTTTATCTTCTAATTTTTTTCGACCCCGGATGTCGATTATTTTTAACCCAAATTTTAAATGTTAACTTGTGCTTTAGTCAAAAAATTTAGTTTGGATCTTTTACTCCATTCAATATTTTAATACACTAGGTAAATATCACATGATGAATTAACATGTAAAATGAAATTTCTCAATAAAAAGGAGATTATCATGTGTCAAAACGAAAACCAGTTTAAATTATTCTTAGAAAAATACCCACAACATCTAACTAACGTAGTACTTTAATAAGAGCAATTAACCAAAGGCAGATAATTATCAAGTACATATCATTATTCTATAACATTAATTGACATATCATTCAAACAATCATACCAAAACATATGAGTTCTATTTAACATTGTACTCTCAATCACACACACCTCATCATATATTTCATAGATAGTGGAGAAAAACTAGTATTGTACAAATTATATAAAGCTCCTTGATTTCAAATCTAATTGTAAGTGACTCATATTTGTCATCCACACATTCAATAAATCAATATATTGAAAAAAAGTGATGTAGTCATCAAACCATAAACAAAATGAAAAACGTTGCCGACTTTATTTAAATTGCTTGCGTTTTTCAATATTTTCTTTGTTTTTATAAAGAACAAGGATAATGCAATTGATAAATAAACATTTGTTTTTATATTAAATATTTAAAATTGAAATTTGGAAGGATATGAAGTCATGTTAAAAAAATGTCGATTATTAAAAAAATTAATACATGGAATAGAACACTTTTTTTCTATAATGATCTTATAATTGTGAAAAAATTTAAGATTCACTTAGATCAAATCAGACTAGGCTTTATTTGATGATATTAAAAAATAATGCTTGACATTTGATATAAAGTGACATAAAAGGATGATGTATGGGGACCATATATATACTTCAATATTATGTAATCCAACACATAATCCTATATAATTAGGTATGTAATGTACTTTTCTAGGCTACCATAGCTGTAATGCTCAATGAAAAAAAAAAAGGTGATGTAGTCATCAAACCATTTTTAGGGAAGAAAATGACAAAACCTTACCGACTTTATTTAAATTGCATGCGTTGCATTCAATATTTCTTTGGTTTTTACAAAGTACATGCACATTGATAAATAAACATTTGAAATTCAACTTTATTAATTAAAGTAAATAAAAATTTGGAAGGATGTGAAGTCATGTTAAATCTTTTTGTTGCTCGACTCTATCAAAACTTAGATTGATAATATAAAATACGGTTGTTCATTGGACTATTAAGATGTGAGGGTTTAATAATGATCATCAATTAATTTCTAACTAATCACAATACAAATATTAAATTGAATTTTAATCCAAGCTAAAATTTAAAAAAAAAATCTAAAAATGTGATTCGATCGGTCAATGCATGACATTTATTTAAATGATAGTTAGCGTGCCATTGTTTTTATTTTCCCGACAAGGCCCACAATAGATTTTCGTGTTTAAAGAAAAAAATAATTGAAAAAATTAATCGGGCTAACCAAGTTCGAAAAAAAATTTTTCGGGCTTTAATGGGATGGGCAAAAAACCATTGTTTTTTTTGGGGCATCTAAAAAAAAATTAAAGCATGATCCAAAAGTGATTTTACTTTTAAATGTCAATAATGACAAAAAGTGAAAAAATTAAAAAAATCTGATTTTTTTTTGGTGTGACAAAACGTATAAATTGATAGTTCAAATCGGGGATTTTTTTAAAGACTCGAAATAATCACCGATCAACCCATCGAGCATGGTAGGTCGACTCAACACGAGTCGTGAGATGGGGCGGATTGATCCCTTTAAACTAATATTATTATTATATTGTAAAATACACAATAATTTAATACATGGTAATATAATATGTTAAATAAAATCCTAATATAAAACTAAAATGAAATAAAAAGAAACTAGAAACTAGAAAAATAAACTATTATAAACTTTTAATATACTTATAAGCCTTTTTATAATTTTTTTAATTTGTAATTTGCTCAATTACTCTAGTAATGCATATTATTCATAAACACTGTTTTTATCAATATATATATATATATGTTAAATATAATATTAAATACATAAGAATTACATTATCAAAATTGTATGTGCAAAATTAAAGGCAAGGAGACCAAACGGACGGACCCAAAGTGGACGTCAAATGGTAGATCGAAAAATTGTCATCCATAAATAAAAGTTTATAAGCTATAATAATAAATAAAAAAATAATTTTTTTTTTTTAAAAAAATACTAATTGAGTTCTAAATCAAATTAATTAGTTTGGTTTAGTTATAATTAGAGGTGTCAAATTTGGTCAGTCTGACACCAACTAGTCCAAATATAGGCCATGTGGACCAAAAATTTCCATGCCCCAAAAAAATGACTTCCAGAACCTATATTATATTTGGTCCTCAAAAACAAAATAAAATAACAAAAACGATTAATAAATACAAATTGCGACGATAAATTAAATCCACAAAATTTATTTCATTAAAATTATAGCTAAAAAAACGATCAAAAAGATGACTCGATGAAATTTTCAACCCAAAAATGCTTGACCTGGTTGAGTCCTTTTGCCCAGTGAGTTGGTACTCATTTTCCATTCAAATTAACCCAACCCTGTCTGATTGATACCTCTAGTTATAATAAAAAATTAATTAACAGAATTGACCTGACCTAGAGATGCATTAATAGGTGTCACCTAACTTTAGGCTTTCGTTATTGACGATGATAGTTGTCTTTGTTTGGATTTCCCACGTGAACTTTTTCACACCAAATCTGACTTCTTGTTGTAGTTTTGTTCAAAATTTAACATTAGCAAGTGGGAATAATTAAAGATGGGGCATCCCCTTTTCCCACATAAGACATAATATCAAGTTTTGTTTGTCAATTAATTATGAAAATTTACTAATTTCATTTTTTCCATAAAAAATACATTTACCACATCAAATAAAATAAAATATTTTCAATCACTCATAGATTTACAAAATCTAACTTACTTAAATCATTTAATTAGATTCAAAATGCATTAATATATCTAATCTCGTCAGATATTTACTTTAAATTGATACAACTTAAACCCAGTATAATTAATACTTTTCGTTGGATAATTCATTCCACCTTAATAATACAATTATCAATTTTAGAAGATGATATTTTATGTGAGATCGTCTCATTGATCTAAGTTAATGAGACGAAACTTAAACACATACACAATATGAATTCTTTTCATGTGTATGAGTTTGGTTCGAAAATCTATTTAAATTTAGGAAGTGTCTCATGGATTATCCATGACCGTCCCACACAAGTTTTTGTGATTTTAGAATATCGTTTGACCGAAAAATACAAGTTTTGCAAAATAGTTTTATAACTTATACTTGAGTATCAATTTTGGTCATAATTTCACCGGAAATTAGGAATCTCACTGAATTTTAACCAGGTGAGCGACACTTACAATTCATAATTTTCAACGAAATTAGGACCAACATTTAGACTCAAGTATAAATTTAAGGATTATTTGGCAAACCGTACATTTGGTAGACTATTTTGCAAAATCGTACATATTACAATACTATTTTTGTCATATGAACAATTTTCAAGATCTTTTTGTGGTCGTGACTAATTTTATAATTTTATCATTTGACTATAGTAATCGTTATTTTAAATCATAAATTATAATTTAAAA
The DNA here is from genome assembly GCA_016081115.2 of Rehmannia glutinosa. Lineage (NCBI taxonomy): Eukaryota > Viridiplantae > Streptophyta > Magnoliopsida > Lamiales > Orobanchaceae > Rehmannia > Rehmannia glutinosa. The sequence goes on from CM071936.1 coordinate 661,655, forward strand.
CTTATGCTTCATTCCACATCTTATCATATTTTTAATCAGTCATTTATATTTTAACAAATTAAAACGGCCCTCAATATATAATCCGATGCATATATAGAATGTAAAAAACGACAAAATAATTATCTTTGTTTCTTTTTATTTATTTTTGCATGGGACATCATATTATATATGGTTGCAATCCATGTAACAAGATTTTCTAAAATAAATTCAAACTGGTAAATAAATATATATTTAATAATGAGGGAGCCCCCACACAACAAGTACGATCGAAGTACGCCGATTTTCATAATATAAACGGCTAAATATTAAATGAGACCAACTACTAAATATTAAATGGAAACCAATATGCTTTTTTTTTATCATGTGGAAATATGGAATTTTGGTTGATGTGTTATTTATGTGTTATATAGTGAAAATGACCTCAGATTTATATTTATTGTCATCTAAAAATGAGCAACAAATTAATTCAATAAACAAACATGTCCATTCTTGAAAAGTAGTACAATATATGATTTTACCAAAGAGGCGAAAATTAAAAATATATCATTTTTCATGTTTCCATAAGTAAGATTTTTCTTTAAAAAAATAATATTTTAGCATTCCAATTTTCAAAAGCCATTTTCTAATTTTATACTATATCAAAATTTGAATTCATTTAATAAATATCTTATCACCTAAAATCAAGATTAAATCTCAGTCCTTAAAATTTACTTTTCAACGATTGAGATTAGTACATACCAACTCACTACAGGAAATAGTTTCCTCTTGATCTAATTCTATACTGTAATTTGATATTTCCATAACCAAAATTTCTGATTAAAACCAATTCAAATTATCAATTAAACTATTCAAATTGTAAGTCCAATTAATATAAAGAACAACTCTTGAAAAATCATTAAAAAAATAAACTAGCTACAAAACTCATGAAAATAATAAAATATGTAAAAAATTGATTAAAATAGTTGAAAATCCAAGTTTTGCATTAATAATTAAACCAAATTTCAAACAACAAAAAATTTTTGATGGACTGTGTTTTTACCTTTAGAATCATATATTTTCGTTTAATTTAAAATGACTTATGAAACTAACATTGCCTATTTCATCATCTTTCCATTCAAAATTTTTGATACACTAGAAAATAATAAAATATGTATAAAAATATCAACATGTCAAAAACTCAATTGCAGGTTTGTCGTGGTTTGTTTCTAAATGTGTTCTTTCTTAAAAAAAGCTCATCCAAGATCTCATCTTGACTCAATTAATAATTAAACCAAATTTCAAACACAAGTTTTCAGAAACTTTTCCTTTTGGATAAAATATCAAACAAACTTGAAAAGTATAAAGTCCGATAGTCCTCGATTTGTTTACACCCCTACCCATGGGGACTCACAAATTTCAGACATTAGTAACATTACATTCCCAGACAACAAGAAAGGCGCCCATGGAACAACAAAAGTACTTACCAGTGAAAAAATAAACCTATCCACTCAAATCATTTGCTAAAAAGAGTAAACATTTTCTTCTTGACATTGTAAACAACTTTATCAGTTGCCATTTAATCTATACATTATAAATACATACTGGTCAAATTAAAGCTCAAACTTTAAACAAATTTACAATCAAGAAAAGCTGTGTGTTCTTCAAACAGTTTTTTATATGCAGAGTGACATCAACCCACAAAAAAATATAGGGATGATGATGATGATGATGGTGATGATCCTTGGAAAATATCGTATACTCGTGAATTACCGCTAGGCTATGTGTGCTACTTTTTCTTGCAGTTAAATAGACAGGCAAAAAGTAGACAGGGCTGTGTTCTTCACCGTTTTGAAGCTCAAATTAGTCCGTCTCGTTTCTGGTTATACTTTTCTGTGGCCTTCAGACAGGCATGCTGAACTCGTAAGGCTATTCGTTTTCGTAGCTTGAGAGACGGGAGTCTGAGAGGACGGTGAATAGCTGTGTTTCTACAAATAACTGCATTGCAAAACCCAAAAATAGAGCATCATTTGTTTCTGATGAAAAGAGAATTTATTCTGTGATACATTTCTAACGTGAGCATTGCGATAAACATAACATGCTAAGCTTATTTAAAAGATTTTATAAGCTCCCACATCTTATAAAATGCCTCTTTAGAGTGTCGAAGTGTTTGGAAAAAATAAGATGATGAAGCTTTCAAGATGACTAAGTCATGGCAGTTTAGTAATTAATGAAATTAAAGGAGTTGTTAAATTAAGATCTTTTTTGGGATCCCTTTGCTTTTCTAAACTGTTTATAAGCTCCTAAAGAGGTTTTTTAGGATTTATTAGCTGTTTTGAAAAAAAAAAATACCAAACAAATTAAGAGTTTATAAGCTCTCAAATCTCAAAAAGCTTATAAGATGTTTTAAAGAGCTTATTGAACACACTCTTAGTCATCCGATAGAAGGGATCAATGTTTTGCCCATGTATATATGAAGTGGCACAATCGAAATTTAGCAAAAACGAGAACAGAGAGAAAAGGAAAAATGGTGCAATACGTACCTTAATAAAAGCCCGATCCTTTGTGGGAAACGAATCAATAAAGCTATCCTTAAGAAGTATAGAAACCTGAAATGGTAAACAGTTTTTGTTTCAAATTCAATAGTGGCTTCAGACCAGAATAATGAGGAGTAACTAGAATATTGAGATAAAAGTTTAGGAAATAAAACCCTGTCATTATTGGATTGTACACTCGTAATCGTGTGCAACCTCAAATCTGAACAAAGTGACTCCAAGTACTGCCTCATGACATTTAAAAATTGAGCAGCAGCTCCAGCCTGCAAGTCCATGATTAATATAACACATCGGCCGGGGGAAAATAGATCAACTACAATGGAAGACTGCGAAAAAATCTGGACATCCATGATAAGAATGTTAAAACTAGCAAGAAATGTTGAAACACCTAGTTGGGACCAAAATCGCAATTCGCACAACATCAGAACTTGTAGGACTTGTACTGAATCAAAATCTTACAGGATCAAAATTGGTACCTAAAATATTTACAGGACTAAAATTGCTAGCCCCCTATAGTTATGGGATCAATTAATTCAATAAAGCAGTTCCAACTATATATTTTGCAATTAAAATTGCTAGCCCCTTAGTAAAAGGAAAAGATAGCTAGCATCATTTCAGGTGAAAATTCTTGAAATCAATAAAGCTCCAGTTCCAACTATAAATTTTTTTGCTCATTTAGAGATCAAGCTTCAATAATATAATGGCTAAAAGGGGGGGAAATCACAAGCAGTAATCGAGTACATCAAATAATTCACAACTTAAAACAAAATAAAAGAAAAATCACATACAACTACTTATTCGGCAAAAACTGGCAAGAAGGAAGAGAAAACTAAAGATAATCATATCATCAGAAAAGATCAATTTGACCTTTAAGTACCTGCACTTCATTGCATTTATATACTGGATTTCTCTGAGCAATAGAGTCTTCAGATGACAAGATGGAGTGGATAGGTCCAAGTTGAGAAATAAGCTCTTTGCGTTGAGGAAGTACAGGCAGATTACAAGTTTTCACCTACACCAAATTTAGCAATAAATCTACCTCAAATTTGGGGGGCAAAAAAAAAAAAGAAAAAACCATGATGCAATAAAAATTGGTCAAACCTGGTTTTTGAGTATATTAACTTGAACCAGATTAGGAGTTTTCATCTTCAGATCAGCTAGTTTATGTTGTATGCCAACCTGAACGAAAATTGTACCAACAAAAAACGATGAAATTAAAATGACTTATTTCTTCTCAAGGGCAACAACAAAAAATTCCATAGGATGCAAAAACAGTTTCCAGCTTTCTCCAAAATAACATTATATATATGCATGAAAAAAGGAAAAAGTTAAAAAGCATGTAGAAAATATGTCAACACCCAAGATCAACAAAATAAATCCTAGTGGGTCATTAGAATGATTTAGAATCTTGAACAAATTAAAGCTAGAAACTAACGAACATATAGATGATCCAATCCTACTACTTCGTTCGCTCACACACACACATGCAAAAGACACATATATGTTCACAAAGAAAATGAAGTCTTATTTTGGGATGTCCAAAAACGAAAGGAGAGTGATAAATTTGAAACTGGGTGAGTACTATCTAGAAATAAAGTTGGCACTACAATAAGAAGGGAGCTGTTTCCATGCAATTTTAGCATTCTATCGAACTATCGAATGCACATATGTTATCCCAATGCCATTTAACTACCTTGAAGTATTCAAGAGCACACAATATATAATAACCTGATGAAAATCACCGCAGAATTACACTCATGTTGTATACAAGAAATTTGAAGCAAATTAATACAAACTCACGATGAAAGGAACAGGAGCATCCAAAAAATCGAGCATCGTCCCTGGTAAAATCTGCAGCAGAACACATATAACTCAATGGAATAATTGACGTAAAAAAAATGAAGATGGCGGAGCAGAAAAAACAACCTAAAAAGAAATACCATCCTCAAAAAAGCTGAAATGTCATAAATGACCAAATCAGGAAGCAGCATACATACCAAGACTTATTCCATCTTTAAAGAACCTCATATGTTACTCAGAGGTGGGAAGGTTCAAAAGCGAGAAAGTGAGAAAAATAGAGATAATTCAGCATTACTACACGTAGGTCAGTTACTCATTTAACCCTCGGAAAACAATAGAACTTGAGTCAAGAAACAGAAAAGATTGAAAACATAAAAATTAGGGAGAAATTATGAAGTAAAAGACTTCAGAGTTTTGGCCAAGAAGAAAGCATATGAAAAACAAATCAAACCTTCAGTATTTAACAGATTTGAAAATTCCCTTTGTTGCATTTCAAAATCTCAGGAATTTATATGATACAACTTTCATCATAGTGAGTCAAGACAGGAAGGCAAAGAAAAATGTTGCGAAACTTACTGGAAGAAATAAACTCTGCCATTCAAATGGCCGAATAATTGGGATAAGAGACAACACCACAGCTGATAGGACACCCTGTACACACAAAATACATAATTACCTTCTTCAGAAAAGGAGAATCAATAACAATTCCTGGTTATTAAACCATTTCAGGAACTAAAATACCAGATTTGGGCACAGTGCAACCACTTGCTTTTCCAATAATACACCAGTGACCAAAGTCAGAACCTGGACACAGAAAACTCATCATACTCTAGAAACCGCATGGGCAACATAAAATGCCTTAACATTCTCTGAAATTATAGTCAGCCATTCATTCACGTTGAAAATGACTATCTATCATGGAGAAAGAATAAAGAACTTTTTAGAGTCGCAAGCAGGATGAGCGAATAAACAACACTGATGGCATAGTTAGATTGGATTTTCTTATTCCAACAGCTGAGGTTAAGAACCAAGTTCCTTTTCTTTAGATTCGTTGCATTTTGATTGTGGTGATAGCTTATAGTGGTGTACATTATGTACACTTTTGTGAGTAATAATAAAACCAGAATTTGTAATAGAAAAATAAGTGAAAATTGAAGAGGAGAGGGATGGATGTGAAAGATAAATCACAACAGCTATTGAAGTATATTCTTCTCTAGCATGATCAGATATTAATGAGGGAAAAATACTAAACATTGCTTCCTCCCAAAATACATTGGATGGAAAGTATTGCACCTTAAAAGCAACCGGTCTTTCTTCGAATTCTAGAAACTGTAGATTTATTTCTCTACCTCCGAAGATAATTATTGCTTCTTCCCAGAAAACAAAAGATGGAAAGTATGGCGCCCAGCACCAAAACCAAGCATTAAGACAGCATTTGTCCTCTGATATCTAGAAAATGAAGACACATTTCTCTACCTGCCCTCACTTTATTTCCAGTTCCTTCTACTGCAAAAGCATCAATAAGTTTCGGTTCACGTATTTAAACTCCCCTATTTTATTTTCTTATCTTACATTTTATATTTTGACGATGATGGAGCCCTTCAACCCAATTCTTAGGGTTTGAACCGATCACATTGGCAACTCACAGTAGCTAATCCACCAAGTATACATAAATCTGTGTGTGGGCTCACCCCTGAGGGCTGAGGCTTTTGACGAAACCAATTTGGTTGGCTATGCAATTTGGAGCAAAATGATTATTATGAGGACTAGGCGAAAATAAAACAATGAATGATAATTATGAAAGTCGTTTATACATGAAACTCTTTTCAGTTTTAGGTAATGTTCTTGAAGACTATGATACTTCAGACAGCATAGAAATTAAACGAAGCGGCAACAAAGATAAATGATTGAAATGAAACTAAGATTTGAAGGCTTAAAAAATTACGCTTTCAAGAGAAAGAACTCGACATATTGTAGCAGTCGACCATAGAGAGAGTGAAACAGCTTCCTCGGCAACAGCTAATTTTAACTTGACCTGCAAAACGGGATTGTATCAGTTAGATTGAATTTTCCTTTTTCACAGGTAGGCATCACGAAGACTAATGAATAATATCTAACCGTCTGACCTGAGAGATTTCCTTATAACCTTTCAATTTTAGATCAAGATATTTGTCACACAGCCCAAGGGCAGAAACAGGAGGCCGTTGATACTCAAAGGCCTGCAGATGCTCTAGTGGCTGAAAAATGATACTACTTCCCCTTGCTGGAAGATGCATAGAATGATAACCACAAACTATCTGTAGTAAATCATTTTTATTTTCCTAGAAAAGGCAGTTGACAATGAGTAAGAGAAGTACATGGACATGACAATTCAAATACCACCAAAAGTTAGCTCAAAAAGTATGTCTGTAAGCATTATAAACTCACCCTTGCCCATTCCATTATCACATCACCCCTGGGATCTTCATCATGGTTATTAAAGATATCATCATCTTCCTCTGATGCCACACTTCTAGCTGGACTGCCAAAGATATTTTACAAGAAAATACATTAAGAAAACAAAACATGGAAATTGTGTTAGAAAGCAAAACCACACAAGAAATAACCCGAAATACAGCAAAATAACCGTATCGACTCAGCTTGGCCAATTACAACTGTAATATAAACTTATTAAGAAAAATTAACAATTCAGTCACCTAAATAAGGACTCAAAACTTCGAAGACATTCCAATGATTGGTTCCCATGGCGGTAATATGGGCTACCATCCGGAGTATGGCCACCATTCGATCGGTTTTCCGAGGTCTCAGAGGTACAATCATCAAAAGTAAATATGTTCTTGCTACCATCCTTATCCAATTCCCTCATTTGACTGTTATCTGATGCGTCACTGGCAGCAACACTAACAGGAGAATATTCCCACCTTGATGATGCCTCCTCATCTGATATAATACCTGCTGCAGCAGCAGTGAGATTCATTGCATTGTCAGCAGGAATTGCTGAAGCCATCCAGTCTGTAGCACTTTCTTCACCAGGAGAGTCGGCATTTTCATTCATATGATGATTCTTTGACATAGGGAGTGAAGGGACGTTATCAGCAAGAGCCATTTCAGTAACAAACTTAGTAATCCGATTCAGACGTTCCTGCGCAATGATGCTGCATTCAAGTGAATGAAATATGCAGTAAATTGTTCATCTCCATGTATACGTAAGGAATTAGCAAAAATTGGAAGCTAGATTCCATCAAAAAAAAATTGATGAGGAGATGTATAAGAATGTAAAAATTCTAATGAAATTAATCCTTACCTGTTTAACATCTCATAATGTAACTCGAAAAAAGGCACTCTTGTTAAGATACAATAACAACGAGGAGCAGAGACCAGAAACCTACTGCAGCCATAATTTGATTGGGAAAGAGGTGATGAAGCCCCATATATGACAGGTGATCTCTGAACAACCTCTTGTACATGCAAGCAAACACCATAAAGTGTTGTATTGCCTGCTACCTGTTGTTAGGCAAAAAGTATGTCTTGATAAAACTTAAGCTAATTTCAAAATTCGAGGAAGGATGATACAAGAGAATGGAACCATTATGTTGTCTGGCCTTGTTAAAAAAGAACATAAATGCTCATTGAGAAAATACGAGCCACCCAAGAAAAGAAACAAGCAATGTTAGGAGAGAAAATGGATTAAGACTTACCTTAAGTGAAAATATAAATGATAAATCATCTTTGCGCAAGTGTTCCTGAAGACAAGTTCGCCAAACAATCATGTGTTGTCATAGGAGATAAAAAGGGAAAACAGAAATAAGTTCTTTCCCTAGATTCTCTTTCACCTTTCAGGCAGTCAGAACTTTTGGTCAAATCCTCAAATCTCTGTTATATCCATATAATAGAAATCCAATTGAAAGGAAATACTCCCAAATATATGCATGATTGGTGAGGAGGGTGCATACGGATAAGTAAGACTTTCAACATACCTGCCCATATACGAGTTCGTTCAACTCACTTAGAGATGGCGTTCTCTGCAATACGCGTGCCTGAGTAGAAAAACATTGGGCAATATTCAGATGCGCATAAATGTTTTATGAAAACATCAGTATGTTCCCTTGAGAAATTATGAAGCCACCATGAAAGCAATGAACCCCCATTGCAACAGAATTATACCAAATGCCGCAAAGTAACTTTAGAATGTCAGTGTTCCAGAAAGCTTCTCTCCAACCAATAATAAGGTTGGTAATTATACCTTCTAATACCCTTAATATTTAAAAGAATTGATTTTTCTATTCAAGTAAGCAAAATATACATCACAACCAACACAAAGGCAATTGAAGACTGTTTTAAATAATCATTTTCACTAGCATTAGATAAGCAAATAAAAATAATCCCCAACTCTGCCAACAAAGATTAGCCATCTAGACTGTGCACCTGCATAGTAGCGAGAAATATTGGTACGTTTATATGCATGAGAACTGCGGGGTAACTTAAAAATACTTTTGCATACGAGATTGTATATGCTATGGGTGGAAAACAATACAGTATCATATGAACCACAAATATATGCTTGTATAAGTCTAATTAGATAATAATGTTATTGTTCTAGTTGAGCAGTATGACACAAAACAGCATGGTAATATGTGGAACAATGTTGTTTTATGCCGGAAAAACAAATCTCAGAGTTAACTGAGCACCTTCCAGAATTAGAACAAGGGTTGTCTAGAGAGCAATATTAAGTGAAGGATTAATCTGACTATAATAATTGAAAGAAAGGTACCAGAAAATTTTGCCAAAGTTTTGTAAAATAACTAAACCCTTTTGCTAGCGTGTTGGCATACAAATAACACATATTAAGCAAATAAAACTTTATCCGCCACAACGTTACATTGGTCAAGTATATAACTCACAACTTTAAAAAAGTTGAGAAGATATTTCATCATATTCGTTTTATACTATATTACGAAGAGGGATTTGAAAAACTACTAACCTTAACACCTCCAGGAAAGCAAAATGCAGCCAGATCCTTTAAACGCAAAGGCAATTTCTTTCCAGGAGGATACGTAAAGAGAACCTATTGGATGCAAATCGGAGAAAAGGTTAATAACTCTAAAAAGATGTTCCCTGAAAAATGCCAATAATATAAGGATGAGCATAATCAATCAAAATCGGATGATAAAATGCTTTTTACACGAAAGATTTTATCTGAATGAAATCGGAACAAAAAGATATACATACAATATCATTAAGGGGCAAGTTCAGAACAAGCATCATCTCAAAACACGAGTTTAAAGATATTTTTTGGCTAATTCTCAATTTATGGATGCCAAAAGGCAATTGAGAACACAGCACCATCAAGGAACAGGTACACAATAATTTAAAAATTATGAAAACTTGGCCAATACTATCCACCAATAAGCAACCAAACCTGAGGTTCCAACATTGGAAATGTAGGCTGATGTTGACGATTGTGAAAATCTAATATTTCAGTTTTTTCCATTTGTCGCTCCCATTTCTTTCTCCTGATAAATGCATCCTCAACAACCTCAAGCTTGGCGTCTGGACCGAGTCCGGCAATAACAAAGTGTTCAAAAAGCAAGGTTGGCTCTTTATATTTTTCAGGGCCCTACATTCACACTCATCCGATTAACTAAAGCAAGCCTCAATCCTTGAAAGCTGTAATCACTCAACCATAAGGAAAAATGAAACAGAAGACTACAAAATCGAAAACAGGCATATGGAATCGCAACCTTTTGTAATTACGATCTGGAAATACAGGAGCGAAATTAAAAAGGCATCATGGTGAAAAATGAAAATGTTATTGGTGTTAAAACTTGTGCCTTCCAATGCACATGAAAGAAATGAAACCACTAAAATAAAGTTGCGCACTGGAGATTCAAATTTGTATGACTCTGGTACAAGATTTAAACAAGTGCACAAAACAAAAGGTTTGATCAAACATGCATGTAGCTGCTTAAAGAATATTCTTAATTTCCATCAGGAAAATGAGGCCAATTTATGTGGCAAAAAAAACCAGTAACACTGTTGGTGTCTACAACTGAATCTTCTAAAAAAAAAGAGTATAGTAAAAAAATAACTGATAGGGGGATAAAACTAACAGAGAATAAATGTATGTACCTGATAAGTTTTGTTTTAAAAAACAGCCTATTCAAAAACATGTCGAGACTGGGTGGGAAGAAACAGAACAAGTTCAAATTGTTGTGAACTCGAAAAATATGTTCACAACCACACTCAATATAAAAAACAAGGGATGATTACAAATACTACCCTGAGGTTTAGCTTAATTACACAAACTCCAGTTATCTAGCAAAATTACAAATACCCCCAGAAAGTGATACAAACACCCTCTTGAGGTGCAATTGGTAAGATAGAAACAAATGTCAATGGGGTATTTGCAATTTTGAAAGATAGCTCAGTCTTTTTGTAATTAAACTAAACATCAGGGGTAATTTTTGTAATTAATGCTAAAAATAACTCAAGTTTTTGCTGGAGTGAGACTGCATACCAATGTTTTTGAGTTAAACTGATACCACTGCCTTTTCTGATTAGCCAGAATCTCGGGATCGAAAGAAGAATACTGGCTGTCTTCACGAAAACTACGACCACCCCAGTGCAGAGCCCTTTGCATATGACACTTCCATTTAAGAAAATTACTGGTGCTATTAGAACGCCTTTGAAATGAAGAGACTATTTCACTATGGGCACGCCTATGCCTTGGCGCCGACTCCAGGATAGGAGTGATTGGACCACCTGGATACGCGCTATGCCATGCCTCACCAGCCATTCTAACTGCCTCCTGAGATAATTGTTGTAACACCTCAATTGGTGATGCTGGCGACGACCAATCTTCTGGAATATCAATATTTTCTTTTGTCCCCATTTCAACCACCTAACCAAGACTATGTTTCTCCACTCACTTTCACATTAATCTGCAGTCTCTCTTATTCGTCGAATCAAAAGTATTCAAGATTTCATAAATCTTGATGTCTTGAATTCAAGAATCTAATTCTTGAATGCAAAACTTGAAATCTTGAACACGAGAATCCAATTCTTGAATTAAGAAATCAAACTTGATGCGGTAAATCAAATTCATGACGAACCCCAAATTATCGTTATTACATAGAGAAAGCCAGCATTCTACACCAGAGTTCAGCCTGAGTTTTGAATATGCAAACCATCTGCAACACTGAATTTGTTAAATCGTACTCAATACGAACCAACTGCTGGGGTTCCTCTGTACATACCTACCACAAAGAATTCAAGAAGACAAGTATAAAGGATGATCAATTTATTTGCAAAACTCGAACCAATGGCTGAGTACTACAAATAATAAGCACATTGATTACCCTCTCACAGAAGAAACAAAGAAAACAAGAAAAGGGTGACGCATTTCTTGAAACACAAACCAACAGCCTGTGTTTATAATTTATGTCCACAGCAGATTGATTTATCCTGCAACACTTCAAGAAAAACAAATAAAATAGGTTACAAAAATCATTCACATTCCAACACATTCGTCATAAATCCAGATCATTACACCATCTCTTATCACAAGGGGTTGCACTTAAAAAAAAAAAAAAAAAACCACATTTAAAATTAGCCCAGAAATTTCTTGTTTCTTTTCCACAAACACATTCTTGAAAAAAACAAAATGGAAACTAATTCTGCCCACGTTTGTTGTCTATGTTTATCTCACAGCAGGTCACCGTTTCAGGTTTATGAAGAAGCAAATATATGCATATAATAGGATTAATGGGAAGAATGTATATGGAAAAAAAATAGTGGACCAAAATAAAACGCATTGTGCATCGATTATAACACATTATCAATAAGTTCGACGTTATGTACCTTTGAAGGGGTGTGATCCTTGCTACTTTTCCTCTAATGGGATTCGGTTCTTCAAGAATGGTTATGCACATAAACTGTTTGCGTTTTTGTCTCAGAGAGAGAGAGAGAGAGAGAGTCACGTCGGTGTAAACGGAAAAAAGGGCATGCACAGAGGTTGTATATGCAAAAATTTGCAGAATTTCCTGATAATATATTACATCATTTTCATGGAAAATGGTACATTGTACACCGTTTCAGGTTTATATATTCCAGAAAAAGGTGGAGAAGAAATAATATTTTCTTGAAGCAAATATATGCATATAATAGGATTAATGGGAAGAATGTATATGGAAAAAAAATAGTGGACCATTAAATGCTGCACTGAATATAGTAATTATGCTGACAAAAAAAATAAAAAACTTTAATTAAAAGATCTTGTAAATTTTGGTAATTATGTAATTATACTCCAAAACCAGAGGTCCAGAACGATAATAATTTCTACAAACTATAGTATGTTTCACGTTTCAAAAAAATTAATTACTCAATGATTAAGTCACATCTAATGCAATAAACACATAAATAATCGAAATAATGCATAAAAATCCTTTGTTATTTTCATAGAAAAAAATTATTTATTTTTGCATTTTTTTTTTTTTTTTTTCATAAGTGGAAGCATGGCCTTTTTTCACGGAAATCGGACGAAATTTGCACATGTTATCAGTCATCTACGATTAATGTTTATGTACATGTCTCGAGAATTGTTCATTTTTATATTTCTTTTTCTTTATTTTTATTTTATTTTATTTGTTTCTACACTTTTTTTTTTTTACCGACGCATGTATATTTATTTGTGTCACTTGGTGCGAAAGATTCTCACTACAAGTAGTTTATTTTAATTTTAATAAAAGACATTGACTTTTTTGATTTTTCAATTAATATATTATATATGTTTCTTGTGCTTAAAAAAAGCTGCTTACTTTTACCTTTTTCTTTTCTCTTTCTTCTTATAATTATACTGATAAATTCAGAAGAAAAATTAAACTCAAAAACTCATAATTAATATCTTTGGTATCTCTATTTTGCATCAGAAAAAAAAAATAATATTGAAGAATATTCCAGCAATATATGTAAGAAAAGGTGTTTGGTGTGGTACAAAAGGAGTGGCATCCATGAAGCAGTAAATGGGAGACTACATACATATTGACCATTCATTTTTTTATTATGTACTAAATAAAAATATTACTTTGACAATCTAACACCATTTCTGCAATATAAAAATAGTGGGAGTGGAATGAAATATAGTTAAACTTAAGGGCTTACAAAAATGATTTCTTTATCAATTGACCATTGAATGTGGACCATTTGGACTAATGGGATTTCACCTTTAAGAATATATAGTGTATGAAATCTGGACCAGGACCTAAAAACAAAGAATGAATTTATAAATGCTAAGTTTGGTTCTAAATGGTATAGATCATAAATGCAATTAGCTTAATTAGATTTATAAAATTTATAAAGATGACACTTATTGATTTTTTAAATGTTCTTTTGTAGAAACTTACCAGCAAATTACTTTTGACTCGTCTATATAAATAAAGTTATCAAAGACTTACATCTTACTTTAAATCATCCTGTAAATAATATTTGATTTCCCTAAAATTTATAAAGATGAATCGCTTTCTTAACTGACTTCCAAACCAGCAAACTACTTCGACTCGTCTATATAAATAAAGTTATCAAAGACTTACATCTTACTTTAAATCATCCTGTAAATAATATTTGATTTGCGGGAGCCCGCAACCCACCCTTCAAGCAAAAACCCTTAGATTGAAATCAAACTCACCGACCACCTCGGGATAAACCACACTAAGTTGCATGCAACATGCTCTCAACAACAAGTGGTGACATTTGAGGGGATTGATCTGGTCTACGTTTATGTCTATTCAAACTTATCTTACCTTTTATATTCCCGTATTGTCCAATTTTACTTCTGGACCACGGGATCTCCTATTTCTTTTAGTGTTTCATCTGAACGTACGAGACTTCACCTGACTGTATTGAAACATAAGATGATCTCAAGAATTAGAATATAAGATCCCAAATCTTCTCTAAACCATGGTGAAATTTGAGAACAAGGATTTCACATCATGTGCTGTCATGAAAGCAACTACTCTTGAACTTGAAATCTAACTCACCACAACTCATATACTATCATTTCTCAAATCGAAGCCAAAGACGAAGCAAATCTTCCAAACAGATGTAGTTAGGACTTAGGAGAGAGAGAGTCGATCGAAGAAAATTTAAAAGTTAAAAGAATTCAAGAACCAAATGGATAAGAAAAGGATGCCCAGCAGAAGTTACTCATTTATCGACAAACGAGTAATTTATGGATCACATCAGGTCCGATGAAAGGAGTTATGCTGTTGCACAAAGGGGAAACAGTACAAACAACAGTTTGACAAAATCACACCATTGCAATCAGATTATACATGCATGTCAAGCACAACGCGGAGGCAGGCACCGTCATGCATGAGATCAAACGCCTTATTTATGTCTGCAAGAGTCGAATTATGTGTGATGTACTCATCAACCTTGATTTCCTGTAAGAAGAATAAGCAGGTTTAGTTCGAAAACAGTAATAAGGCAACGAATACACCAAAAAAAGAAAACGTAAAAAAAGGTGTAGGGTAAATTGCAATTTTAGTCCTGTAAATATGGAGGGGTGCCAAAATTGGTCCGTTAATCATCCTGTATCTAAAAGAACTCTAGGATTTAGTCCTCAAGTTTGCCGGGATTTTTTTAATGTCTGGATAATTTGAGGTAATTTTAATTTCCCGCCGCAAACTATGTGAGTTTTTTAACGTTGCCCACTAAACTTTGAATTGTTCTGAACTTTGCAAATTGTTGCACTTAGCCTATTATTTTCAAATTTGCCCCTTAACCTTTATGGTTATTCTATTTTGTAATCTCTGAAAATGGTATCATAACCTATGTTTATTGATGAAATTCACTATTATTTAATACTATTTGTATATTGACTAAAGATGAGGAGATTTTGAGAGAAAATTGATCCAAATAATCATTCGAGATGTAACAGCTACAGACAATCCACTAACAGTGAGGGAAAAATTTGGAAATTATAGACTAAGTGCAACAATTTGCAAAGTTTAGGAAGTAAAGTAAAACAAGTCAAAGTTAAGTGGACAAAGTAGAAACACACGCATTGTTTGGGGTACAACTTAAAATTACCTCGGATAATTTTACGTGAGTTGCATATGAACGCCAAGAAGAAGGGGGATTTTCAAATATATGGCAAAAAAATTAGGGTTTCGTTGATATAATTGCTGGTAAGGCATTGGAGAAAAACCCAAATTTTGGCCTGAAATTGGCCGGAAAACATAATTTTGGCCGGAGATTTGAAAATAACTATTTTTTGTGCGTTCACGTGCAACTCACATGAGGTTTTCTGGACAATTTTGAAAATTTCCAGTGAATTGAGGACTAAACTGAGAGTTCTTAAAGATAAAGAGTGATTTGTTGGACGATATTTGAAAAATGACCAATTTTGTCACACCAAGTTACATGACTAAAATTGCAATTTACCCCAAAGGTATAAGTAGTGCCCTCAAGGGGGAGGAGAAAAAAGGGGGGGACACACAAAGGGAAATAACTCACTTTCTTCATGTACTTGTCCACAAGCCAAGGTACTTGTGAACGGCTCTTGAAACCACCAAATGCTGTACCCTTCCATACACGACCCGTCACCAGCTGAAACGGGCGTGTGGAGATTTCTTGACCTGAAGCTGCAACACCCACAATAACTGATGTTCCCCAGCCCTACAAGTTTACAGGAAGTTCAGCATCCCTGACTGCTTATGAACACGAATATTCAAGATGTGGAAGACGAGTAACTGTTCAAGTTACCTTATGGCAGCACTCCAGAGCTGCCCTCATTATAGAGACATTCCCAATGCACTCGAAACTATAATCGACTCCACCATCAGTCAAATCCACAATGACCTGCTGTATCGGTTTCTCATGATCCTTTGGGTTGATAAATTCAGTTACACCAAAATTCTTCGCTGTGCGTCACAATTTGCAACAAAACAAGGAAAAAGAAGAATTAATTCTTCGTTACTCATTAGTTTAGCAAGTAAACGACTTTAAAATGCACACACAACACATTGAAATTATCTGTTCTCTAGTAATCTGAGGAACCGTCTGTGCTCCAGGCAACGTGGTAGCTCAGTATCATTTACATTTTCCCCTGGATTGCTGAATATTTCCAGTATATTAACAGCTCTTCTCTTTGTTTCCCTCTTCAGAATAGTAAGTATTATATAATAGAATTTATAGAAATGCCCATATAACAGTCTTTTAGCACATAAGAAAATATCTAAGAATCACAGAATCACCTTTAGATCACTACACAGTGTTGTAAACTATACAGGCACAAAAGGAAGGAATCAAATGCTGGTACAAATCGAAATTTCATGCATTACATGAGGAATCGGTGGTTAGGCAATGAAATGCATATGCGCATGATGAAGGTGGCACATACCAACATCGAACTTTTTGCTATCAATATCTATTCCAATTATTCGTGAGGCGCCAGCAGCTTTTGCACCCTCTGCCACCTGAATCAAAAGCACTAATCAACCTTTATTATATGATCAGGATGACCATTACCTCATCCTACAGAAAACTTACGGCAAGTCCAACAGTGCCTAAGCCAAAAACAGCAACAATGGAACCTGGTTCTACTTTTGCTGTATTCCAAACGGCTCCAAGACCTGTAGACAACAAATTGTGAGGTGTGAAGGTTAAAGAGATGATGACAACAGAAATTTCCTTAAAAATCAACTCGTAGAATTCTAAGTGCGAAAAAATTTCGGAGTGATATTTGGTACATAAATCTGGAAGAAGAATTTGGTACAATATGACCCAGGTCCACAGCTTGATTGACATCAAAACACAGAAGCAACAGTTGAGGGAATTTTAAGAATTATATCCACAAAAAGGAGTTAGATTGACCAATGTAATCATTCTTCCGCTTGAATGTTTGATGTAGAGTACATGCAAGTTGAAAACTCATAACTTGTATAATGCATAAGGGGACAAAACGTTCATAAAAACCTTGCATGTCGTATAAAGGTTCTCCAGAAGGTTGACAAAAACTTGAAAATCAGAAAATATTCAGTTCCACTTCAAGAACGAGTTTAACTTATGACATGTCGAGTGTCCTATTGTTTCTAATGCACATCAATAAAAGTGGTTTGTAACATCATTACGATTAAATAAATACTTAGTCACAAGCATAAAATAAAAATGGTAACGAGAGAATAAGGAAGATTGCACAAAAGCATTCCAAAATTTCACCAAAAAACCAATACGCTTCATAGGAATTTGCTAATTTTGCACTATGCATAAGGTAACCTTTCTAAAGATGGAAAATACCACAGGAGGAGCGGAATCTCAATTAACAAACAACAGACCAATTCCAGGTTCATCAAAGGAGGTGAAAGCTGCTTGCCTGTTGGAACACCACAACCGAGCAGACATACTTTGTCCAAAGGTGCTATAGGATCAATCTTTGCAACACTAACATCATGCACAACAGTGTACTGACTAAATGTCGATGTTCCCATGAAATGATAAATAGGTTTTCCATTGATTGAAAAACGGCTCTTGCGATCGCTCAACATAACTCCAACTCCAGTAGCTAACCTCACTTTCCCACAGAGATTAGTCTTTCCAGATTTGCAAAACTTGCACTCCCTACATTCTGCTTGGTAACAGGGGATAACATGGTCTCCTGGTTGAACTTCAGTGACACCTTCTCCAACACTTTCAACTATTCTGTGATCCCAATAGAAAAACATATGATTAATGAATATCTCTGCATTAGACAAGAGAGAGATAGAAGTTCTAAATCAAATGATGTGTATTTCCTTTAAAGTTAAAATATAACATACCCTGCAGCCTCATGACCAAGGATACATGGGAAGAGACCTTCAGGATCCTTCATGGAGCATAAATTAATGATTAGCAAATGATGCAAAGTACTTGACCACCAAGAGCATTAGATTCATTTGTTTATTGTTTCCTTACTTTAACTTAAATCTTTAATTTCATTATTTAGTAGTTCTTATTTCTTTTTTCTTCTCATTGTTTACTATTGGTTTTTTTTTTTTTTCCTTTCGTGGGGGATGGGGGATTTTCTTACGATATCCAGAATATTTATGGTTACAAGATTAGAGACAATGAATTCGGATAAGAAGACATAAATTTTCTGGATAGATACAAAAAACAATGCAACTTAACTTGATATTATGCCATTAGGGAAAGCATTTATCATGCTGACAGCCAATTCTGTGAGAGACCAGAGTAGAAAATGTAAATATAATACACACTTATTCAAACTAGAGGTCCTACACGAAAACCTGAGGTCGACACAAACTAGGCTGGTGGAGGCTCGTTTGAGATACACTCAATATTAAACATATTTTAATATTTCTCAATTCTTTCAGCTCAATGCACAATATCTCAGTTCAAATACATTTTAAAGCTTCTCGGTTCAACCAGCTTAAATACAAACACATTGACCCTCTACTTATAGTCATCTAAATGATAGGCTGCCATCCAAATCAGCCAAGGTTGAATAATCCACACATTGGCTGGAAATTAAAAGTTACAAAAAGAATTGGTGAATCACAAACCCAGAAAGTTCTTAAACACTGCAAATTCACCCAATTAACAGATCTCAGAAATTGAAGAGAATAGAATGTCATTCTTTTACGTTCGTACTTATTTTCACAATGCCAACCATTTTTTTGTACCAAAATCGTCATATTCCTAAAATCAAATGTTACATTTTACTCAGTACATACCTTGCCGCTCCAGGTGTAGGCATCGGTGTGGCAAAGAGCAGCGAAGAGAACCTTCACTCTTACTTCTCCGGATTGCGGCGGCGCCACCTGCACCTCCTCGATCACCAGCGGCTTGTTGGGTTCCCAGGCCACCGCCGCTGAAAAAAAAAATATATCAGCCTATGATTCAAATCATACATGCAGAATACTAGTACACAGAAAGTAGTACTATACCTTTGCAAGTGATCACTTGACCTTGAGTAGCCATGAAATCGATAAATGCAAAGAAAATCACGCACACAGACAAACAGAGAGGATGATCTGAATGGAGTGGATGAAGCTGATTATTAATAATTGAGGTTTGTGTGTGGATCGGAGCGAAGGACCCGGCCCAAATATATTCTTCGTAATCAGGCCCATATCGGCCCAAAATATCGAAAGGCCATACAAAGATACAATATATGGGCAACCGCAACTGTTTGACAAGATGAATCCTGTCCACAATTTTTTCGATTATCTTTTTTTTTTTTTTTTAGTACCAATTTTTTCGATTATCTTATAATACCATCAAGGATACAAAATGTGCTTTTTCAAAATTATAATGTGAAAACAATAACAAAAAATATTCTCAAACTATTTGAGAAGATATTTCATAAAAGGATAATTTAAATAAATTGAACGTGGTGGTAACGAAATTATGGACATTTTTTTTGTCTAATTTCAAAAGTTTAAGTTGATTTTAGTTTGGCAAGACAAAGTTCACTTTGTTTCAAGTATTTTATTCCAAATAAAAGAAACTCTGCACAGTAATATAAATAAATTTCTGTTCCCCTCAGAAAAAAAAAAGAAATAAATTTATATTTAGTTGATGAAAATTAGAATAACTTGTGGTTGCATGGTTTCTATTCTATCGTAGTTTTTCTTAGTTCTACTTCTTACTATTTGAATTATGTAAATCATGTTTATTATTATATTTCCAATTTCTCATTCCAATTTCAACACTATATTCTTAATTATCACACATATATACTTAATTGTTAACCTTATATTATATCAGAGAGACCCACTACAACTACATATTCAATTTTATCATTATACATAAGTGTGATCCACTATTACCACCCACATCCACATAAATTATCATTTCCAAATTAAATTTCTCCGCCACTTACATATCATGTACATAGAATTTCATCTAATCAAACATTCCAATAAAAAATTCAAAAAAAAAAATACTAAACCAAATATATTCCCAAAATTTTCACCCAATAAAATTTTCACCAAATTATTGTATAACCAAATATATATTCACTTTTGCATAATTCCCAATGAAAAATTAAAAAAAAAAAAAAAAAAACTCTCAATGCAATGTAATTTGGAATGAAAATTAAACTTTTCAACAAACAACATGTGGAATGAAAAACGGATTACGCTAGTATCAACTAATCAAAAAATCAAAAAAATCATTATAATCAAATTAATTGAGTGTAAAGATTATAAAGTAACCAGACATCTCCATTTCTAGCAATCACTAAAATAATTCAATGTAGAAACAAACCAAAACAAAAAGGATGTGAAACAAAAAAATAATTCAAAAAGAATAAAAAAAAAGTATACAAAAGAACTTAGTGGAGAATATACATGTCAAAACCAGTAAACCAGATTATTTACAAGGGAAAAGTGAAAACACAGATGAAAAATGTAGGTATAAAAGAAAGGGATAATTACAAAAGACCCCCTGAGGCTTGTGCTAATATGTTTCAAAATTACAAAAAGGTCTCTCGTATTTTATTATGTCATAAACTTAAGAGGGTAATTGTAATATTTCTAGAAATATTAGAGGGTTTTTTGAAATGTTTTTTTTCTTATGAAGAGAGAAATGTAAGCGGAACCAAACCTTAAGGGGTATTTTGCAATTTTCAAAAACCTCTTGGGTTTTCTGTTTTTTTGTATCTAGCCAGAACCTCAAGGGTTTTTTGTAATTATCCCTAAAAGAAAAGCTGCATATGCATATGACTATCCTCCTAAATCAAGCTTACTCCATTGTTTATCTACTTTGAACGACTCGGTCCCCATATACGTATTGTGTTATCATCGCTTGCTGAAGCTAACATTTGTGGCCGTCTTGGGTTCCAGCTAACACAATTTACAGTCATCAAGTGACCAGACAAGATCTCAATTGGATTAGAACATCGACGGTTCCATATGTAAACCTGTAAGAAAACACAAAATCTTCAATTCAATTGCTTCTCAAATATAGATTACACCAAATAATCCCGGCTTGCATTTGAATGAAAGGAATTGGATTTGAAATGATGATTTGGGGAACTATATTTTCAAATGACTTCATATAAGATGGATTTTAAATCTGCAATTAGCTCAAAATAAGATCTCAATGATTTGAAATCCATTGTATTATGAATTACTCAAACAAAGCTCAATGGATTTTTGCAAGGGGTAAATTACAAAAACTACCTTTGAAGTTTGGTCTAATTACAAAATATTCCAGTTATCTTTTAAACTTATGAATACCTCTTAATGTATTACAAACACACCGTTGAAGTTTGTATTTGCTAAATAGAAACAAATACCTTGAAAGAGAGTGGGTTTTTTTTTTTTGGTAATTAAACTGAACTTCAAAAGTAAATTTGTAATTAATCCTTTTCGAAATGAAAGCTAAGATGAAGAAGGGAAGAGCAAGTACCTTGGAATCTTCACTGCCACTGGCAATGAACATACTGTTCAACCCACCAAAGCACGATCGTATCACATATTTATGTTGCCTGTGGCCTTTATACGTCAGTGATTTCATTGATTTCCCAGTCACGTCCCACAAATGAATTTCTTGGCTATTAAGGTTCACAATTAAGAATTTACTATCTCCCGATACTGAAAGAGAGGTAATCGAATGCTCCTCAGAAATAACACGCTCCGCACTGGTAGTAACATTCAATATCCTTATCTCCTTGTCAGAAAAAATGCTGATAAGATTTTCCCCATCGGGTGTCACAGCAAGATCGAGAACCTTTGGCATACGCATCCCTTTCCATGCCTTAATCTCGTTACCTTCGCAGTCCCACATGTAAATGCCCTTCTTAGGATCTGAGCTGCCACAGACGAGACGCTTAGAATCTGGAAACCAAGCACAAGAACTGACGATGAAACCATCGCTGCCGAATGTGTGCTTGCATGTGCCTGTGTCCACATCCCAGAGTTTAAGGACTTCCATATTTCCACAAGTGAGTAGCATGGTGTCGTCGGGACTCCATGCCACAAAGGAAACAGGATTTTTGTGGCTACGTAATATGTGTTTTAGGGTTACTTTATTATCATCCTGCACCTGAAAAAAAAAATATTACACAGGAGTAAGAAACAACAAAACTACTATACAGGTTCCATAAATGAATCTAAACATTGAAAGATGACACTGTGTAACATCTTGTCAATCTAAAACAAAGAAAATGTAATGAAGAAACCTCATCCAACTGCAGCAAACTGTTAAGAAACGATGATGTTCCGTAACAACAAATATAAATTGCAAGGGCGCAAACCAGCTAAAAACATTATATTAAATCCAGCAATCTCCATTTTAATTCCACGGGTTTGCTTTCGTCACATTTTTCTTATTGTTTTTTTTTCTGAGATGAGCATTTGATTCATGCCTGTTATACAAACCATAATATATATATATATATATATATATATATATATTTTTGGGGATTAAACATGATTCTCCTCTCACAGAATATAACACATGAATATAGGAATGATTATCTATGAAGAAAATGACTCCATATCCATTATATATCTGCTACTGTCAAACTAGACATGTTTGCCTCACCTGATTTGGCAGTTGGAGTCACTCAAGCCACTAAGAGATTAAGTGTCCAACTTCACCAGGAAGCATGCTTAACAAGGTTTAACTTCCTGAACAAGGGAAAAGAAGCCGTAAAGATGGAGTAACTGTCAGTTCTCTAAACTCTGGGCATCAGAGAATATATAATCGACTATGTAAAAAATCCAAGATCACCACTAGATTTCATGATTTTTCTTAAGGCAGCCACCAGGGCCTTCAATCTTAAGAATAAATTCATGATTCTTTAGAAGTATACAAATTACTTTGTGTGTAAACCGCACAGCCTAGTGCAAAATATTCTATGGAAACTGATGACAATAGAACCTCAGGTCTGCAAAAGCAACCAAAATAGCCTAGAAATATATGTGCTCCTTCACTTAACAGGTTAAAATTCTAAAAAATATGTTGGGAAGAAAAGTACACTATGCAGCCTACCTTTGCCCAAGAAAAAAATATTAAAAATCAAATTTCCAGTTGATTTCTGATTTCTATCCTCGTATTTAAAGGGAACAGACATAAGAAGATAATAGGAGTATACTCACGGAATGTAGATCCACACAGGAAAGAGATGGTCATTAAAGAACTCTCCAGTTTTTGTTCTCCAGGAAACTTAGATATGATAGGGATAGATGTGAAATATCACCCAAGATTGGGATGTTTAAAAGCTATGAGAAAGGAATATAGCAACTGAATGCTCGCTGTAACTGATAAGGAATTACCATAGCAGCACATGACTTATTAGGCAAAGGATATAATGAAGAAGTAAAACAAGCATGACTGCATATCAGAGACCTCTTTCATCAGTTGCCTCGGGGTCAAATATTAGTCATTTCAGCTAATTGGGATATAAATCAAGCAAAAACCCATCCTGAAGCCTTTTAGTACCCCTCTAGACCTACAAAAAGAGGGACTAGTAGATAATCCTACCGAATATACTTTACTTTTGCCATACACCGTGCAATCAGAAAGACATTAGAGTATTATGTGCAGACTGACATATGCAGCTAGGGTGCCGCATAGCGGCAGATTAAAAAGGTTCCACTTTCATTTTTTATTTTAGACATTCTTCTTATTTTTGGAATTTGTTTATGTGTGAGTGTGTGTTTGGGCGGGGGAAGGGGGGAATAAGCTGAGACATGTAGCTACATGAATCACTTTTATAATTATGTCTCCTTAGTCCTTACAATTATTACAATTTACAACCTACATAAGTAACAATTAGAATCAGAGATAGAAAGCTATAGTTTGTGGCTTTTGTCAATGACATTCTTGGCATTTTCTTCAAACAGCAAGATAACAGAAATTGTAAGCATCAATGACCTTAAGCGAAACAATTTATTATCAAATATCAAAACAGCTCTTACATTTGGAAGAGCAGATATGCCACTTGGCAATCAATATTAACTCAGACAATATACGATAGGAATGATGGGCAAAATTATGATTATATGTAGCACATAGATTATAAAAATTATTTTTTGGAAAATATTTGATTAAAACTAAATAGCTTAAATAAGTGTTTGACATTACTAAAATGCCGCTGAATTTGTTTAAGTTTTTGCTCAAACTGTTGTAATTTTTTCATGAATTTTATTTACTTAATTGTTAATTTCATTTCTAATTTTATTGTCTGAGCAAGTTCTCTTCTTTGTTACCTTTAAATTTGTTTATTTGTGTATTTCTTTTTGTTGAAAGCTACCAACACTATTGATATACAATTTTATTTCTACAATTATAAGCCTCGCCTCGATGAGGCACGCACCGCGCCATGGCTCCTGGGCACCTTTGTATGGTGATGGTGCGCTGAGCTTTTAACAACTGTGCTCACCAGCATATTAAATCCAGTGTATTAGCAATTTTCTGAGATCAGATATACCTCCATTTGGCACATCAAACAACTAATGCAAGAACTCTAGATACTTGAGAAAGTATCCTTATCCTTTCATCAGTGTGATAAGCAGCATACATCACAAGTCGGTCACCCCACAAGGCAAAGCTATCCCTGTGCTTTAGATTCTGGGTATTATTTTTCAGTACCGATCTTGATCACTAGAACAAACCCAAGGAACTGCTTCTCCCAAAATATTGCATCCTCAAGCAATAATATTAGATATATAGCTTATCCTACCTTAGCAAAACATGAACAGAAAAATGAATACAACGATTTCAAGAGTTTCAAACACATGAAAAATGCAGTTATTTCAAATTATGGCTACAACTCCAAAAAGGAACAGAAAATATCCATATCAGTGTTTAAAAAGCACACTTCTATGTATACATGGTCCAAGTAACATCAGCAGCTAGAATACTTCAAACAAATATACGGAAAATGAAGACAAAAACAACATGTACCTTCCATATAATGGCAGTGCAATCACTTGATGATGACGCCAAATACTCTCCATTGTTGGAGAACTGAACGAACCATACTTCATTTTGATGATAAGTCAATATCTGCATAAAGAAAAAGCACAGAGCACACAAATTTAAAAAAAAAAATTGAAGACAGAAAACAAAGTCACAATCACTGCAAGTATAATCGATATTTTTCTTAAACTTCCCCTGCTTCACATCACATGCACACAGATGACATATAAACAAAAAAAAAGGTGAATAACAACTGAAAATTCCCAATACAGATTCAGAATATTCTTAAAAATACTTCATCAAACCTTCTTATATGTTACACCATGGGTGCTTGCCTGAACAAAGGAATTAGGAGAAGCAATAAAAGCTGTATTACACACGAAAAAAAAAAAAGCAGCTGACAGGCTCCAACCTAACTTAGTCGAAGACACAATAAAAAACCTAAAAATTAGATGAACCAAACAGCACATGTAACCTTTAACCTTTTGTCATTACAATTAATAAGTGTCACAAGTTGGTTGCTCACAATCATTCTGCATGATCATGAAAAAACAAAATGTCTTACAAGTTTGTTTATCTTGCATGAACTCAATCAGCATTTGTTTCTCAGCCACAATATATACTCCATTCCTCACAGATGATGAATGGCCTCATTTATTTTCTTGTTTCAGCCTCATTGCTTAGGAAGCACTATATAGCATTGCATAAAAAAGCCTCTGATCACAGCATCAAGGGAGTATATCTTTCGCTTTCAATCAGAACAAAAGAATCATCATATGATAGGACTTAAACTATTAAAGAGGCCATTGTTTAGTAATGCGTCAACTTTCAAGTTTTCTTCATAGTCTCTGGCTCTCAAGCAGTCTGAAACTAATTTCTAGTTTATCCTTGTAAGATTTACAAATATACTGGCCAAACCCACACATTGTGTGTGTATGTGTGTAATAAAATTCTGTGCAGTTACCCTCATAAGCAATTATTAGCAGTCATAGCATCACACAAATTCTCATGTGAAAAGTATTACGCAATTCTATTTCTTACGAAGTTCTAGATCATGATAATCTACAGGAAATAAATGGAATGTTCCCCCGAAATAATGACAAAAACATCGTAGCACTCCCCCAGCTATTATTCTCAAAATCTCTGATATGGAAATCCAGATTATTTTCAATATACAGAAAACTAATGTACAACAAACAAATAATGAGTTCAGGGTTCAAGTCCAGATATAAGAAATCACTTTCTGACTAGTATGAAACAGGAACACGATTACAGCACTTAGACAGCCTCTCCACACATGTGGACACATGAATGAACTTACAGCCAAAATGAAACTTAAACCACAAACAATCAGACAACCCTCATTCTCCTTTTATGGTGGTGAAATTAAAATTTTCAATGTTGACTGCTGATTTCCTCCATCATTTTTTATCATACCAATGGGGTAATATAAAATCTCTGTCTCTCCAAGTCAACATTCTCAAAATATGAAACAAAAACACAAGGACTTTATGGACAAACCACCTACAAAACAAAAGGCATTGTACTTCACCATTGCAATTTTATTAAAGGATTTTAAACAAATCAAAGTTACAAAACAGTATTATTAGTGGGAATGAAGATTATAATTTACAAAAATTTGGAATAAAAATAATTACGCTATAATCTTTCTATTCACAACAAAAGCTTGGCAAAGTCCATAAATCAACCTGAATGGTCGCTGTTGGAAACTGATTTCGATCGCAGTGGTGGTCCCTATACAGCGATACCTTATCAGACGAACTGTGGTACATACAGCAATCAATCTGCGCACATACTGCCATTTCAACCAAATGTTCCAGCCGTCTCTCAGGCAATGTAATCGGTGGGGGTAAAACTTTTTCCAGCTTTGAAATCAATTTTTTTCGCAAATCATGAACTGCATCACAATCGATATAACCCAACTCCTTCAATGAAAGCAGTTCATAGGAAAGCTTGTGAAGCTTTTCTTTGGCAATCTTCAAAGCTGAGAATTGTTTCCGTAGTACGTCCAATGCCAGAGAGATGTCCCCACAATTCAAACATTCCAACAAGCACTGCTCAAGAACAAGGAACAATGCTGAAGATCTAGTTTCATCAGTCAATCCATTAATTTTATCAAGACTTCTGATGCAATCATCCCAATTCGCATTTAGAATTTGTGTTTGAAGCGATTCAAATTCTGAGGACTTACATGTAATGCGAGACTCTGATTCCAAACAGGCAGCTGAACTACTGTAGCCTAGTGAATATAAACATTGAATGATGATCCGTACCAACTCGTGCTTCTTGATCAAGCCCTTCGGGCCGACCATAGTTTCCATATTCTCAATTGTTCCAATAACAGCTAGCAATTCCAAAAAATATCCCAACCAAATGCACTATGAATTTTCCATATTTTTAGCCATTTGTAGTCAGTTTCAAACCACGAGTCATAAAAACACAGTGAAAGCGTCTGCATGTTAGATATATTGAGATAACAATTAGCACATGATCATAAAATCCCATGCACAGAAACGTCCATTTAACAGTTCAAACAAATAAGCAATGTGAAAAACTAAGCGGGAGAAATCAAATATCACCATCTATTCGCTATCAATGACATCATCAGTGTGCAATATGTACTATAATAAAAATAATTTAAAATGGACAAGGGATGAGTTCTGTTAATCTGAGTTTTACTCAATTTCACGATCCCAATCCTAGGGAAGTTCTATCCCGGATAGAGGTACAACCGTACAACCAAAGGTCTAATTCCCAATATCAATTTTTCACTCCGTCGACAAAGTGAACTTAATGAGTATCAAACCTGGGGCTCAGTTTTGCAGGTTCGCGCCAAACTCAAAACTGTAAGCCCTTGGATTTAGTCAAATTTCCATTCATCATCAGCTACTGATATGAAGAAAAACAAAAGAAAACAGTCGCAATCGTAACTCACCTGCCATAGTTGAGAAAAATGCTTTCTCTGAGATATTGATTGTGCGGTTCAAGCGTGTGAAATTTGAGAATTTAGGGTTTGATCGAAACTCGCGGGGGAATGAAATTGAAAATGGAGGATAAGATTTCAGCTGAGTAAAAAACGTGTTACACAGTAGAACCGAAATTTGCTTAAATAGTTGGAAGTTCTATACTTCAATTAACTTGCATGAATAGCTATAGAAAAATAAAATAGTAATAGTAGTTTGAAAAATGAATGAATATAAATCATTAATTACAAGTTTAAAATTTACGAACACATTCGATGTATTTAATTCCATTATTTTACATGTTTAACATTCTAATTAGTTAGACTTCAGTAATTTAAATTGTATGAAATGAGTATTATAAACACACAAATTTAATATGAAGATATTTTGATTAATTGAACTCAAATTAATAGTGTTAACTACA
This sequence comes from Rehmannia glutinosa, assembly GCA_016081115.2. Classification (NCBI taxonomy): domain Eukaryota; kingdom Viridiplantae; phylum Streptophyta; class Magnoliopsida; order Lamiales; family Orobanchaceae; genus Rehmannia; species Rehmannia glutinosa. Next base: position 690,325 of record CM071936.1, read on the forward strand.
TGAACTTTAAAACACTTTTTTTCACGAGAAAAACAATGTCATTAATTAATTCAAACTAGCAAATAGAATTGACAATAGGCCCAATCGAGACATGCCAATTGAAAAATCGGGTCGGATTGGTTCGGCCCCAAATTCTGCCAGTCCGCATTTCGTGTGCCCTAGCCCCGCCCAAGATAGGTCTGGTCCTTTCTATCCCGCTAAAAATGAAGCCCATCACATATCTATATGCGGGCCATTCCAATTTCACCGACTCTACTAGCAATACATCGATATAAGATATAAACAAATGTATTAAAAACCATAAAAGATGAAATTATGAACGGATTCATGACATATATGTTAATAACAAAAATCAACTTAAATCATACAACTTTTAATCCTAGAATACCCATGATTCTAGGTATGCAACATATTGAGGATTATATGTGTCAAATGGACTGCCTGACCGGTGACTAAGAACAACCTGTTGGGCCAATGAAAAAATAACAACTGGGTTGGGCCAAATTCTATCAAAAATTTTTTGAGTCAAGCCCGCCCCATATTTTAAAAAGAAAAGACGTGTAAAATACGTAAGACCGCCAACATTTAGGGGCTAATGGGACCAAATAAATAGACCGACTTTTTTAGGCTTACAAATCACAACTCAACTCGGTCCTAACACTGGGTCGGACTGGTTTTGACAATTGTCTTAAAGATCATAATCAGATTTGTTATATATGTTGAATCAAAAACGTGTTTGTCTGAATTACCCGCAAAATAAAAAAAACATTGCACCAAAACATCGATGAGTTAAACACCACACTAGACGACATAATCACAAACAATAAAACAAAAAATTCAATGTGTAAAACCGCTTATTTAGAATAAATTGATGATAAAGTTGTAGATGGAATGATTTCAAGAAAAAAAGAGAAAAAAATAATCGAATGAAGGTGATGAAAGAAAAACAAAAAAGAAAGCGTGTTTAAGTCGATTTTTGTTATTAAACTGGATGATACGAATTTTTCATAGTTTCACATTTTATGTTTTTTTAACAAATTTGCTTATGTCTTCTATCGTATTGCTAATTTGAATTAACGAAATGATTTATTTTATTTTATTTTTAAAAAATTAAGTTGCAAATGAGCCTCGACATAAATGTGTAATGTTATTGTGTTGCTATATTACTCGATGTCCTCAATACAAAAATATGCAAGATTCCAAAAAAAAAAAAAAATGCTCAAGATTAATCTTTTCAAAATTAAAGGATGATATGTTTAAAAATATGATATGGATAAAAACCTTTTTAGTAAGTTCCTTGTGAGACCGTTTTATGAATTTAAATTCATGAGACGGATTTAATTTTTTTTACAAATTAAAATAAGTTAGATCCAAATTCATATTTGTGTTACCTTTTATGGGGCAATTAAAATTCGTTTCACGAAATTAAATGTAAGCTCGTCGATATGAGTTTTTGTCAACGTTGTAAAAAAATTGCTTTGAAATCTTTAGGCGGGATTAAAGGATTAGCGGGCTAATAAAAAAAAAAAAATATGGATAAAAGAGCTAACGCGTCTGCGCTGCGATCAATCGGCGGCGCTTTAATTTTTACAACAGAAACTTTTTTATTATGAATATACTCATAATAATTGATTTTTATTATGGCCCAGAAAAAAATAAAATAAATAAATCTCCAAACCTTCCCAATAAGCATCCACTCCCCCTCTTAATTTATCTATTTCCCATCCATATCTCGATTCCTGTGCAGAGCTGATGCTGAATGGTGACAACAATGTCACTCCACTTACATCCAGCTTCAGCCGTTTCTCTAGTCAAACCCGCATTCTCTTTACCATACCCATTTCATTCTTCGTCTTCTCAGAGGTATTTTATCAAACACCAGCTCCATATTCCGTGACCTCCCAGGCCATCAATCGATTTCCGAATCCGTATATCGTGTTGTTTGACAAAATATATTTGCTGAACATACTATTTTAGCTTAATTTCGCGCCGCGTATTCTTGCAGGTTTAAAATGTCGTCCGCCGCGCTGCCACCTCTCCCAGATAATCGCGTTGTTGTAATTGCTGCGTCTCTTGTGTTTTTTCTCGAATAGAAACTCCTGATGATCCTGTATTTGTTTTTCTGTATACTAGTAAGTGGGTTGTATTTGATTATGCAGTTGGGTTGTGGAGCTGTATCTGTGGATTTTTTGGCCGCGGTGGCTTCTTATCCTAATCCTGATGATAAAATTAGAAGCACCAGCGCCAAGGTATTTCTGTTTACTTAGTAGAGTAATTGATACTGCAATTTGTATAATCCCCGTTTTGAACCAGGCCATAGATCTTCTCGCTACTATAAAGTTTTTGGTCCAATTAAAATCTATTTTAGATCGTGAAAGTCGTCACTCATTAATATGAATGCAGCTTCAGAATTGTTGAGTTTTTTCATAAGAGTAATTATCCAACTGCAAATTTTAGTTTGGAATGATGTTTCTAAACCTAGTCAGATATTGCTCTTGTATCTTCAGTCACTACACTTTCCCTCTGTTTAATCATGTCAACTCATTGATTTTGGATATTATTATAATTATTAATACATGTGGATGTATGTGTTTCGGGGATAGGTTCAAGGAGGTGGAAATGCAGGGAATGCTTTGACTTGTGCGGCTCGTTTGGGTTTGAAACCTAGGCTGATTTCCAAGGTCTATTAATTTCTGCAGTTGCTTTTCTGAGTTGGGATTGGACATTCATATATTTAATGGCAGTTTTGATGTGGCATTTTTAACTAGGTTGCTGATGATCCTCAAGGTAAAGGAATATTGGAGGAGCTGGAGGCTGACGGTGTTGATTCATCATTCATCGTGGTAAGATTTCACATTTTGACGGATGATGTTTTAATTTTTTGACTTTGCAATTTCTAATTTCAAAGTCAGTATTGTTAACATTTCTTCTCTATTGAAATCCAGTTACATAATTTTTTTTCACAAACCGTAGTTATTAAATCCAGTTCTTATCATCATAAGTCGTGATGCATTCTTTTTGCGCCAGGTTTCTGAAGGGGGCAACTCACCATTCACCTATATCATTGTTGATGACCAAACGTGAGTGTTTCGATATTGTTACCTTTTTTTTTTTAAATATTTTGTTGGTCCCCATCACATAGTGACAGTCTGGCTGTCTTTACTCATAATCTCTTTTGTCTTTTATAATTTTCCGCTTAGAAAGACACATGCTATTCATTTTTCACTTTGTGGACTTAGATGAGAAGCTCTTATTTCTGGATCGTATATGTTGTGCTAGTATGTACAAATTGGGATTAAAGCACAATGTAAGGTTACTATAATTTATAAGCTAAATGTCACATGCTTAATGTTATAGAGAGTCTTCCCTCTCTTGGGGCTAAGGTTATGACCATCTAGACCTCTAGCATTCTGTGCCACTGACTAGCCCTTCTATACTTTCCATGAGCTGAAGTCATAATTTTATTATGTTTTTATTGAATGTGGACAACGAAGAAATAAGTTGACTAAAAAGAAAACAAAATTGACACACATAGAAACATGGTATCAGTAGTATCATTTGGTGCTCTTTCAGGAAAACAAGAACGTGTATTCACACTCCAGGATATCCTCCCATGATACCCAATGAGCTAACAGAATCGAATTTGTTAGCAGCATTGGATGGAGCAAGTCTAGTGTATTTTGACGGAAGACTGCATGATACAGCTTTAGTTGTGGCTCAGGAGGTGCTGGTCACTTGACCTATTCATGTTATCCTTATTAATTGTCTTGTTGAAGCTAATTTTCATTCATTCTCTCTTGAAAGTAAACCACACTTGTCTTAACTTTCCAGAGCAGGCAACTGAAGAATCACTACACAAATTCATTCAGAGGTATTCCTATTCTAATTGATGCAGAAAGGAAGAGAGAAGGTTTGGATGATCTATTGAGTTTGTCGAAGTATGCCATATGCTCCGCAAAATTTCCACAGGCATGTTTACCGCTCTTATGTACTATTTCAGAAATGTTACTCTACTAAATCATTTAATTTTAATTATCAGTTATGGATAGGCCTGACCAAACGGAACCGGAACCGAAACCGGAAGAGGAACAGGAACCGTTGACCGGTTCCCGGTTCTGAACCGCGAAGGAACCAACCTCTATCGGTTCCGGTTCCGGTTCCTCCTTTGGAAGAACCATGGAACCGCCCTATTTCAGTTTACCTGGTTTAATTCTAATTATCGATGGTCCATAGTTCCGATTCCACGGTTCCGAACCGTAGAACCGCCAGCTAATATATGTTTTGATTTTTTTTAATATATTATGTCATGTTACCCTTTTTTTAATTATTAAAGATATGATCGTTGCTTAGCAACGGTCCAATTTGATCAATTGGGCCTTTATACTTTGGCCAATTGGCCTTGGAATTGGGGCTGCAACGTGCAACCTCCAATTTTCTTAATTTGTTTTTTTTTTTTTGTTTTTTGTTTTATCTATAAATCAAATAGATAATTTAATATTTAATATAAGTAATATTTTTGAAAGTAATTTATTGAATTTAAAAGAAGAAAATTTCAAATAATAAGTTATAGACAAATGAATTAGAGATTGAGAGAAATTTCTTAGCCTTAAATAACAAGAGTGAAAATGTGAGATAGAAATTAGAGAGAGATTGAGATAGTGGTGTGAAAAAATGAATTAGGGCCCCAATTCCAAGGCCAATTCCAACGTTGCAGCCCCAATTCCAAGGCCAATTAAAGTCCCAATTGATCAAATTGGACTTTGCTAAGCAACGGTCATATCTTTAATAATAATAATTAATAAAAAAAAAAAACGGTAACATGACATAATATATTTAAAAAAAAATTCAAAACATATATTATCTGGCGGTTCTACGGTTCGGAACCGTGGAACCGCCGGTTCCACGGTTCTTCCAAAGGAGGAACCGGAACCGATAGAGGTCGGTTCCTTCGCGGTTCAGAACCGGGAACCGGTCAATGGTTCCAGGAACCATTGACCACGGTTCCGGTTCCTCTTCCGGTTCCGTTTGGTCAGGCCTAGGATGCAGTGAATCACTTAATTTTCTGCATCGTAGATCGGCCTCTCTGTATTGATGAATCCAATTGTTTTCTGTAAAAAAGAGAGCAAATTCATATTTCATTTGTACTTGGTTATGTGTTCCTGCTTTCTGAGTCAAAAACCCACATGACAAGAACAATAATGGTCAGGTCACATCCTGGTCATTATTGGCTTCTTGCAAGCAATAAATATTTTGATTCAGATGTATAGTGTTTCTATTTCTTGTTTTGTGACTGCTTTCATATCCTCCTGTTAGATAATAATTTTCTGGTCAGAAAAGTGTTAATACTTAATAACAAAATATTTATTGCTTGCAAGAAGCCAATGATAATTGGTTGACTCAAGTGTCATCCATTTAGGATTTTCTTTACAACAAATAAATCAAAAGCAGAAATGTTATTGCTGGACTTAGACATGCTGAAGAATGTATACAGAGATTGTAGAATAAACCAGTGGATCTCTGTCATGGTGTCACTCTGATTCCAAACCTTTGCAATTGTTGCATTTAGCATCTTATAGTAGAGCATAGGTGAGCTTTTCTCTGTTCTATGTCTCACAGGCATGGACTGATGCTCCATCTGTCCCAACCGCACTTGTTTCCATGCTTCTAAAGTTGCCAAATATTAAATTTGTGGTAGTCACATTAGGTGAAGATGGTTGCGTGATGCTGGAGAGGTCAAGTGGTATGTAAATATATTGCTTTTATTATGCCATTTCTTAGTTTTTTTGTGAAATAGTTGGATGCACAAGGGAAAATTGGATGTCTATATCTGTTCTTGTATATTTTGCATCTTATTTAACATTTTATTGTTTGCAGAAAATGGTCAGTCCGAAGAAGTGGATGTGGATGATTTATTGGAGACACTGAAGCATAAAAAGGATAGCAACACAATCCTGCCAACATGTGTATCATCGGTAATTTCTCTTTTGTGGAAAATTTCGTCATCCTTTCAACTGTTACTTCTCAACATTCTTTATTGGTCATCTTTATGTTGGCTATACAATGAAGGGACTTAAATTTCAAGTCCTCTGCAACATGACCACGTTATGCACTGATAAGCCTGCGATGTGCAAGTCCTACATCTTCCATTGATTCAACTACTTGACAATTAAAAGTCTGTTCTTGAGCAACATATAGTTTTTATTTTCTTCTATATATTATTTAATTGCTTTTTATAGTTGTATTTCTTCTTTGTAGTTCTTATTATGAAAATTTCAAATTTTTTCTGGAGTATGTTAGTTGAATATATATAGTGCATTAGGCTAGAATATTCAGAATTGCATGACAACGTTCGTCTATCAATCGCCATAATAGCTTTCTCAACATAAGATAAATATCCTGCTGTGTTGTAGTAGAGGAAATCGAACATTTAATAAATAATACAAAAGTGAATTTTGTTCCATGTGCAATTTTATGTTTTAGGGTGTTGTGAAATTGCATGCAAAGGGGATAGGGACAGTGAGCGGCAGGCTGCTTTTAGGAACAGCCGAGAGGATTCCACCCTCAGAACTTGTTGATACTACTGGGGCTGGTGATTCATTTATTGGAGCAGTCCTTTATGGTTAGTGATAACAATTATTATTAAGGGATAATTACAAAAAGAGTCCTGAGGTTCGGGCTAATTAAAAAAAAAAGAGGTGTTTGAAAATTGCAAAACACCCATTGAGGTTTGATTCCGTCTTACATTTTCTCCCTTTATAAGCAAAAAACATTTCAACCCCCCAAGTTACCCCCTTAAATTTAAGACAGAATCAAACCTGAGTTTTTTTTTTTTTTATTTAAATTTTGAAACATCTATGCGTTTTCTTGTAATTAGCCCAAATCTCATTTTTGTTGTTGTTGTAATTATCCCTAATATTAATCTTATTCTTAGTCTCCACAATCTTTATGGGAAATGTGATAGCCTATAGCTGTTATAGCCTATAGCTTTGTTGATGGTATATTTACATTACTGTTGGTTTTCATTTTGTAGCTCTCTGTTCCAATATGCCGCCAGAAAAGATGTTGCCTTTTGCTGCTCAAGTGGTAAGTCTAACTTTTTACCATGACCGGATAGTTGAAATCAGAACTAAGGGATAATTAAAAAACCACACCTGAGGTTTGCTTCCGTCTTACATTTTGCATCAGCTGTTAGCTGACTTAACGGAAATGGTTGACATCATCAAAAAACATCACTATAAAATTCCATTTTTACCATTACCATATGGTGAATGCAAGAAAAGCTCTTTATATTCTAATTCTCCTTAAATTTCAGGCTGGTATTGGTTGCAGAGCCTTGGGAGCTCGAACCGGTCTTCCATGGCGCACGGATCCTCGATTGACTTCTTTTTTACTGTAGGGATCCCAAGTGATGGCTATGTGATGATTGACATGAAAACAACAAATGGCCATCAGCTTGGGCTTTTTCTTGTAGTGTTTTTGACAGGGTTTTTCTGGACTGATATACTCATATATCTGTTGCAATACTTGCCTTAAGATCCATGGATCTCATGTCATCAGTTATCACTGTAGAAATGTGGCTGTCTTATTCCACTTGTATGATATTGTTCGAATTTATGACACATGTCGTTAAATAAATCATATTTAAATAATTAAGAACACTTATTTATTCCATTAACAGATGTTATTTATTTAAACAATAACCTTTTTCCCGGATATTCGGATTGCTGTTCGAATCAAATTTTGACCTCAAATTTTTGAAACATCCATAATCTCGTTATTATTTGATGGACTGTCAGGCTTAGATTTGAACAAGAAGATATCTCCTTAGTCCTTCCTGCCTGAGAGCTGTCAAAATCACCGGGTCGGGACAGGCCAGACCGCCCACGGGCTTTGGGAAATAATCAGACCGGGCCAGCCAACAGTACTTGGGCCGCTGATTTTGGGAGCCTGGACAATAAAAAATATCGGACCAATCGGACCAGCTTTGAGGCCTGATATTTTCTGGGCTTGGGATATTAAAGTCCACCCCAGTATAAATACCGGGTTGATCGGGCCGGAATTGACATCTCCTGGAACCCAAGCCGTTGGATATGGCTCCAGGGTGTCAGACAAGCACCGTGGGATTATGAACATAATCTTTCATTTCTAAATAAATTACTCAACCTTGATTGCAGTAGACAACAATCACATTGGTAACTATAGATATTAATTCACTAATTGAAGCATAGATTAATTAATTTACATTAAAAAAACGAAACAAATCAATTAAATCATCAATAAATAGTATAAATAACTCAATACATATGCTAAACGTATATTTTGTGAGGTATGGCGTGATTAATGAGTGTTTATGACCTTGAAAGAGACCGATGCACTAAATATTTAGATTAGCGATGATAATGAAGCGGGTTTAAATTCGGACCCCATAATGAACCCACTAGCCCAACCCGCCATGATTTTGAATGTGGAGGTCCAACATGTTTAGACTTGTCGGGTCTGGGGTTAATTGCAAGGTGGGATGAGTTTCGGATTCCATTTTTCTTTGGCAGGATGGGTCATGGTTTTGGCCAATTCCATCTCCATTCCATTTTAAGCTTAATTTGATACTGTTATGAATTGTATAATTGCCACGTGTATAAAACATGATGTCATCATATACACGTGATATGTATTGATAGTAGAGCTGTCGATTTTCGTCCGGCCTAACCTTCTGTATTGTTTAAGCCCGAAATGAACCGGGTCTATTTGGTCCGATTCTTCCAGAGTATTGTCCTGACACAATTTTATGCTTTGGCCCGCCTGATCAGGCCAGTTTTACAATTCTAATTGATACCAATATTTTTTTTTTTTGAGAAGCTAATTAATACCATTAAAATAGAATTGAAACTCTAAATGAAATAGGATATCTCAATTGATTTGGGACTCGGTCATGTTGTCATTCTTAATTTAGACGAAATGTTTGATTTATACACGAAGGATTATGCTATTTTTAATTGGTATTTTTCTGATATATTTTAATATTATTAATTAATTACATTGTCACTATATTCGTGGCGTGTAGTAAGGATGCCATTTTATTTATATTTTGTTAACTAAAAAGAATATTTTGGGGCGTGTGAGCATATATAAATATATATAAAAACATATAAATTATAAATATAAATATGTTAATAAAAGACAAACAAGTCTAACAGTCTAACAAGTGGACCCCACTCCAACGTTACGTTCCGCGTTTCTCACCTGTCGTCTCTCATAATCCCCCGATTTGCAATAACGCGTATCTAGGGAGGGCATTAATGGAATTCCAGTAACATTTAATTGACTTTTTTTAACTGTTCTTATTATTATTGCCAGTTTGTAAAATAAATAAAGATAAAGAAAAAAAGACCAAATCCCGAACAACGTGGGACAGAACAGAAAGGAAAATAAAAAGAAAAAAATGGAAAGTATATATAATATCCGTTTACTTAGCAAGCTGGGGTTTAAAAGTTTTATTAAATATAAATATTTTCTCTCATTTCTTTTTCTTTTGCATTTTACATTTACTATTCTTTCTCCATTTCTAAAATCTCACAAGACCTCTCCGATTTTTCGACTTTTCATTGTAAAATCGGGACGGTGAATATATACATAGTTCATTTCTGCTGTCAGATCTTTGATAATAGGTTTTGTATTTTAGTTTTGTTAGTGTGTGTTTGTGAAGGATTTCAAGAACTTGTGCTGTAATCTTTCAAGAACTTGTGAATAAGATTAGAGGGGTTTTTTGTTTAATAAATTTTTAAATTGAAGTGATTTGGGATTAGATTTTTTGTTGTTTTAAGTAGGGAAGCAGTGGTGGATCTTGGGAGGTGTTATTTGTTTTTTTTTTTTGTTTTTCTTGAGGATTGGTTGTCTTGAGGACTGATATCTGATCGAGGTGGCGCTGGAGTTTCTGATCTGAGTGAAGTTATTGCAAAATGGTAGTGAATTTTTATTCATTGTTATTGATTTGTTGGGTTGTTATTGAAGTGTGGCAAGATTATTTGATGAAAGCTTGTTTATTTTCTTGAAAACGTGAATTGATCTGTTGTTCATTTGATCAAGATTTGCTCATTTTCTTTGTCTTTGGTTCTTGATTGTTTTTCTCTTGTATTAATATTGTGTTTTGTCTGATAGTTAATTTCTAGTAGTAATTGCTTATTGTTCGGATTACTTGGATTAAGTGAATAAACTCGATGATCTTTTGTCCCAGCCCCCAATGCCAGCTTTATGTTAATTGTTTGACTTCAATTTACTAATAGATGGTGTGTGCTGTACTGCACTAATTTTTGAATTTGTTTGCTGATTATGTCAAATCAAATTCAAGAATGTGGAGAAATTTTGTCTTCATCCTTTCCTCTCTTAAGTAAATTTACATCCAACTGAAAATTAAAATTTAAAGTTAATTAAACAAAAACTTGCATTTATTGGTTCCAGTATTCATTTGATATTCATTTGATACTCCAATTTCTTTGTAGCATGTAAGTAGAACTGTCAACTGACATTTTGAAGTTCAACACACTTAAACTCCGATACAAACTCAAATTTAAATATATGAAGTTTGTTGATCAAATGGACTTACGCAGTGATGTACATTTAATACCACAATGTTTGCCACCTGTAACCCATAATAATAATAAGCCTGAAAATGGCCTTTTGAAGTTCAGTGTGGACTTTCATGTGTTAATTATTGTGTATAAAAATATTGATATTCATGACATTGTTGAACTTTTGTAGGTTGCTTTCGCTTTAGGAGTCGGGTCTCTTGTTTGGGTGGAGGATCCTGATGAAGCCTGGATAGATGGGGAAGTTGTAGCAGTCAATGGAGAAGATGTAAAGGTTCTTTGTACATCAGGAAAGACGGTCAGTTTTCTCATCACAAACTTGAACCGAAAACCATTTACTTCTTATCTGCTCCAAGTGGTTGTTTTCTTGAAATTGCGTATTCACGACTTTCATCAGTTCCTATTACTTTCCGTGTTCATGGAGTTTCAAGATACCTTATTGGTGATTTTATTACATCTTGTACAACAAGATGAGAAAATTGGCCTTTCACTTTTGATGCGATGGTTCTTTTTCCATTGCTTTTGAAATGAACCCGTTCAAGGTTTTATTGAGTAGACCGCATTCTGTCAACCGATTCTGCAGGTTGTGGTGAAGTCATCCAATGTATATCCGAAAGATGCTGAGGCCCCACCTTGTGGGGTGGATGATATGACGAAGTTGGCGTATTTGCATGAACCTGGAGTTCTAGATAATTTGAAATCCAGATATGATATAAATGAAATATATGTAAGTTCTATGTTATTTGTCATCAAATGAAATTTTTTTGCCCCTCAATCCCACCTCACCTATAAAGCTCACCCAATATCACTAAATAGTTCCTTCTCACCCTTTTATCAGACTTACACTGGAAATATATTGATTGCCGTCAATCCTTTTCAAAGATTGCCGCATCTCTATGATAGTCATATGATGGCACAATATAAAGGAGCAGCCTTTGGTGAGCTGAGTCCACACCCGTTCGCTGTTGCCGATGCTGCATACAGGCATGTATTACCTTTTGTTTATTGACTTTTTTCTCCACATATATGTGTGTATGTATATATATATATATTTTGCTAAAGGAGACAATTTCATGGACATAGGCTTATGATGAATGAAGGAATAAGTCAGTCGATTTTAGTTAGCGGTGAGAGTGGGGCAGGTAAAACAGAAAGCACAAAATTGCTTATGCGATATCTTGCTTATATGGGAGGACGATCTGCATCAGAGGGAAGGTCAGTGGAGCAACAAGTTCTTGAGGTAATAATTTCTTCGTAGAGTTAGTAGCATCACTAGTCATAGGTAGTGAGTTGGTGTTGGCATCTAAGGGAGTGTTTGCAAATACTTACAGAAAGTGATTGTCATCTTTTTGGCTGCAAAAAAAAAAAAAAGTAATTTTAGTGTTTTCAAATGCCAACTTCTGTTTCTAATAATGTAAAAGCTAGGAGATGGGTGCTTTAGATTTCTGTTTCTGCTTCAGGTTTCATTCTGAAATATCTAAAAGCATCTTTACAACTTATTCACCAATCACTCTCTATTAACTTATTAATTTTCCAACTTCTAATTTGCAAACACTACCAAAGTCTTTTTCTTGATTGTATTTCACTTGTACTGCAATAAATCACTTCTTTTAGAAGCAAAAGTTTTTGCAAACACTCCCTAAGTGTAGTACCCCGCGACTGATTTATCAATTGTAATATTCTCTGGTGTTTCTTGTTGCAGTCAAATCCTGTTCTTGAGGCATTTGGTAATGCGAAGACGGTGAGAAATAATAATTCAAGGTACTAAAGATTCTATGTGCGTGTTCTGTGCATAATTCCTGTGGTTTATATTCTCGAAGCTTTATGTTTCGTGTCCATGCAACTAATTCACACACTATTATAATTGTAGTCGGTTCGGTAAGTTTGTCGAGCTTCAGTTTGATCAAAAGGGTAGGATTTCTGGGGCTGCTATTAGGACGTATTTGCTTGAAAGATCTCGTGTATGTCAAGTGTCTGATCCCGAGAGAAACTACCATTGTTTCTATATGCTTTGTGCTGCACCCCCTGAGGTAACTTGATTTTCTGATCTGAGAAACTGGAATGTTGCTTAGATGATAATTTGGTATTGTGATAAAGTATTAGTTTGACATATGAATCAGAATTAAGTAATCACATGTTGTTGACTCATCTAGACATTTTTCATTAATGTTCTATTGAACCTTAATGTTTTTTGAAATCTGAATTTTATTTTCTTCCCTTTTATCCGCAGGATATTAAAAAATATAAGTTGGGAAATCCAAGAACATTTCATTATTTGAACCAGTCGAATTGCTATGAGCTTGACGGGGTTGATGATGGCAAAGAATATACAGCAACGAGGAAGGCAATGGATACAGTGGGAATTAGTTTTGAGGAACAGGTATTAACTTGAGTATTTAATGTGAAAAACTGCCTAATACCATCTCTTGTTAACTGTTTCTTTTTTATTTTTATTTTGTCAGGATGCAATATTTCGAGTTATTGCTGCAATCCTCCATCTTGGGAACATTGAGTTTGCGAAGGGGAAAGAAACTGATTCATCCATGCCTAAAGATGAAAAGTCTTGGTTTCATTTAAGAACAGCAGCAGAGCTTTTCATGTAATTGATTTTATCAGGATATTTGCGTTAACCGATGAGAACAGTTGTCACGTTGCCCTTTATTCTTAATGGATCGGGAATATTCTTTTTCTTTTTTTTTTAATAAAAAAACTTCGGCATTTTGTAGGTGTGATGTAAAGGCTTTGGAGGACTCCCTCTGCAAACGTGTAATTGTGACTCGTGATGAAACCATCACCAAAGAATTGGATCCAGATGCCGCTACTTCCAGTAGAGACGCTTTGGCCAAAATTGTCTACACAAGGTTGTTTGACTGGTAAGCATCATCATCTTTTTGTTTTTGAAAGAAAAGTGCATTTTTAGGCAAATATCTTATTACTATTTTATTTTTTAACTGCTTAATTTTATATTTAGATATTGTTGAAATTCATGTTTAATGTGCATTCACCATTATTTGCAGGCTCGTGGATAGGATTAATAGTTCAATTGGTCAAGATCCAAATTCCAAATACTTAATCGGGGTTCTGGATATCTATGGATTTGAGAGTTTCAAGACTAACAGGTGCTTAACCGGTACGCTGTGTCTTCATTGTTGACATGATCATTTTCTCACTAAGCAAAACAGAACAAAATTTTGCTTGTATCTGTTAAGTTGTTTGTGTGTAAGCTCTTAAATCTTCAGTGCACCTTCTAACTATTTTTCACCCTGCTAGGTAGGTGGGTGAAGTAACAAAGCTCTTGTGTAGTTGTGTAGGGTGGATTTCCATTGCAATTTATTTTTCGTATTTGCTACATGTCGTATGTTTTGAAATCACAATACTAATATCATTCTAGAGGTATAGTCTTGGTTACAACAGATGAAAAAGCACACAAGTCTATTTCATAAATTATTTAGTTCAATACCTAGTTCGTCGTGTAATATTGGACCTGGAATCCAGCACTATCAGTTGTTTCGTCTTACTATTGGTAGGTGTGGCATTCATTTTCCAATCCATACTCATCCTATCAGCACAGTGAATGTTTTCATGAATGTAATCTAAATCTGCATGCTGAAAGAAAATTTGCCAAACAAACTGTTCTGAAGCTTGGTAGAACCCAAAAACTTTTATATTACAGCGCCAGTGTGGCCAGGCTGTTTACGTGAAATGTGTCTGGGTTTTGCATGATCAAGATTTCTCAAAGCTATTTTCTACTGCTCTTCGTGTATTCTTCTGAGTTTACTTGTGATAAAATGCTTATCATATTACCATCAGGCATCAGCAGTTTGAGAGGGAAATGATGAGGACCAGAATATAATTTATCTAATGATTTGTTTTGAGTTTTGAACAATTTTACATCACTGAATTACCAAATTGTTTCTTTGACCATTGGGGCGAATAAGTACAGTTTTTCTCAGTGCATCAATCTTAATTTCAAATGTTATATATCCACAGTTTTGAACAGTTCTGCATAAACCTGACCAATGAGAAGCTTCAGCAGCACTTTAATCAGGTTTCTAATCTGGCCAATTTTCCATTTTTTTTTGGCGATATTTGTGAATTTTGTGTCAGCTTTTTGATACTCAACTCCTTTTTTTTCCAGCACGTTTTTAAAATGGAGCAAGAGGAGTATACGAAAGAAGAAATAAATTGGAGTTACATCGAGTTCATCGACAATCAAGATGTTTTAGATCTAATTGAAAAGGTTGTGCTGAGTATGCTGCAATTGTATCCACAGTTTTAGTTTTTAACTGTTAAATTACTTGCTTCACGAGCCACTACGTTCACTCATCTATTCTTCCGTGTGTCTTAGTGTAGGTAATTGTTATCTGTTTAGGGTTTATAGTAGTATCATATCATAATCTTCACTTGGGAATGTGTTTATATCCAAACGAGACTTTTCACTTGGGAATGTGTTTATGCAACTCTTTTCATGAGGCATGCGCTATCGTAAAATTCTAATTTCTAATATTTACAATTGTTTTTAAAATTATACAGAAACCAGGTGGCATTATCGCACTTCTTGACGAAGCATGGTAGGTTTCTCATCTTGGACACTATTAACTGTTTGTTGGCTTTTCGATAGATAATGTTAATAATGTTTGATGGTTCTCACTATTTATCACTATGACTTTCTGTAGCATGTTTCCACGTTCAACTCATGAAACATTTGCACAAAAGCTATACCAGACTTTCAAGAACCACAAACGCTTCAGCAAGCCCAAATTAGCTCGTTCGGACTTCACCATTTGCCATTATGCTGGTGATGTAAGTTTTAATTGTGTGTTTCTTTGTTTCAGTCTTTACTTTAAATTATCTGCCTGAACTCACATAGTGGGACTTTGCTGAAAAACCCTGGATTACAAATATGTTTTATTTATCAGGTTACTTATCAAACTGAGTTGTTTTTGGACAAAAACAAGGATTATGTTATTGCTGAACATCAGGCACTCTTGAGTGCTTCCAAATGTTCTTTTGTTTCGGGTTTGTTTCCAGTATCAAATGAGGAGTCCTCTAAACAGTCTAAATTTTCTTCTATTGGCTCAAGGTTTAAGGTAAAAAAATTGCTTGTTTCGTTATTTGTCTTTTCCTTTCTATTTGTTACATTGAGTTTTGAATGTTTTCACGTGATACATCTTGCAGCAACAATTACAATCTCTGCTTGAAACTCTGAGTTCTACCGAACCTCATTATATTCGCTGTGTGAAGCCGAATAATCTTCTTAAGCCAGCTATATTTGAGAATCATAATGTCCTGCAACAACTGCGTTGTGGGGTAATATCTATTTTTTTCTTGCATTATTTAAAGCTAGATGTTTAGCTTACTGCACGTGTTTGATACTTATACTCATTTGTGCGTTTATTCCAGGGTGTCATGGAAGCAATTAGGATAAGTTGTGCTGGATATCCTACGAAAAGACCCTTTTATGAATTTGCAGACCGTTTTGGCATCCTTGCTCCTGAAGTTCTAGACGGAAGGTATTATAAAATTTTCCTTATTTTCATCTTTGCAGTTTGCCCTTTCATAATCAGTGAGATTGGCTTTTTCACTTTGATTGGTTTTATGTCAGTACGGATGAGGTTGCTGTTTGCAAGAAACTATTGGAGAAAGTGGGACTTGAAGGATATCAGGTGATGAGCTTTTTCGAAATAGTGAAAATAACACGTAGTGTTAACATTTACTGGAATTATCATTAGTTTTACCCTTTAGTTAATAGGAACTTAGTTAAGTGTTTGACTAAACTAGTTGACATATGATTATTTCTTTTTCTTTTCTGTCAGAGCATGTGATAAGTTCCTTTTCTGGATCTTCATACTAACTTTTACTGCAGAACATTAATTCGATATATAAGTTCAACTTGACATCAGTGAATATCTGACTTTCATGCACATTTCCAGTGTTTTATATGCTTTTCAATGTTAAATGAAGATGCCTAGCACGTACTAATGCGATATTCTATTTGTTCTTGCATAAGCCGTAATGGATTTCACTATTGTTAAATATACTTCTTAATATTGAATTATTACAAACCTTAATGCAGTTTGCTTTTGTAGATTGGTAAAACAAAGGTGTTTCTGAGGGCTGGTCAGATGGCAGAGCTGGACGCTCGGAGGACTGAGGTGTTAGGAAGATCGGCAAGCATTATCCAAAGGAAAATTCGTTCTTACATGGCTCGAAAAAGTTTCACATTATTACGTCGGTCAACAATATTTATTCAGTCCGTGTGCCGAGGTAACATAATTTTGTAGGATTTTTTTTTTTTTTTGAGAAGAACATAATTTTGTAGGATAGATAAATTTGATGTCGGCAGAAATATTTTGTACCACATTAATCGAGAGGTCGCTTGTGTGTATTTTTATTTTTCTGATTGCAGGAGAACTTACTCGGCATGTTTATGAAAGCATGCGGAGAGAAGCTTCTTGTCTCAAGATTCAGACAGATTTGCGGATGTATCTTGCTAGGAAAGCATACAAGGAACAATGCTTATCTGCTGTCTCGATTCAGACAGGAATGCGTGGGATGGCTGCTCGTGATGAGCTTCGATTTAGACGGCAAACAAAAGCAGCAATTGTGATACAGGTATTGTTCTCTCTACAAATCTTTTGGAACAAGATTTTAAGTTTTCTTGATTTTTGGTTTATTTAAGCATATTTATTTTCGGGATAATTACAAAAAAAAGCCTGGCTAATTACAAAAAAACCCAGAGATATTTGAAAATTACAAAAAAATAAAATAAAATAGATTTGATCGGTCTTACATTTTCTTCCTTTATATGCAAAAAAACATTTCAAAAGCTCCCCTTTCGTTTATCAAAATATTACATTTACCCCCTTAATTTTTATACACAATCAAACCTCGAGGTTCCCTTTTGTAATTTTCAAAAACTACTTGTTTTTTGTAATTAGAGCAACATTAGGGGGCTTTTTGTAATTATCCATTTATTTTCTTGCAAAAAGAAATTTTGATGACTTACTTGAATGAATGCAGAGTCATTGCCGCAAATTCTTAGCTCGTTCAGAGTATATGAAGCTGAAGAAAGCTGCAATCACCACCCAATGTGCATGGAGGGGAAGAGTTGCTCGTAAAGAACTGCGTGCATTGAAGATGGTAATCTCTCTCTCTCTCTATATATATATTATATATATTATATATATATACACATATATATACCTGTTTTTTTCTCCCAACATGTCGATAAAAAGTGTTTGGTCTATTTGTTCCAAGAACATTGAACTCCTTGGCTGTGTTTTCTTACAGAAGAATTTCGTTATTTATGAAAATTTTCAGAAAAACACTATGCACTCAGTTCAGTTTTCAGTCACTAATTACACCCGGTCATCGTTTCATTAAAAAACATCATATTAACTATTGTCATTACACTACCATATTTTAAATTATGCTATTCACTGACTCTCACCTTTCCATTTACCTGTCATATCAAATCATCATTTCACTAATAAAATATCACATCAATAATAATAATTACATTTTTATCTCATATATAATTATACTCTCAAAATTATCCTTCTTCTTCCAAACAAATATTTATCACTATTCTCTAGCAGATTTTTTTTTTGAAATGAAGAGCCAAACAAACACACCCTAAACCTTTCAGTTTATGCATTCTATAATGTTAATAAGGTTGAAAATGATTGGACATAATTTCCTTGAATGTATTGAAGAAGTGGTTGGAAATCCATCAGTTCGCTTTTGTTAGTGGCTTCCAAAGATGAGTCACGTTGTTTTAGACTGACATTATGTGACACAAAAATGTCTTAAGTGACCAGGCAAACCTGTTAAAAATGAGATATCTCGCTTTGCCCTTATGTTGTGCCAACATAAAGTTATAAATGTCGAAAACTTGTTATTCCCTTCTTTAAGGTTGAAAAGGAATCCTGAAAAAGGGACAATCACCGAAAAAGCAACTCCACATACATAGTATTTTACAGTCAGCTGTATATTCTTCATACTTATCTTCTTAAAACACAGGCCGCGAGAGAAACTGGTGCTCTGCAAGCTGCAAAGAATAAATTAGAGAAGCAAGTTGAAGAATTGACTTGGAGATTACAGCTGGAGAAACGAATGAGAGTACGTTTGTATCTTCAAAAACTTCTTTTACTTTTTTCTTTCGCATCTCTCGAACTTTATTTAAGGCATGCTTTTGGTTGTTCAAAAACAACCTCAAACTGCAATAGCACTTGGGATGTGGACATTCGCTTTGGTCTAATTGAAGACATAACAGAACATTTTATTTAAAATGCTTAAAAGAACCTACTACTATTAAATCCCTCTGTCCCCGTTGTTTGAGACCCAAAATGTGTCAATAGCAGAGAATGAACATTACTATACTTGTATTCTTTTTTGTGTTCTATTCAATTATCCTTAGCTGAAGCTAAAAAATGAGGTTGTCTTGAAGGACTAGTTTGTAATGCTTTTTCGGGTTGAGAGTTTTTTTTTGTTAAATGCATACCAAGTAAAATTAGCTTTCGTATGGTTCGGGCTCATAAAAATGAGAATAATGTTAGCATTATAATGAGAGATGGGGACTACATTCTTTCGGATGTGGCCTGATCGTGGAAATGAAAAATGCAACTAAACACAATGGCGGTGCTAGGGCAATTGATGATGGCAAAAGTTCAAGACTCCTCACTTTATTAATTTATAGGGATAATTACAAAACCCCTCCAAAGTTTGGGCTAATTGCAAAAAAACTAGAGATGTTTCAAAATTACGAAAATACCCCTCAGATTTGATTATGTCTTAAATTTAAGGGGGTAACTGTAATATTTCTATTAATATCAGGGGTGTTTTTTTGCTTATGAAGGGGGAAAATGTAAGATGGAATCAAACCTCGAGGGGTTCTTTGCAATTTTAAAAAACCTTTAGGTTTTTTTTGTTACAAGCCCAAACAAGATTTACATATGGTTTTTATTGATCTTGAAAAGGCATACGATAGAGTCAACCGTGATATAATGTGGCGCGTATTGGAAAAAAGAGGAATAAAAATAGCCTACATAGATGCCATAAAAGATATGTATGATGGTATAACAACATGTATCGAATATCTAGTGAATTATTTGATTTGCTCCCCCGCCGTGATTCAATGAGAATGGATAAGAGGCTCGTGGGATTGACGTGAGGGGGGATGGCTATATTTCGGGAGCGCGAACTCGCCAAACACTATAGGTTTGCATCGTGATCCGCTCTAAGCCCGTATCTTTTTATCCTAATAATTGATGAAATCACTAAACACTTACAAAAATCCATCCCCGAATGTATGTTATTTGCGGACGATATAGTTTTAATTGATGAAACAAGGGAAGGAGTAAATGCAAAATTGGAAGTTTGGAGAGAAGCACTAGAATCAAAAGGTTTTTACTATAAGTAGGGCTAAAAAGAGAATACATGGAATGCCACTTTAGTAAAAACAACAGAACAATGAGACGAAGGTTAAAATTGATGGACATAAAGTGAGTATAACAAAGAGTTTTAAATACTTAGGATCTATAATTGAAGAGAACGGAGAAATCAATAAAGATGTCACACATAGGATCCGGGCGGGTTGGAATAAATGGAGGAGTGCATCTTCTATCCTTTGTGACCGTAAAATACCATTAAAATTGAAAGGAAAATTTTATAAAACGCCATAAGGCCCGCAATGCTCTATGGAGCGGAATGTTGGGCGACTAAATATGAACACGAACAAAAAATGAGGGTAGCATAGATGAGAATGCTAAGATGGATGTGCGGACACACTAGATTAGATAGAATAAGAAATGAACACATTAGAAACAAAGTGGGAGTAGCACCAATAGACGAAAAATTAGAGAAACACGATTAAGATGGTTTGGACATGTTTATAGGAGACCTTTAGATGCACTGCGACGTTTAGAAGGTAGAGAATCACTCACACAAATCAAAAGAGGGAGAGGTAGGCCTAAAAGACTTGGAAAGAAGCTATTAAACATGACATGTTATACCTAGAAATAAACGAAAGTATGGCTTATGACCGTAAACGATGGCGCGATATGATCCGTATAGCCGACCCCACGTAGTGGGATTAAGGCTTAGTTTGTTGTTGTATTATCCCTAATTTGTAATCGGACATCCTGTGAATGTTACAAAGGAGTATCTCTATCCTACTCGTCTTACAATTACATGCATTCAAACACAATTTACTCCTCTTTCCCGTTCTTTCTCATACACATGCATTCTATTTCTGTAGACTGACCTAGAAGAAGCAAAAACTCAAGAGAACGCAAAATTGCAAACAGCTTTACAAGAGCTTCAGCTTCAGTTCAAAGAAACTAAAGACATGCTGTTAAAGGAAAGAGAAGCTGCAAAAATG
The DNA here is from genome assembly GCA_016081115.2 of Rehmannia glutinosa. Lineage (NCBI taxonomy): Eukaryota > Viridiplantae > Streptophyta > Magnoliopsida > Lamiales > Orobanchaceae > Rehmannia > Rehmannia glutinosa. Next base: position 711,292 of record CM071936.1, read on the forward strand.
GCAGCTGAGCAAGCCCCTGTAATACAGGAGATTCCTGTCGTTGACCATGAAATGATGGATAAGCTCAGTGCTGAAAACGAAAAACTCAAGGTAAGTTGGCTAGATTTAGAGACTTATGCTTGTTCGCTAGTAAATGATGAATGTGTGGAAATGATGACATTAAATTTATTTTCTTTGTTGCGTCTTCTTGTGTGCAGGCCATGGTTAGCTCTCTGGAAACAAAAATAGTTGAAACAGAGAAGAAATATGAAGAGACTAATAAACTTAGTGAGGCGAGGTTGAAACAAGCCATGGAGGCAGAATCAATGATTGTTAAGTTGAAGACCACCATGAACGTGTTAGTTTTCTTAATCTCCTTTTGCCGTCTTATGTTTTTTTTTTAATAAGTTGGGAGTACTGGTTGGAGGGAGAGATAAATTCCAAAGTAACTGAAAGACAGGGTTCGAACCCTGGTTAACACCCTTATAAAGGGTGATCGATACCACTTGAGCTACAAGCTCGTGGTTTTGCCGTCTTATGTTCATTTGCAGCATTATTAATTATACTCATTTTTATTAGTTAATTATGTTGCAAATTATCTTTCTTTCTCATGTATAGGCTTGAAGAAAAAATTTCTGACGTGGAATCTGAGAACAAAATTCTTCGGCAGCAAACCTTGTTAACCACTTCTAAAGGAGTGTCAGAACATCCATCGCCTCTAGTTACCAAGGTTTGATTTACTTGTCGAATATATTCACTCTCTCTTTTGTTCTTTCTCAATCTCAGGCTATTTCTTAAACTCTGTGCAGGTACTGGAAAATGGGCACCATGCTAGTGAAGCAATCAGAACCAATGTACTATTCTCTTTCTGAGACAATAAAATTGAGCAAGCATGCTATAGGCCTCACCCTATGTTTCTTTATTCCTTTGTTCTTTGGGATAATTACAAAAAAAAAAAACTGAGGCATGGACTAATTAATTACAAAAAAACTCTGAGATGTATCAAAATAAGCCCCATCATATTTGATTTTGTCTTAAATTCAAGGGGGTAACTGTGATATTTCTGGGGGTATTTGAAATGTTTTTTTTGCTTATGAAGGGGGAAAATATAAGTCGGAATCAAAGCTCAAGGTTCTTTTTGCAATTTTCAAAAACCTTTTGGTTTTTAGTATTTAGCCCAAACCTCAGGTTCTTTTTTGTAATTATCCCTTTTCTTTTTGAAATCTTAAATTCTTAATTTTGAGATTTTTACAGTTGACATTAGCACTGTTTTCTGCAGGATTTACAGAATACTTCAGCTAAAGGTTATGAAACCCCTGACAACAAGCCAAAGAGACCCCCAACTGACCACCGTCAACATGTCCGTGCTTATAGAAATTGATATCTCCTTTATTTACTTTGTTTTAACTGTTGGATGAAATAATCATAAATTTTACTGCAGGAGGATGTTGATACTCTCATGGAATGTGTGATGAAAGATGTGGGCTTCAGTCAAGGCAAACCGGTTGCAGCTTTCACAATATACAAATGTCTTTTGCACTGGAAATCTTTTGAAGCTGAACGGACTAGTGTGTTTGATCGTCTCATTCAAATGATTGGGTCAGCTATTGAGGTAATTCAGGCAGTTTTCTGTGACTCGATAATTACTTTGGGTGGGTGTTCATAAGGTTTTGGCATGGATATGTTGCAGAAGTGGCACTTTAATAGTCTCCTTGATTTTTTTAATAGAGCCAATATTATATAAAAAATGAAAAGGGGCGTTGTTCACAAAGAATAAAAAAAAGAAACGAAAACTAAGATCCAAAGGAAACCATACTGCGGTTACGCAGTGAGATTATGGATTAAAGATTCAACTCCTTGATGAAATGCACCCTTATCTGCATGAAGAATTTGTAATTTTATCCAAGATCATTTGAGGAAGTGCCTTAACCTTCCAACTTACTATTGTTCCCCCTTTTTTTTGGTTTCTCCCAATGTCTTTGCAAATTGGTTTGTAAAGATTTTACATGTTGATTTGTATTTTGGGTTAATTACCAAAATATCCTTGAGGTTCAGTCTAATCCAGAAAAAAGCCAGTTTTTTATTTTAAAGTCACAAATACCCCATTGACATTTGTTTCTATTTCACAAACTGCCCCCTCAAGAGGGAAGTGTTTTTTAAGAAAATACAAACTTCAAGGGGGTGTTTGTAATATGCCTTAAGGGGGCATTTGTAAATCTGGAAGATAATTGAAGTTTTTTGCAATTAAGCTAAACCTCAAGAGTAGTTTTTGCAATTTATCCTCATATTTTTAGTCTTTTTCTTTACTTTAAAATTAGTTTCTGTTAATATCATGAACTAGTACCAAAGAAATTGAAAAATAATTGAGCATAAAATAATTACAGGATCAAGACAGCAATGATCATATGGCTTATTGGCTGTCAAATACGTCTACATTGCTGTTCTTACTTCAAAAAAGCCTGAAACCTGCTGGTACAACTCCAGTTCGTAAACCACAAGCTCCAACCTCTTTGTTTGGGAGGATGGCAATGGTATTCAGATTCTTTCATGATTTACCTTTTATTTAAGTGGTCACCATAGGAATTGTATAAACAATTTAAATAAATCTGTGTCCAGGGATTTCGGTCTTCTCCTTCTTCTGTCAACCTTGCTGCCGCTACTGCGGCACTCGATACAGTGCCCCAAGTTGAAGCCAAGTACCCAGCTCTGCTTTTCAAGCAACAGCTCACTGCTTATGTTGAGAAAATTTATGGCATTATTAGAGACAACTTGAAGAAGGAGTTGGGATCCCTGCTTGCTTTGTGTATTCAGGTATGTTTGGCTGTCGAATAGTTGATTGTTGCTATTCGAATTGAAAGAAGGTATTACAAGTAGTAAGGAGACTAGGAGAGTATATGGTTTTTCTCGTATACTGGGAAATGAATTTTAAAGCTGAAGTTGTCGTTTTAGAAGGGGATATAGTATGAAACCGGCTACTAATTTAAACTTTGGATAATTACAAAAGACCCCCTGAGGTTTGGTTGGTCTAATTAGAAAAAGACCCAGAGATGTTTCAAAAATACAAAAAGCCCAATCAGGTTTGATTATGCCTTAAATTTAAGGGGGACTGTAATATTTCTAGAAATATGAGGGGGTTTTTTTGAAAAAAAAAAATTGCTTATGAAGGGGAAATGTAGGACGGAATCAAACCTGAAGGTGTTTTTGCAATTTTAAAAAATCCTCTGGGATTTTTTTGTAATTAGCCCGAACCTCAGGGAGGTTTTTGTAATTATCCCTTTAAACTATACCAGTGGGTTGTTTTGTGTTAATGAATCTGTTATCAAATTTGGTAACAAACATTTTATTAAATGTTTCGCTTCGTCCTAGTATTTGGTCAAAGATGCTCTCTCAAGAGTTTCTCATTTTTGTTATCTAAAACAAATTATAATGCAGGCTCCAAGAACCTCTAAGGGAAGCGTGCTAAGATCTGGACGGTCCTTCGGCAAAGACACTCAGACAAATTACTGGCAGGCCATCATTGATTGCCTCAACTCCCTTCTCAGCACCCTCAAAGAAAATTTTGTACGGATTTAATTTGTGCTGCATTTTCGTATACTGGGTTATAAGGTTTATAAATACTAACAACTGTTGGATTTTCAGGTTCCCCCTGTTCTTGTTCAGAAAATATTCACTCAAACATTTTCATATGTTAACGTACAACTCTTTAACAGGTGATTAGGGATTTTATTATCTATGAAAATTCTTCTAAAATTCCTTTTACCTCTAAAGATCACTAATTTAACCCAAATGTTTTAGCCTTCTTCTACGCCGTGAGTGTTGTACATTCAGCAATGGGGAGTATGTCAAAGCTGGGTTGGCCGAGCTAGAATTGTGGTGCTGCCAAGCAAAAGAAGAGGTACCGTTAATATTTTAAATTGGGTCAATTACAAATATTGCCCCCTTAGGTTTAGCCTAATTACAAAAAAAACTCAGTTATCTTTTAAAACATTTGTTTTTATCTTACAAATTGCACCCTCAATGCATCCTCAAGAGGGGGTATTTGTTATTTTGAAAGATAACTGGAGTTTTTTGTAATTATCGGGGTAGTTTTTGTAACTATTCCGTTAAATTTATTTCGAATGCTATCCGATATCAATTTACTAATTTCTGTCAACTGCAGATTAATAACCCTCACAACTAATCATATTTTTTTCATGTCCTCTTTTCTTGTTCAATATTCTGGATCACAGTACGCAGGCTCGGCTTGGGATGAACTCAAACACATAAGACAAGCTGTTGGGTTCTTGGTAAGTTCATTTCTTTGAAGTGTTAATTTCCCTTTAAATTTGATTCATTTATCTATACGGCACTGTTAGCTTTTTTTTTTTTTCTTTTTTTATTCTTCTTGCAGGTTATTCATCAGAAGTACAGAATATCGTATGATGAGATCACCAATGATTTGTGTCCTGTAAGCCTGTTATCCTCCACCCCCTTCCCCTAAAAAAACCCGAAAAAGATAAAATGAAAAGAAAAAAAGCAAAAGAAAGAAACCTCAAGTAAAATAAACAACAAAATATGTTTGTGAGAAAATACACACAGGGCACTATCCTTTGGTAATACGAGTTAGGGTTAATTACAAAAGATACCCTTGAAATTCAGTCTAATTGCAAAAAAAACAGATATCTTTCAAAATTACAAAGACCCCCTTGACACTTGTTTCCATTTTACAAATTGCACCCTCCAGGTGGGGTATTTGTTAAGTTACTTAAGTAAATACAATCTCAGTGGAGTGTTTGTAATATTTTACGGTGTTATTCATAATTTTGAAAGATAACCGGAACTTTTTGTAACTAGGCTAAATTTCATTTTCAAGGTTATTTGGTGTAATTTAACACTATAAATTTAGATGTTTTTTGAAGTTAAACTTGCCGATTAAATGAATCTATTGGTGTCCTCAGATTCTGAGTGTCCAGCAGCTGTACAGAATATGTACTTTATACTGGGATGATAACTATAATACTCGAAGTGTCTCCCCCGAAGTAAGTACTTTTTTTGGCGAAAATATTCATTTTCTCACTGAAGCATTTTAGTAGGTAATCTTCATATTCGAACTTTAATAACAGGTTATATCCAGTATGAGGGTACTAATGACAGAGGACTCCAACAATGCTGTCAGCAACTCATTCCTGCTGGATGACAATTCCAGGTAATTCAGCAACTTATCTGCTTTTTTTTACACATTGAACGGACTAATGGAATTCCGATAATTTCCAACAAAAGCACGTGTGGTTCTATGACGGTGGTTTTTTAAGGTGGGAAAATAGAATATATATGCTGCTATGAGATTAATTGGTCTATATATATCCTAAACCACATTCCATGTTCTGCATGGCATATTAATTTTCAGTTAGCGACGAGCTTCTTTGTGTTACTAAGCTTCATTTCGCATTGAGAAGCAAATATAAAAAATGGGATACTTACAAATACTACCCTTCAGGTGTAGCCTAATTACAAAATGACCCAGTTATCTTTCAGAATTACAAATAAACCCCCTTCTGAAATATGTTTCTGTTTACGAATTGCACCTATCGAGGGGGTAATTTGTAAAACAAACACAAGCCTCAAGGGGGTATTGTAATACCTTGATTTTTTTTTGGTAATTTTTAAGGATAGCTGGATTTTTTTTTTTTAATTTCGTTAGACCTCGGGGGTACTTTTTGTAATTATCCCTACAAAAATCGATCATCACTCATCAGAACACTCTTGAGATATAATTTGTCCGTTCTTTTCGGTGTGGCATTCTAACGTGTTTGCGTATATGAATACAGCATTCCATTCTCGATCGATGAGCTTTCCAATTCGATTGAAGTGAAGGATTTCTTAGACGTGAAGCCTGCAACGGACCTTCTTGAGAATCCTTACTTCCAATTTTTACATGGCTAAAACAAGCACTTCCAGCACGGAATCGAGCTCACAGTGTAAATTCGTCAAAATTTTCAATTTTTTTATTCTATAGATTCCTATATAAATTATTCTTTATATATGGTATTTTCCAAAGTTTTTCTCAGCATTAGGGGCAGGGAAATTCATTCAATGTGCAAAAATGCCTTTTTTTGTATTTTTTTTTTTTTTTTGGTCTTTGCCAAAATTGGCAGCATTCTTTTAGGAAATTAGGGATCAGACACTTTTTGTGTGTCTTTCTGGGGTGGTTTAGGAATATCACCCTTACCTTTTTTATGTAATGAAATTTAAGGAATATTATGTTTGTGAAAATATATACATATGGTGGTCTGTAATGTATGAAAGGAAATTTGTTATTAGGTCCGTTGTTATTTGCCTTCCAGAAAAAATGTGTGCACTTCTTTTGTTGATTCCTGAGTTGTTTTATGTGAACAAAATAGTACTTTAACTTTTCAGTGTTAGGCATCAATAGTCGGAAATGAGTACATAAAATAACCTAGTCGGAAATGAGTACATAAAATAACCTGGAATTGACCAAAAAGTGTCTAATGAGATTCAACAATTGGGGTGCTTTTTATTGCAAAATTCACAGCTTGTGTACTTCGGATGACAAAGTGACCCTCATGGAGGGATTTAGTGGTATAGGGTGAGTTGTTGAGGCTAAAATATCTCAAGTTCAAATCGCTATCTTTACACTCGAGCATGTCATGCATGCCTTGCTTGGTAAGATTTGTTTGATTGGTTTGGTTTGCAAAGTATAATCCAATGCATACTCGAACATAGTGGTAATTGGTTTCATTATTCAAGAAAGGATAAATTTGAGCAATTAAGATCCTCTATTTTATTTAGTATTTCATCTTTTATTTTAATGATATCAATACATGCTATAAGTACATGACGACGTTATATTTGTACATGTGACATTAACTCAGTTTACATGAGTATATGATGATGAAACATTGAATGGAATAGACGATTTCAATTGGTGTGGAAGACACTTTGCAATGGTGATTCAATTTATTCGTGTTTTTGTTTTTTTCTTTTTGGGGGTTGGTGGGTGGGCCACAATGTTCTAAAAAGCGCCAGCTGCTAGTTGGATGGCATATTGGGACCTAGCGCCTAGGCGGAAACTAGACGGGCTTGTCCCTGATGAGTGGGGTAAGGCAAAGCCTAATCGGAAGAAAAACTTAGGCGGACAAGAGGAGTCTAGCGTCTAGGCGTGGTTTTTAGAACAGTGGGGTGGGTGGGGTGGGAGTAGGGGTGGCAATGAGTGACACGACACAATAGCACGACACGATTACAGAGACAAAAGGCACGATAAAGCACGACACAATATGGCACGACACGATAACACGATAGGAACCCGAAATTGAAAATTAAATTAAAATTAAAATTATTGTTATATTAAAGATCAAATAAAATAAATAACACGAAAGCACTATAGTATGACATGAACACGACACGATAACACGATTTGCCACCCCTAGGTGGGAGGGTGACTTTGGCTTGCATTTAATTGACAACACCATTGTCAAATTTGAGGGAAGAAAATTTACCAAATCACAATCATAGCTGAGTCTTCAATATGGTTGAGACCTTATTTCATTTGTACTACTAGGGACCCCAACTGGACCATTCTCAGATTGGGCCAACTGCTCTAACCTTGCATATTTGATCAAAATTTCAACCTTGGAGTTCAATTTTTCAGAAATTTGTTCATGATATTATCAAGACTTTGTCACATCATTTTTTAGTCAAAAATTGCATTATTTTGATTTGTTAACATTATCAGCATTTTAAGATTGAACATGACCACTCCCAATTTTTTTCCTTTTTTGCTAGTTCTTACTTCTTACACAAATCAAAAGAGGCAGAAAAGACCTAAAAAACTTGGAAATAAACTATTAAAAAAATTTTATATCTACAAATAAATAAAAATATTGCTTATGATCGTAAACGATGGCGCGATATGATCCGTATAAATTGACTCCACTTAGTAGGATTAAGGCTTAGTTTGTTGTTGTTGTTGTTGTTGTTGTTGTTGTTTCGGACCTATCATCAGTCATCAACCTGCCTCGTCATTCTGCGAGTAATATCCGTGGCCTCTGTGCCAGCTCTCAAAGTTTCTATTCTTTTATTTCCAAAAAAATAAAAATAACAATGTCGACATAAAATGGATAAGTTTGTTCAGTCCCAATTGGAGAAGGTGGTATGGGCTGATGAATTTTCACCTGACTAAGTCATTGAAAATAAGCTGTAATTGGTCCATGGGCTTTATTTTTCTGGTCCCCCAATATTTGGAATCAACTTCAATAAATCTCTTCTTCTAGCTGGCCAATTGGATATATTGTACGAAAGCTCTGACATCTGAAAACTTAAAAAAAATTGTAAAAATGTCGGCCCACTACATCTCAACAACTATTCATAGATCATTCTACATGAATTGGGTTAAATAAGTAAAAATATTGGCTTGGATATTAAAAAAAATATATTAATTGTTCGTAACAGAAAGTTGCAATTACATCTCCCGATTTTTCTGAATATTATAAATTGTCTTGAAAGGCATTTTTGTCTTCTGATAGCGTGTGAACTAGAGTCGCCAAAAAACCCTACCGATGGGGTGGCCTGGATTGGTAATAGGGTTGGACCTGGTTGCGAGTTTGCAAGCCTCGAAAATAGTCGACCTATTTGACTCGGTCCCATTAGGCCCGAAACACCGTTCCAATCCGGTTGGCTACCAAGAAATCAAGTGTATTTGTAATATATGGGTTGGATTGCTCCCCAAAAATAATATTCCGAAGAGATTCCAACCCTACCTGCCCAATTTTCCCCCTTTGACCCAACAAGCCAAAGATCGGCCTGTCCGGACAATTTGACACTCTAGTGTGAACGGTGCTCCAGGGTTTTTTGGGTTTTCCAAAAAAGAAAAAAAAAGGTTTAGTGATAAGTTTGATTTGTTTTGCCCGTTGATTCCTCTATGATTTAATTTTTTTTTAAATGTATTTGGGCTTAGTAATGTATTTGGGCCTGTCGGCACAGCTCAATACAATAGATGAGAACTTCAATATTTCAACTTGAGATCATTTTCATTCAATAAATAGAAGGTTCCAATGATGGTAATATATAGAATTTGTCTTATTTGGTGTGTCATGAAGATTGAAGAATGAAGGTGATTGTGACTATTGCAAGAAGTTTATTGTTAGTCAATTTCATTTGGAAAATATTATTGGACCATAGGGGATGGGGTGGGGGTGGGGTGGGGTGGGGTGGTAGTGCTACCTACTTATATTGTGACACCATGAAATACAACAAATTTATCTCACTTTTGCATGAATATGTGGTCTTGATTTTGTAATTTGAGTAATGTATGGACCATAATATATATTGTCAACAAGGATAGCAAGATTCATCTTTATCCATGGGATTGGATGGATCAATATATACATGATATAAAATTACTTCAATCATAATTTGATCCTTCATGATATATTGATATGTGTAACAAAATTATGAAACATTAATTAACTTTGAATGAATGAAGCAAAAATTAGGGAATTGAGAACCATTTATGATTTCAATAATTTGAATGGCAAGAAAAATTAACAATTATTGTGGAGTTTAATTGGGGTATTTCATATGGGATACATGCTTGGGAGAAATTTTGATTTACCGAAATGGGCAGTCAAACCTTTTTTTTGCTCAAAGTTAGACTAATTTAACTTTAAACTCTTTCATTCAGTCCATCAGCTTGATCTTTAGATTCACTCACTTTAATTTGTTTTTCTTTATGTGAGGACGAGAACAAAATGACTAAGAAACATTTTTCTACTCTGAATGACCAAACTACTAAGTAGACTCAATGTATGACCCACCACCCGTTTGTCACTCTCATCACGAAATTTGTGAAATTAAAAGATTAATGAAATTCAAGTAATCTGATCTTATGTACATTAATTTTTTTTTTCCCAAAGTCGAATTTCAAATCTCATGGAACAAAAATAACGTGTGTTCAAGCTTAATTTTGCTAAGTTAACAAATTAAACTCAAATAATAATTAATTAATCTCGAGTTATGTATCCAAAAATTTAATTTTTGTTTTAACTTATATGACAGCTTTCAATTGGCTGATTTTTGTTTGGAAACAAACAAATACATCACTGTATGAAACAGTTGTCAAGAACCGCCAGTTTCATTGTCTATTAGTTTCAAAACATAAACCCCAATATTGGTGCAAATCCCTGTTTCCTTAATTAATAATTGTGGTTTGTTTTTTTCATAAATGGCCAAAAGAATAGGAGCCGCCTAATTAGTTCATAACCACAAAATTAATATAATTTAAGAAAATATATTCTATATTTTTTTTTAAGGTTTGAACTTTTAAGATTTCATTAATTTTAATTTTCTTATATCTTCTTTGAACTCCAAATTCATTTGCATCTGCATTTGTTGTTGCCCACTATGAGACAAATACATAACGACCTTTAGTTCCTCTTTGCATTTCTCAAAGATTGAAAAAAAGAATTAGTAAAATATTTCTCTTACGTTTTATAGGAACTTGATTCGAATTCTATTTAATTAATTAAAAATAATATATCGTTCAAAAAAATAAAATTTATAATATATATCCTCTTACATTTTATAAGAAATTGTGAACACTATATTATTTGTCTAAAGTTATGGACACTATATTATTTGGCTTGACTTGATTAATTTATCCCATTAATATAAGAGGAGGTCTCATATGAGGCATCGTCTCGCTGAATCTAAGTCACGAGACGAATCCTAATTAAACACATACCAAATATGGGTTCTTTTCACGGATTTGGACTTGGGTCAAAATTCTATTTAAATAAAGGATCTGTCTCATGGATTATATCCATGAGATCGTACTCACACAATTTTTTGTGTTAATATAAAGAAGAAAAAAACACTAATGTTACGTTTGAGCCCATAAGTCCACACAATTTAGATAGGCATCACTAGCACAATTTTCTTTTTGTTTTTATTTTTATTATTTATAAAAAAATACCAACATCAGAAAAATAATTAATTAGGCAAACGATTAGGTCAAAAGACCCTAATATGGTTCCATCATTAGTTATGTTGACGACATATTTATAATTAACGATCTGATGACGTGGCAGTATCTCATTATTTCGTTTGGTCTAACTTTGCATCTTTTCGGTCAAATTCAGGTAATTAATTAGCAACTGAATTAATGTTGTAATTAAATTGAGAAAAAAAAAATGGCATTATTCCTTGAACCCATTAATTAATCAACCAACAAACACTTGTTGGTGAAGACCAAATATATATATTTTTTAAATCACATATAATTATTTCTTAGCACATGTTAGTTTGGTATATATACCTTTTTTTTTTGAGAAATTTTGGTATATATACCTACATGTATGGTAATGGTATGATATATTTAGTAATATGGTTAGATAAATAAATTAATTGGGATTAATTAATTAGTTTGACTAAATTCTAAATAACGGTCTGATTAAAGTCTAAATATTCCAAACTGCAGCTTAAAACGGCTAATCCATGTGGTCTCATGTGTTTCCACATTTTTTCTCGTTCAATCCATATATCCCATATATGATATATTCCATGGTCAAACCTAAATCATTCAACAAGTAATTAGATTAAACCCTAGCTACTCATGTTCTAGTAGTATCAAATTTTCTTTTTTTCTTTCTCTTTTTTTAATCCCAATAAAAAGAAAATTTGAAAATGACGAAGAAATTGTTTCATGAATGATTCTAGCTAGATGATTCTGTTTTATGTGGATTTGGAATCTACTATAATGACTAGTTGATCCAATATATATTATATAAACAAAATTAAATTTGAAATTTAAAATTATTTTTTATTGTTTTGGGGGGAAGGGAAAAATGGGAAATGGGGATGAGATTCGAACCTGAGTATGTTCGTATAGTAACACATCATTTGACCACTTGATTTACATCCAATTGAATCACAAAATTGTTAACTTTAATATTATCAATCCAAATATAATCTAAACTATTTAATTGATAAATTCAAGTCGGGTAAGCTATACCCGACCCCATGAGTTGATGGGTCGATAGACTAGTCAAGTCAAGTGGCATGGAGACAATATTACAACTATGATTAATTATATATATGGATCTAGGAATAGTTAATATATTTATTTAGTTGATTTAATTAAGAAATGAATTTAACTTAATTCGAACAATAAACCGTTAACTAGACTGAAGAGTCGGTTATCAAATAAAAGGGACGTGATTGTGTTTGTGTAGGCATGAAGTCATCAACATTTAATTAATTATTATAATTAATTAGCATTGCCGTGTGGGGCGTGACAAAAAATAATACTATATGAGCCTACAAAGTTTAGAGCAATTCTCTCCCCAACCCCCAAGAAAATGGGAGTGGGGGTGGCAAAATGGGCATCCCAAAATATATATTATATATAAAAAACAAAAAAGAAAATTTAAAACCCTAAAATGTGATCAGATTAATATAACTTTTTTTTTTTTTACAATAACTATTTTGTTCAATATTTATAAATGAAGAAATATTTCAAAAACAAATTCATTAGAAATTGATAACCTAAATCTTAAAGAAAATGACATGCACCAGGGCCCAAGTCAAAAAATACCATCGATCATAGATTTAACTTATATTTCACATTATTCTTTTATGCACGGGTGACCGAAATTGTGGTGCGGATATCTTTTAGTAGAACTAGGTCTTCTCATATAAAGAGAACAAATATACATGTTCAATCCTCCCCCCCAAATCTAATAATAGTTATCCTCAAAAATCGAACTCATACGGATGTTATTCAATATGAGTACATACCAAGTTCTTCACCAGTTGCATATGACCCGGAGAGTAATTTGATGGAGTGTAATTTTGAACGCACAACCTCCACCCCTCAATAGACCTGAATTACTTGTGGTGGCCAATGTTTTATAATTCACCTTTTAAATTTATGAAATGAGTCTATATATGATTTGGTATGTACTCATATTGAATTGTTTGTGGGGTGGAGATCGGGGGTTCATATCCTCGCTCCCATCAAATTGCTCCCATATGGGCATATGCGAGAAGATTTGGTGGGAACTCATACACAAATAGCATCCGTGTCACTGGGTTCGATTCGGGAGAGATCGTTATTAGTAGATTGGGGGTCGAACATAATTGTTCTCTTTACTTGGAGGATCTTACGTCCGCCAGACCCCCGTCATTTATCGCTCGTAGTCATCCCATGCGTTTACCTTGGCAGCAATGAGGAGTCGGAGTTGTTGTCCTCAGGCGTAGTCGTCGCGTAAGCGCTGTTCAGTTATCAAAAAAATAAAAAATAAAAAAAAAAAAAGAAACAATTAAATTATTTAAAGGCTTTCACAAGTTTGACTTTTTTAAGACCTCGTTGACATGGTATTATTGAATCAAATTGCCAAAAAGGAAACTAATTAATTAAGAAAAAAAAATTAAAACCCCTAGTGTTTTTATCTGGGGAAGATCATATTGAAATGAAACGAAAATAATTATAATTAAAAGGGCGGTTGAAATCACTTTTAAGCAAAGAAGAACATGGTAATTATTAATTAAGTTAATAATCAAACCCAATTTTAAGCAAAGAACATATATCATGGTTAATATTAATTAACGTTGGTTAATTTTTAACCAAAGTCATCGGTCGATTGGGAGGGGTCAATGTAATGAAGCCATGTGCAACGCAAAAACATTTTCTTAGACAGAATTTTAAGCATTCATTCCACAATACTCGAGAAAAATAAATAAATTTAATTGACGAAATTATTATTATTATTATTATCGTTTTTCAAGGAATTATAGAAAAAAAGAAAAAATTGAGGGGATGAGTATGATGCCGTATCTTAGCATATTATTGAAGGAATTAAAGCATGGGAAAATGAGTAGAGTCATTGATGGACGTAAAAGGCATAAGCCCACCAAAATAATGATATTGTCAAAAGATGTGTGCAAACTTTTACCAAACTTTGACAATATGACCGTCCAAGTGCAAAAGAAGACAATTACAAATTGGATTTGCATTCTTTTGGGTGCCTCTATTCTTCCTGCATCGCCTATATAAAGGCTTGTGGGAGATCAGAAGAAAGCATGGCAAGCAGGCATTTGCTTGGCCATCCAACCTAAGGGTGGAGAGGAAAAATGAGTGTACACACAGGGAGATCAATTTGGGTGAGTCAAATGTGATAGGTGCGAGAAACACTCGGGGTATTTTTCTCGGAACACAAAAGGGGTTGGGGAGAGTGTTCTTTGATAGCTAGTAAAGTGGTTGTCAGACGAGTCTTTTATTCTTGGGTTTGGTCCATAAAACTCAAGGGTATATTTTTCTTGACTAAATTCTTTATTAGTAAAGAACTAAACTCTCGTGGACGTGGCGGGTTTTGCCGAACCACGTAAAATCTCTGTGTGCATTTATTTTCCTCGGTCTATTTATTTTTTGCCATCATCTTGTTGGTGTGATTTGTCGGATATTCCTGGATAAATCAAATCTCGGACCACGACACGCCTCCGCCGTGCCCAACAAGTGGTATCGTGAGCTACTTGGTAAATCGGGCAAGGTAGAAAATTGAGATTTGAATTTTTCCGGTGGACACCGTGGCGATGACAAATCCATTCAAGTGCAACAATTTGACGGCAAAGGGAATTTCACTCCTTGGCAATAAAGGGTGAAGGATCTCCTAGTTCAACGGGGCCTGCAATGGCGTTGAAGAAAGAAAGGGGAAAAATCGAGCGAGATATGAAAGGTGCACAATGGGCAAATCGATCAATCGGGGGAAGTTGGTGTAAAGGTTGAGGAAGAAGATAAAGCCCTTTTTACTTCTTGCCTCTATCCGGTTTATATGATAGTCCGGTGACGACGTTGTTGTACGGAAAAGATACTGACTTGGAGCATATATAAAAGCATCATTGTTATCCCATAAAAAAAAAAAAAAAAAAAAAAGGCAAACCGGGAGGAGAGACATGGATATGCTTTGGTTGCTCGGGAAATGAATCGAGAATTAGAGAGGAATTCGTGGTGGATCTCGTAATCGCAGTCGATTCAAGGACCAGGGAAAGGGTGTTGTATGCTATCGTTATAACAAGAAGGATCACGTCAAAAGAAATTGTCCTCGGAGAAAGAAGGATGATGACGGGTGGCGGTGGCGGTGGTGATGCGGTGATAGTCATGCGGAAGTTGGAGATATCTCACGCCTCTCCACAAGGATTGATACTTTTCCTCGAGATTGATGGATTTTAGATTCGGGATCGTAATGCATGTACTCGGTAGTGATTATTTTGATTTACTTCAATTGCGAGAGACAGAACTTTGTTCTCGGGTGATGGTTCTACTTGTAGAATCATGGGATTGGAGTGGTGAAAAATCAAAATGGGTGATGGAGTGGACCGTATTTGGGTGGTGTGGCCTATGTCCCAAAGATGCGGGTGAATCTAATTTCCTGGTGCCAAGTGGATTCCAACAACCACCGATATTCAATTTGAGGTGGAGTCCTGAAAATCACACACGGCGGAAGGGTCCTAAGGGTGAGAGAGAAGTATCGGAATTTGTATCGTCTGGTGACCTCGGGATTACGGAAGTGGTAGCGGCCAAGGCTTCCGAGGAACAGGACGGGTGTGAGGGAAAATCTGGGGCGAGGATGGATTGGGGTCATCCTCCCGGCGATCAACTAATGGTGTTGATCGGATCGCACGTGTGCATCGTTGGCGATTGAATCAGGTGGAGTTAGGACTCTTGATTCGATTCGACATGTGCAGAGAAACGAAGGCCAATGGTGTTTGATGTTCGTTTGCGGGTAATATTATTTTGTTGTGCGGTGGAGATTGTTAGGCATAAGCCCACCAAAATAATGATATTGTCAAAAAGATGTGTGCAAACTTTTACCAAACTTTGACAATATGACCGTCCCAAGTGCAAAAGAAGACAATTACAAATTGGATTTGCATTCTTTTGGGTGCCTCTATTCTTCCCGCATCGCCTATATAAAGGCTTGTGGAGAGATCGAGAAGAAAGCATGGCAAGCGAGGCATTTGCTTGGCCATCCAACCGGTGGAGAGGAAAAATGAGTGTACACACACTGGGAGATCAATTTGGGTGAGTCAAATTGTGATAGGTGCGGAGAAACACTCGGGGTATTTTTCTCTCGGTAACACAAAAGGTTGGGGAGAGTGTTCTTTGATAGCTAGTAAAGTGGTTGTCGAGAGTCTTTTATTCTTGGGTTTGGTCCATAAAACTCAAGGGGTGTATTTTTCTTGTACCGGGAAATTCTTTATTAGTAAAGAACGGAACTCTCGTGGAAGTAGGCGGGTTTTGCCGAACCACGTAAAATCTCTGTGTGCATTTATTTTCTGTCGGTGCTATTTATTTTTGCCATCATCTTGTTGGTGTGATTTGTCGGATATTCCGGATAAATCAAATCTCGGACCACGACACGCCTCCGCATTTGTGCCCAACAGATGAGTATGATGCCGTATCTTAGCATATTATTGAAGGAATTAAAGCATGGGAAAATGAGTAGAGTCATTGATGGACGTAAAAATGCATGCATTGATGCATCCCTTGGTGCACACCTAGAATTACCTTCCTAAACTTTATTTATATATTTATTTAATTATCTATTTTTAATATTTTTGAGGTTATATTTCAACCGCCGAGTTGATGTATATGATCTCTCTCCATATTTTAATTAGGGGTAAAAACACTTTGTCGTCTAAATTATCGATTTTTGCACTTTCTCCTCTAATTTTTTTCCTTCGCTAATCCATATAAACTTTGCAATTTTTACATTTTAATTTAGCCCCGGAGTCCACTGACGGACGGTGGAATATCCACCGAGATTCTGTCATATGTCCGACACATGGTGAAGTTATTACACTTTGTCATTTAAATTTTACATAATTTTGGATTACATCAACCAATTAATTATTGGATTATATCATGAGCATATAAGAATGAGTTCTTGACATAATGATTTTTATTTTCGTATATATATATATATATATATATATATATATATATATATATATATATATGATGGAATATCTTTGAAATATAAGTTTCTCATTAATGAACAATGGAATGTACATCAAGTATTTATAGAGAAATGAGGATGGTGAATGAGGCGGTTTAGGAGTTGTAATGAGACTTCATAACTAACTAACTAACTCCTAACTAACTAACTAACTCTTAACTAATCTGTTTATTCAATACACCCCACCGCCAACATGTGAAGATCCTGTGGAGTGCTAAGAGAAAGTTTAGTGCATAATTTCTCGAATCGGATGTGGATAGTGCTTTAGTAAATAGATCAGTAGGTTGGTCTTGAGGCGGAACGAATCGAACTTCAATGGTTTTATCAAGGACTTTCGGCGAACAAAGTGGACATCAATTTCGATATGCTTGGTTCGGGCGTGGAAGACGGGATTTGAAGCCATGGTCGCGGGCACTATGATTATCACACCATAGTATAGAAGGTGAAGCAATCGATACCCCAAGCTCCTTGAGTAGAAAAGAAGCCAAATGATGTATGTGGTTGTATCGGCTAGAGAACGATACTCGGATTCAAAGAACTTCGTGAGATGATCGCTTGCTTCATAGAACTCCAATTCAAAAAATTATTTCCCAGAAAAACACAATGACCCCGCCGGATTTCTGTCATCCTTGTCACTCGCCCAATCAAAGATCGAATATGCCTCTAACACCATCTCTTGAAAGGGATAAAAGGCAAGACCAAGATGCATGGTGCCTTTAAGATAATGAAGAAGGTGCTTGCAAGCGGACCAATGATTGACGTAGGAGCATGAAGGTATTGCTCAACTTGTTCACAAAGAAAAGAGATGTCCGACCTAGTAATTGTCAAGTATTGGAGAGCCCCAATGGTACTTGATGGACCGTGGGCTCAAGAAAATGGTTCACTATCAGCTAGATGAAGTTTCTGAGAAGAAATGAGAGGTGTGGAGCAGGGATTACAAGTTAACAGCTGCATTTTATTCAACAAATCAGGAACATATTTCCTCTGAGAAAGAACCATACCATCCCCGCTTCGGTCACCTCCGACCAAGAAAATAACTCACCTCCCCAAGAGTTTTTAGAGCAAATTTCTGACCCAGAATTTTGATAAGATCAAAGATAGCTGCAGAACTTCCACCAGTAATAAGAATGTCATCCACATAGACAAGAACAACTAAGAGATGCCCATCTACTCTTTTGAAAAACAATGAAGTGTCTGAAACTGAGATGTGGAACTCCAAACCGACCAAAATTTGAGCTTGGTGAACCAAGCCCGGGGGGCCTATTTAAGGCCATAAAGAGACTTGTTTAGCTTGCATACATGTGTAGGATGAGACTGATCAACAAATCCTTCGGGTTGATACATAAACACAGTTTCTTTTAAATCCCCATTCAAAAATGCATTGTTCACATCTATCTGTTGAATGCACCACTTATATGTGATGAAAGAAGTGAGAATCAGGCGCACAGTGCAAGGTTTTACCACCGGACTGAAAGTTTCGAAATAATCAATACCAGCCGTTTGTTGAAACCCCTTGGCAACTAGCCTTGCCTTAAACCTCTCAATTGAACCATCTGGTTTATGCTTAACCCTAACACCCATTTGTTGTCAATGACACTCATGTCGGATGAATAAGGAACCAATGTCCAAGTCTCTTTATCAAGCAACACATCAAACTCAAGTTGCATAACCTCCTTCCACCGAGGTATTGAAAGAGCACATGCGAGTTAGAAAATGGTTCCAAAACTAATGGAGGAAGAGAAGAATCTGGGTAGGTTTTAGGTTTAAAAATACCATGTTTAGATCTAGTAACCATAGGATGATGATGAATAGATTGACTAGGAGCTGAAAGCACAGTGCGGTAAGACAGGAGGAGGAAAAAGAAGGAAGTGGTGGGAGAAGAGGGGGACCATGGATTTAAGGGAAGAGGAGGAGAAGATGAGTGAGTTGAATTATGGGTAAGAGGCGAGAGAGGACAAGGAGGATCTTTGGAAGAGATGGAACAAAGTGGGAAAAAAGGCATAGGACACAAAATAGGTCTTTGAGGGGGTTGATTGGTAACTAAATGAGAAGATGAAAAAGAAAACATTTCGAAAATGGGAATTCATGCTTATTAAATTCAACAAGATTGGCTATGTAAATCCTTCCCGTAGAATCTAAGCATTTATAACCCTTATGAGAATCGAGTAGCCAAGAAAAACACACTTGGATGACCTATATTGAAACTTGTGATTATTATAAGGTCTAAGGAATGGATAAGCAGTGCAACCAAAAACTTTAAGGAAATGATAGTCAAAGTTCTTTGATTGAGGAGAGTTTGAGAAGGTGAGGAATGGTTTAAAACAGGTGTAGGAAGGTAATTAATCACAAAAATGGCGGAGAGAAGAAGGCATGCCACCAATACTGAGCGAATCGAGCACATGCAAGGAAAGAGAGACCAATCTCAACTATGTGGAGGTGTTTTCTTTACGCCCTTCCATTTTGTTGATGAGAGTGGGGACAAGGATGTCCAATTTGATTCCAAGATTAGCAAGAATAGGGCTAAAGATCGATATTCCCCCCCTTACTGTTTTTGCAAACATTTTATTTGCACATTGAATTGTCTTTCAACTAGTGCATTAAACTCAAGAAAAGTCTTTGTGAGCTTGGACTTTGATTTGAGAGGAAATATCCAAGTGAAACGGGAAAAATCATCTATGAAGTGGATATAATATATGTAACCTTCAATGGAAGTAACATGAGATGGCCCCCATATATCCGAATGCACTAATTGAAAGGGATGGGTAGTTTTGGTAGGTTGAGATGCATAATGTTTCTGATGCAATTTGCTTACTTTACAAGCATCACAAAATTGAAGTTGAGTAAACTTTGGTGTAACATTTATTTGATGTAAAACATGTGACAAAATTGACGACAAGGGTGACCAAGTTTTCTATGCCACACATTTACATCATGAGAGCTAGTTCACAATGAGAAAAGGACATAGGAGCGAATGCAGAAAGAACTAAAAGCGAGGGGAACAGGGATTTTAGTACGGATCGGGAAGAGTTTACGATGCATGGGGCTTAAGGTGACGAGGTTGAGCTGATATAGTCCATTCTTAAGCACTCCTCCAAAAGAGGATCCGAGATGTGGACTTGTCATAACAAGACAACAATTGTGATAAAATTCAATTAGCACATTGTTGTCTTTAGTGAATTGAGAAATACTCAACAAATTTTTAGTGATATGAGGAACAAAAAGAATATTGTTGAGAAGCAAAGAAGTGGAAAGAATGGAGCTAGGAAGAGTAGATGAACCAATGTGAGAAATAGGTAATTTGGAACCATTTCCTACTGCAAGTAATTCATTACCTTGGTAAGGAGCTTTGAGAGATAGATTCTCCAAGTTAGTGGTGACATGATTTGTAGCACCACTATCAAAATACCAATTGGAATCGGAGGTGGTGGAAGTAGGGTTTTCACGAGATGTGCCCGAGGAGCTCCTAGGAGAAGAAGAGCGAGTTATCGGTTTGACTCCATTGAACCGACATCAAATCTTTTGAACACTTGAGTGCTACATGCCCAATTTTTCCACAAAGTTGACACTTAGGCTTGTTGGAATTGTATCCGCCACCAAAATTACGACCACCACGGCCTATGCCACGGAGAATCGACCACCACCACGAGAGTTATGAGGAGAGAAACCATAAGCAACATTAGCAAAGCAGGGACTAACAACTTGAGAAATAGAAGATGAATGTTGATTCTCAGCCTCATTTCATGTGTCTCAAGAACAAACCGAGCTTCCCGTAGTGAAATGGAATCACTCGTGTGGTGAGATTAACCACCACGAATCATAATCAACACCCAAACCTCCAAGTATATACAACACCAACTCATCATCACCGATAATGTGACCAACGAATTGGATCATCCGCCACAGACTTTCATTTAAAGAATATATGCATCAATGCTTAAATCTCCCTTTTTGAGTGTTTGTAGTTGAAAACGCAAATTGAAGAGCTCGAGATTTAGATTGTGATTGAAAAAGTTTTTCGAAAGCGGACCATACCTCGGCAGCCGTAGTACAACGACTAATGTGACCAAGCATAGACTCACTTATTGAATTCAACATCCAATTGAGAAGAAGGCTGATCCTTTCTCATCCACAAAACATACTCAAGATTGAGTGTTAACACCGAACTACTTGTCGAAGAGGATTCAAGGTGTCTATGCAAAGGAGAGGATGCCGTACCAAAGATGAATTCCTCAAAACCATGTGCACGAACCATTTGAGAGAATTTGTGTCTTCCAAAATTATAGTTACGATCCAAACGTAACACAACAACAAGAAGAAAATGGGGAAGAGGTGGAGCAACCATCGGAGAGCAGAGAATAAGATTGAGAGGAAGAAGATGACCGGAAAAAAAAATCAGAGCACGGGGAGGGAGCCTGGCTCATGATACCATGATGGAATATCTTGAAATATAAGTTTCTCATTAATGAACAATGGAATGTACATCAAGTATTTATAGAGAAATGAGGGATGGTGAATGAGGCGGTTTAGGAGTTGTAACAGACTTCATAACAAACTAACTAACTCCTAACTAACTAACTAACTCTTAACTAACTGTTTATTCAATAATATATATATAGCATATAAGCTTGATTTAATTATTCATACAACAAGCTTGTAGCTCAAGTGGTATCACTTATTATTTGTAAGGATGTTGACTTGGGTTCGAACTCGGTATCTTTCAATTTCTTTGAAATTTATACACTCTCCTCCAACCAAGATTCTCAAAATTATTAAAAAAAAACGGTTGATTTATTCATAATTATTTTGCTTGCTTTCATAAGTTTTTGAATTGTATACTTTGTTAATCATTATTATTTCCATTCCAATGTGGTAGTAGACTAGTAGGTAATTTAGTTATTAAGACATGAGAGCCACTTGGATTAGAAAATCACTTGTCCAAGAAGTTGATAATCTTAATATATAATTAGTATGATCCAAAACCAATAAACCACGTAACTTGGGCGATACCATGATTATTATTTAATGCTCCCCCATAAAAAAAAAAAAAGGCTCCAAAAATTATAGTTTTTTTTTTGCCAGATGCAATACTTTTAATTAGCTTGGTACCTATTTGGATCATTCAAACGGTTTTATCGACCTCATCAACTAATTAAACATAGTCACTAGTACCATGATATTTAGAGGTTGAATTCATATATATTTATAAATTAAAATAATGCATAATGATATATTTGATTCTATATATTAATTAGCTCAATTATTGAACCACCTTCCAACTTAAGGTTTAATTTATAAATTAGTCCATGTTCTCTGCCATGTGGTTTAACAAGAATTTTGGGATCCTCAGTGCTGATCAAATATCTCCAAGCTTAGCTTTTCTTTTTCTTTTTCTTCCTTTTTTTTTGAGTTTTAATTTCTATATATTCATTTAAGGGTAATTTTAAATACATTATGATATTGAATGCGAAGTCCTATTAAATGCGGACATTTTTAAAACCATTAATGGTCGTTGCAAAGAGTATGATCTCATTGGTCGGTTTGACTGTTTATTTATTCATTTCTTTCTAAAAGAATTATGTTCTTTAAAAAAAAAAAAAAAGAATTATGTTAAAAACTCAACATTAAAACTCAATTCAAGAATCATTGAGATGTTTTTGGACTTAATTGATGATTAAAAAATATTGAATTGATTAGTTTTACACCCTTGATTTTAAAAAAAAAAAAAAGGTGAAATATTAGGAGATTGTTCGACCCTTTGGCGTAGCCGGGGGGCAACTCCGGGCCCCCCCCCATTTTTAAAAAAAAATTTATAGGGTAAATTTTTTTAGAATTTTTTTATTTAATATTTACATGGTATTTTTGGAATTTTTATCCCAAGACACCCCAATTTCGTGTATTGGCCCACCCCATTTATTTCCTACACTACGCCATTGGTTCCTACCCCTACTAAATTAATGGATTGAGATTTCTAGTAATGTCACGTGTATAAAAAAACTATCTCATATTCACTACATAGATGATTGAGACAAATAAAAAACTATCTACCATATTAAAAATCCACGACTTAGATTTGACTTATACTTCAAAATTAATATGATAATTTTATATACGTGATAATTTTTTCAAATGTTTGGTGGAATAACGGATGAAACAATCTTTTACATTTCATCCGTACAAAATAATGTCATGAATTAATCTTATCAAAACTGATCTTTAGAATAAAAAATATATTGGAGCCCATATATTATTTCATTATTGATGTAATTTTATATGATATTGAAAGATTCAGTGATCAGTCAGTGTTAGATAATGGAAGAGAGCATAATCTTTTCTAAATTTTGGAATGTGACCGGTTAGATATGCAAAGATATTTTCCATCTATTAATTTCCATAAATTAATCTGCTTATATTCTGTTAAAAGGTTCACTTAATGCCATGTGCCATAATTATATTCTATAAATTACAGTAATTATATAATGTGACTATGGATATATAATGTGCCTGAGGAGAATTGTTCGATTGACTATATATCATGTTCTGTTCAAACCAGTATTTTGTCTTCTTTCTTTCTGGTCAATAATCCTCACTTATTTTGTTAAAAGACCACATCTAAAACAAGTATTCAGTGTATTTTTCACACATATTTTAGGTGAACACACTATTATTTAAATTCATTTGATCTTTATCAAGATCTAAAAGAATTTCCAAAAAAATCAAGATTTGAAAATTATGTATGAACTTAATTTGATTATTAATTAAATTGAGCTTAGATCTAGAGTTTTAATAGAATTAAATATGTATACGAATCCAGCTTGAGTAGCAACTAAGTATTTCTTTTTTCGTGCATACATATATATAAATATATATTTGTTAATTGAATCAAGTTCTCATTGAGTTTAAGATGTTACATAACAAATTAAAGAATATGTATATTCAAATTTGGTTTAACGGACGCTTCAATATTGATCGACTTAGATCAATAATTTGTATATTCACAAAATTTTAATTTTATTTATTTATATCATAATTTTTAGTACTATATTTTTTAGAGTATATATATATATATATATATATTTATTACATTAAAGTATATGTTTGTAAGCATTAATACACGTAGGTAAAAGTACATATACAAAATATTCCTCCGTAATAGTATGGATTAATATTTAGCAGTTTATAACATGTACCAAATATTATAGAAATATTTTTTTTAAAATACTTACTTACAAGTATTATTTGAATATAATATAAATTTTAATTAACAAAAGAAATTATTACAGATAATTAAAAAGTTTGCATAATGTATGTGTATTTGTGTGAGAAAGGAAGCTAAAAGTTCCCCAAAAACAAAGAACCTCTTGCGATCTAATGTGTCCCTCATTCAATGATACGTCGGGCCCAACTCTATAATTTACTACTCTTTATTCTACCAATAATTTTTTTTTTGAATAATATTCTACCAATAATTACGACTATATATAATTTTCACAACTTGTTTGAGTGTATATAAACATATTCCTTTGCCCAAATGGAATTATACATAGGCCACGTTGGAAGATCATGATTTCAAGTGTAACCCATAAAAACTCATTAAAGAAAAAGATTTTGATTTTTTTTTTGAGTGATAAAGATTTTTAATTTTAAGAAAATATCCACGGAATAAATACTTCATTTTTGCCTTTTTGTTTTTAAATCTCTTGGTGCCTGTCAATTATTAATTAGCGTAGTCACAAGTCACAACATTTTGAACTGTGTGTAGGTGGCAAATTACATAAACTTATATATAAGAAAAAAGGATGAAATCCTTGCTATTTTATATATATATATATATATATATAATTAAGAAGTTGTATTCAACCAAATATATAAAAAAAAAAGTCGTATCGTTATATAATACACCTATCTTCTTCGATATGGAATCTTCCTCCCAGACAAAAGAAAAAAAATAGGATGAAGACAGAGGAAAAAAGTTACGATGGAATTTTGAAAGTGAATATGTGCCAATTTTACTGAGTTGAATTGCTCAATCGCAAATAGAGCGTCAATTTGAAACACTACATAATAATCGACACAAACATAACACGAATTTAGCGGTATAAGTATACCCCTTCGCGGGTTCGAGTCAAATTCGGATCAAAAATGATTAACACGGTAATACAACATGCCAGTCAAGTCGGCCCCGCATGTCAATACGATTAACCTATTTAATAACTCATTTAGTTTGTATAATGGACATGCTATTTTCATATTTTGTGATGTTTTAGTTGGTTATATAATCTTGAACATATTATTGAATGCATTTTCTAGTAATTAATTTAATATATTTTATTTGTAATTTTTACTTTTTCTCTTCATTTTCTTATATTTTTTCATGTCAAAGTTTTAATTATATATATATATATATAAGTATTTTGTGTCGGGTCGAGGTC
The DNA here is from genome assembly GCA_016081115.2 of Rehmannia glutinosa. Classification (NCBI taxonomy): domain Eukaryota; kingdom Viridiplantae; phylum Streptophyta; class Magnoliopsida; order Lamiales; family Orobanchaceae; genus Rehmannia; species Rehmannia glutinosa. Next base: position 736,712 of record CM071936.1, read on the forward strand.
ACACGTATCATAAATGATCATGTAATTCGTATCATGTATTTTGACACGAGAATAATTAAACATGTCGTGTTTGTGTAAAGCATGTAATACATGTATCATAAGTCATAACGCGACTCATAAACATGAAACACGATATGATTGACACCTCTAATCGCAAACATGATATACATACCAAACCGACAAAGTGCTTGTAGTTTCATGTACTAATGGAAAACGGATGGGATATTCTATTTTAGAATGGTGTTTCATCTCTTATTCCAGCCATGAGATGATTACGCGTGTATAAAACTACCATATTAAAACCTCACAATTTAGGTTTGATTTATGCTTCAAAATTAATATGGTAACTTCTATATACGTGATAATCATCTGTGCGATATAATAGGAGATGAAACACCGTTCCGGAATAGAAGATCTCATCCGGAAAACCGCCACAATCCCGAGTTTCATTAATTACCCTATTACAAATAACCACTTTGTTACAAACTTTCGGCTATTTTTATATTTATATATGTATAGTTAGTTAGTTGATCAGTAAAACTGAGCTTCCACGAAGAAGACTTTTGTTACTACAAATTTATGATAATATTACAGTTAAGTGTACACACATTCTTTAATTTCTTCCCAGAAAACTTTAATTTTTCCTTCACGCGTGGTTGCAGCTCATGATATTATAGATTTTCGCAAAACTTTTTCTTAATTTAATCACCAAAACACACACACACACACTCACACTATATATAAATGTATTCTTACGAGACGCGGTTGCTTGGCTAGTACAGCCGACCACACAGTGAAGGTGTAGCTAGGAAATTTAAATTAATTAAAGATTGCCACAAAAGGAAGAAAGTGAAGGATTTAATTAATTAATATATAATTTCTAATAAATATAAAAGAGAATAAAAAGAGAACTAATGCCGTCTGATCCAAAAGTGGAAAATTCCAGAAGGGCTCACAACCTGGCTGTGGCCTGTGGAGCACATACACATAATTAAATTAAAGCTGGTGAGCTGCAAAAACTAGGTATAATTTATATGACACAGATTCCTATCAATTCGTGCATGAGATATCAGTGAAGTATTGGTGACAAAATTGTAATTAATAATATAGAAACCATCTTGATTTTTTCTTAATGAGTTGAGAGGGATGGTTGGAAATGAGGGATATAAATCTAGCTCAAAGAAACTGAAATACTTAAAATATATAATTCGATCCTTGATTAACATTTTTACAAAGCGTGAGTGATACCACTTGAACTACAATTTGTGACTAAAAATTATCTTTAGCTTGAATATGTAGTAAGTGATAATTGTTTTTTTTTTTTTGCACGTTGATTATTCCAAATTGAGTAATTATACATTCACCGTGACGAAAAACATAAAAGTGGTTTTTTGTTTGATACATAATTTCTTCTTTCATACAATATTTGTCTGTGGTGTTTTATCTATTATTTCAAATTTTTTTATCTATTATTTCAATCTAATCCATAAGATGAGTAATCATATATATGTATAATAAGACGATGTTATTATTATACATGTGATTTGTGACATTCACTTAATGAATTATAACATGAGATGAAATACTACATGATATATTGATATAAATAAGAAACTCAGACTGAAGCCATTAATGCCTCACAAGTTTTACTTCGACTTTGCTATTCGTTTTTCCCATGATAATAGGAAACCTAGGTACAACAACTAGTCTTTGAGTGCGTCTTGAGTAAACTCTCGACGCAAGAGCCTAAAAACCAAATCAACCACGAAAATAAAGAATTCATTATCCATTTGTGACAGTCTCAACCAAGTGGAGACCTCTCACCCTCAAGAATGAAGAACCCACCCTACTCCACTTTTTAATTCTTATTTTGTTTTAATTTATATACACACCAAATCCATGTAACTCACATAAAAAAATATATATATATATATAATATGTAATTTTTTTACAATATATATTAACATATTTTTGTAATATAAAAGTACAAAATAATACAAAATTAAAGGAAAAATAAGATTTTTAGTCCTGTAAGTTGGACCTTTTGGAGAATTGGTCCTTTAAATTGTCACATTCATTTTTAATCCTTTAACTTTCACATTTCTAGTTATTCAGTCCTTTAACTTAACAATTTTATTTTTGGTCCTATAACTTAACATATTTCAGAAATTTGGTCCTATAACTTATATATTTTAGAAATTTAGTCCTATAACTTAGCAATAGTTAAATTTAACTATTTTATAGGACCAAATATAAAATAATTAAATTTCAATGTTTGGAAACTAATTAAATTATCAAAATAATTAAAATTAAATTAATTTGATTAATAAATTTTTTGAATAAATAGAAATTTCTAAAATAATTAATGAATTCTAGGAAAATTAAAATAATTACATCAAATTAGTAACTTAAGAATAATTTGTCATATTTATGGAATTAACCTTTGGTGAGGATAACTATCTCCAAGAAATGTAATCGTAGACTAGTGTACAAGATGCATTTAATTCAGAAGGTTTAGAAAATTAATACTTAAATATTTTTTTTAAAAATTAATTAAATTAAAAAATGATTAATTATTTTATAAAAAATTAATTGTTAATTAAAATCATTCGATTTGAAAAATAAAATTAATTTAGAAATAACCTTTTAATAAATTAATTAAATTTAACTATTGTTAAGTTATATTACTAAATTCCCTAAAAAAGGTTACAGGACCAAATTTCTAAAATATGTTAAGTTATAGGACCAAATTTCTGAAATATGTTACGTTATAGGACCAAAAATAAAATTGTTAAGTTAAAGGACTGAATATCTAGAAATTTGAAAGTTAAAGGACTAAAAATAAATATGACAATTTAGAGGACTAATTCTAAAACATGTCCAACTTACAGGACTAAAAATTTTATTTTCCCTAAATTAAAATACAGAATCCCAGCTGATTCCAATGAATGAAATCTTTGCTTCCTCATTCTTTCCCAATTATTTAATATTTTACATTCCTTTTATATTTAAAATTGGATAGGAATTGCCAGATCGAAAAGTGAAAAGCATGATCATACAAATTCCAAAGCTCCTTTTCCAATATACCCACAGCTGAAAATAGCTCAAAAATAAAATCTTTACATGAAAAGAAGAGAGCCCATGAAAATATCATCCACATGCTGCCCCCCTTTCCAATGAACTTGAACTCCAGGTGGGCGCATGCACTTTAATTTCTGAAAGCTAAATTAAATAGCTAGCGCAGTCACAAGAATAATTAATTTAATTAATTAATCTTATTATAAGTATATATACAGTAAAGAGCCTAAACCCTAACTAAGTACAGCCAAATCATCATCATATATAGAGCTTGATAATTATAAAATCTTGAAAAGGTTTTGGTTTATTTACGTGGCGACGCGTGTTGTGTTTAGAAACTATTATATTAAGATCATTTGACAAAGCATGTACTAATTTAATGTTAAATGAGTGGGATCAATTAGGGCTTTTAAGGTGTACGTAATTTGAAATATTATATGAACTATAGTTGTCCTAAATTTCATTTTTTGTATATCTCGTCTTTAAAGCTTATGTCTATAACAAATAAACAAGAGCTTCGCCTCATTGTTGTCGCAAAGCGAAACCGTCGGATCGAACGATCGACCATTTATGGTTAGGTATGCTCACATACAACTAGAGATGTCAATTCGACCCGACCCATTCAACCTGTTTTTTACCTGACTGGCTCTAATATCCCATCCCCAAAAATGTCGGGCCTCAAAGCCCGCCCCTGTGGCCCGACCCGACACTTTTAGTGTATTTTCCATTGGTTGGGTTGGGCTCCACAAATTAACAGCCCGGTTACTATTTGACCCAGCCTCAACCTGGCCCAATTTTTTCAAAAAGCTCGGTGGGCTTTTGACACTCTACATACAACCAGATCCTCACAAGTAAAAAGAACAATTATGTTCGACCTCCCAATCTAATAATAGTTGATCTCTCTCTGAATCGAACTCATACGAACGTTATTCAGTAGTCCTAAATTTCATTCTTGTGCTCGATATATGATCACAGAGTTTTTTTAAAATTCAAAATCCAAAAGTTTTTGACTATATATATCTACAATTAATGATCCTTTAGATAAATATTTTTTTCATAATAATTTGAAGTCAATACTAGATATTACTACTTTAATTGAGAAGGTAGTTAAAAAATTGCTTTAAAAATAATTTTTTTGGGACATCAAAAAGATAAGAGCCATAATTCAGGACAAAAAAATAATATATCTTTTAGATTTGTTCAACATCAATTCCTTTTGAAATACAGGAATCTGTCAATAACAATAATTAATTAACTTGTCACTTTCATTATTGCTCTTGTATGAAAAATTTATTTCAGTATTATCTTAATTAAGAAAAAAAAAAAAATTTCTAAACCCTAAATGCAAATATATAGTACTACTACATTTTTCCCATCATAATTTTGGACAATTGATATGTGGGGTCCGCATATGACACCACGTAATGTGAAGGGTGGGTTGGCAGGGATGGGCTTTGTGGGCCGAAACAGCCTTAGCAGTCACAATCCCAATGTGGGGGTCCAATAAGGAGTGGGTTTCGTTACTCGACCCAGCGCCATCTGGGGCTTTACTCCACGTGGCCACATAGTCTAGTGATCCAACTCAGCCTTCTATACTGCCACGTAAGCATCAAATAATGTGCATATCAGATTTTTCTACTGTTTTCCATTGGGCTTCTGTGGGTCCATCAGAATCAGATGAAGATGACACATCACTTTCGTAATTTCATTTATGCCCCCAAATTCCTCTGTAATTCCATTTCATCTCCACATAATTCAGTTCTCCTTAATTAATTCACTTGAGCGCTCCAAATAAATTTTTTTGGATTTCCTATTTTAATATAAATTTAATAATGTATTAATGCACCTTACGAATATGCTAAAAATTATTTAAAATATATTTTACACATTTGATCATGTTTATTTATAACGTAAAGTGAAATTAACATCAATTTTACAATAAAAGATCCTAGATCATATAAAATGCACTTAATCGTGCATTTTTCTGAAATTGCTTGGCAACAATTGACGTGATAGACGATACTTTCACCCGTAGCGTAGGGAAGAACTACACTCTAGAAGTACTACTAATTGAGTTCGGGAATCAACTATATTAGTTGTTTGGGAAAATAAGATTTTTAGTCCTTTAAAGTTGGACCTTTTGGAGAATTGGTCCTCTAAATTGTCACATTCATTTTTAGTCCTTTAACTTTCACATTTCTAGTTATTCACTCCTTTAACTTAACAATTTTATTTTTGGTCCTAAAACTTAACATATTTGAAATTTGGTCCTACAACTTAATATATTTTAGAAATTTAGTCCTATAACTTAGCAATAGTTAAATTTAACTATTTTATAGGACCAAATATAAAATAATTAAATTTCAATGTTTGGAAACTAATCAAATTATAAAAACAATTAAAATTAAATCAATTTGATTAATAAAAAGTTTAAATAAATAGAAATTTCTAAAATAATTAATGAATTCTAGGAAAATTAAAATAATTACATCAAATTAGTAACTTAAGAATAATTTGTCATATTTATGCAATTAACCTTTGGTGAGGATAATTATCTCCAAGAAATGTAATCGTAGACTAGTGTACAAGATGCATTTAATTTCTGAAGGTTTAAAAAATTAATGCTTAAATATTTTTTTGAAAATTAATTAAATTAAAAATAATTATTTATTTTTAAAGAAAATTAATTTTTAATTAAAATCATTCGATTTGAAAAATTAAATTAATTTAGAAATAACCTTTTAATAAATTAATTAAATTTAACTATTGTTAAGTTATATTACTAAATTCCCTAAAAAAGGGTTACATGACCAAATTTCTAAAATATGTTAAGTTATAGGACCAAATTTACAAATTTGTTACGTTATAGGACCAAAAATAAAATTATTAAGTTAAAGGACCTATGAATATCTAGAAATTTGAAAGTTAAAGGACTAAAAATGAATGTGACAATTTAGAGGACTAATTCTAAAACATGTCCAACTTACGACTAAAAATCTTATTTTCCCTAGTTGTTTAATAGATGGATCTTCTCACAACATATTTTGAACTATGATATAAGAAAATTTGTGAATTTCTAATTCCAATGGACTCCAATGCGATCATCTATGATATGGCTCATACAATTTTAGTAACGGAAATATTTCAAATGATTCCCATGTTTGTATTTTGAAAATAAAGGTATTCAGAGGATTGAAAATTTATTCCAATTCAAAATTCTTCCGAATTTTTCTATTTCAATCAATGGGAATGGATTCTTTACTATCTTTATAAATTCATACTTAGGAAAATCGATCTTTTTTTCCCTCTTAATATTGCACTTTCACATAACTTTCTATTAGTTTAGTTCACAATGAAAAGTCATTATTTAGAAAAAGAACAAAATTATACAATGAGCAAGTTGAATATCATAGGAGAATTTTCTCTGTTAACATTCATACTTCAACTACTAATGATTCCAAAGCTTTAAATGAAAAAGTAACCTTAAAAAAATAGCCAACCCCAATAACCATCACAACTCTTAAGCAAGGACCTCATTTGAAAATTGAACAACCACCATCCCACCCCCATAAACCCCCAATTAGAGTAATATAATTAAAATTTTGGCTTATGATTTGAGATTGGGCCCCACACTAAAAAGTCATTTAACTCCCACCTTCCATCACATGCACCTTTCTTGAGTCATGGTCATCTCTTCTATTTAAGCCCCTCAAACTCCATGCTTTTTCTCCTCATTCCAAAACACAATTTCATACAAACACACACAAGAAAAATACACTCTTAACACCAAAACACACCAAAAAAGACACACACCCTTTTCATTTGAAGCTACATTTCGAGCAGAGAAAAAAAAAAAATGTTTAGTTTTTCAAATTCCGATATGTTTTCCCGCAGATGCGTTTGGGTGAACGGCCCTGTCATCGTCGGCGCCGGGCCCTCCGGCCTGGCCGTCGCCGCCGGCCTGAAAGACCAAGGCGTCCCTTTCGTGATCCTCGAAAGAGCAGATTGCATCGCCTCGCTATGGCAGAGGCGGACATACGACCGATTGAAGCTTCATCTCCCCAAACGCTTCTGTCAGCTGCCCAATCTGCCATTCCCCGAGCACTTCCCCGAGTACCCTTCTAAGAGACAATTCATCGAATACCTTGAGTCCTACGCCGCACACTTCGACATCAACCCGCAGTTCAACGAGTGCGTGCAGTCGGCTAAGTACGACGAGGCGTGCCGATTGTGGAGGGTAAAGACTGTTACCAATACCGGCTCCGAGGTCGAGTACATCTGCCAGTACCTCGTGGTGGCCACCGGCGAAAATGCGGAGCGCGTGGTGCCGGAGATTGAGGGTTTGAAGGAATTTGGGGGAAGTTATCCACGCCTGTGATTACAAGTCCGGTGAGAATTACAGGGGAAAGAAAGTGCTCGTTGTGGGATGTGGGAACTCGGGCATGGAAGTTTCACTTGATCTCTGCAACCACGATGCTAAACCCACCATGGTTGTTCGTAGCTCGGTAAGTGTTTGTGAAAAGTCCTGTTCCAATTTTTTTGATTGGGATAATTATAAAAAGGGTTAATTACATAAAACCCCTGAGGTTTGGGCTAATTACAAAAAAACCCAACTTTAAGATTTGATTATGCTTACATCTTACCCTTCATAAGCAAAAAATATTTCGAAAAATCACTCTGATATTTCTAAAATATTAGAGTTAACCTCTTAAATTAATAAATTTAAGACAAAATCAAACCTGAGTTTTTTTTTTTTTCTGTAATTTTGAAATATCTATGAATTTTTTTGTAACTAACCAAACATTGGGGGTGTTTTATAAGGGATAATTAAAAAAAACTCCCCGAGGTTTGGGCTAATTACAAAAACCCACAGAGATTTTCGGAAATTACAAAAAACCACTTTAGATTTGATCCGTCTTGCATTTTCACACTTCATATGAAAAAATATTTCAAAGCCCCCCCTACTTTTATTAAAATATTATATTTACCCCCTTAAATTTAACACACAATCAAATCTCAATGGGTTTTTTGTAATTTTCAAAAATCTCTGAGTTTTTTTTTGTAATTATCCCAAACCTCAGGGGGTTTTATGTAATTATCCCTTTTTTGATTTGAGATGAAAATTGAAAAGATTGATTCTAATGGGGCTGTTTTCGTAATTTTCAGGTTCATGTGTTGCCGAGGGAGATATTTGGGAAATCAACATTTGAGCTAGCAATGTTCATGATGAAATGGCTACCGCTATGGCTTGTGGACAAGGTTATGCTTGTCTTCGCATGGACGATTCTTGGAAACACGGCGAATTACGGGCTGAAAAGGCCCGTCGTCGGCCCGTTGGAGCTGAAAAACAATCACGGAAAAACCCCTGTTCTTGACATTGGTGCACTTGAGAAAATCAGATCCAGGGAGATTCAAGTTGTCCCTGGAATCAAGAAATTCTCTTGTGGTATGGTTGAGCTTGTCAATGGCGAAAAGCTCGAAATCGACTCGGTTGTTTTGGCCACTGGTTATTGCAGCAATGTGCCTTACTGGCTACAGGTGAGAACATGTTTCAATTCTTAGATATTTACAAAAAGTACCCGGAGATTCGGTCTAATTACAAAAAAGAAAAAGAAAATAACCCCCGTCCAACTATTCTAAAAAGGGATAATTACAACAACACCCCTGAGGTTTGGGCTAATTACAAAAAAACCTAGAGATTTTTGAAAATTACAAAGAAGAAATACATTGAGTTTTGATTCTGTCTTACATTCCTCCTTCGTAAGCAAAAAACCATATCAAAAACCCCCTGATACTTATAAATTACTACAGTTACCCCCTTAAATTTAACATATAATCAAACATGATCGGGTTTTTACCACGAGCTTGTAGCTTAAGTAGTATCACTCACCCTTTATAAGGGTGTTGACCTAGGTTCGAACCCGGTATCTTTCAATTTCTTTGAAATTTATCCCTTCTCCTCTAACCAGTACTCTCCAACATTAAAAAAAAAATGATGGGGTTTTTGTAATTTTGAAACATCTTGGTTTTTTTGTAATTACCCCAAACCTTATGGGTGTTTTTGTAATTATACCTTCTAAAAATCTCCGCCTAACTCCAATTAGTCCCTATCTAGGCTTTAGTCTCTCCTTGTCCTCCTCTTTTTTTCCAATTTGGTCCTGCCTAACTCCGTCCAGACGGAGCGCTAGGCCGATCTTCCCAACCCACCAGACTATTGCCTACGCTTTTTACAACACTGAGTGTAACTCGTAAAATAGAAACAAATGTGAAGTGGGCATTTGTAATTTTAAAAGATAATTGGGTTTTCTTGTAATTAGACTAAACCTTAAGGGCTTTCTTGCAATTAATCCTTTATTTTTTATTGAGTAAAGTTCTCATCTTTTCTTGATTTTATATGTTTACAGGAGACTGAATTTTTCTCCAAGAATGGTTTCCCAAAAGCTCCATTCCCAAATGGGTGGAAAGGAAAAGGTGGATTGTACGCCGTTGGATTCACAAGGAGAGGACTATCTGGTGTATCTGCTGATGCCATGAAAATATCACAAGATATTGGCAATGTTTGGAAAGATGAATTGAAGCAGAAAAAGCAAAAAGTCCCAACTCATAGAAGATGCATTTCAACTTTTTGATCACAAAAAAGGGTCTTAAAAAAACAAAATAGTTCATAGCTTCTATTGATTCTTTCCTTTTTTTTTTTTATCACAAAATGTGTTTTTGTATACAGAAAAATGTAAAGAAATTAAAAAAAAAAAAAAAAAAAAAAAAAAAGCAGATAACATAGAGATCAGCCCTCTCCAAAAAGCCCAAGAAGTTTTTTAAAAATTGGGCATTTTGTATACTTGAGGATGATGAGGCTTGTTTTTTTAATTTTTAATTTTCATTTCCATATGTATTATTTTCTTGTTATAGAGTTATATAATTTCAAATGCTCAAGTTCAATCAAAGAAGCACCTTTTTTTTCATTTGTAAATGTAATAGTTCATTATTATTTGGTATCATTTTTATTTCTAGAAAATACTTTATACACATGATGTTTATTTTATTAGTCTTTCGTCCCAAATATATAGTCCAAATTAAGAAAAATATTAGAAACTACAAATATGTTAAATATTTACTTGGTTTATCTTTATTTAATGAATAGTGTAAATTATAAAATACATATTAAATAGGGTTATAATAGTAAAAGAATAGAAAAAATACTATTAAATATAGAAAATTGACTATATATTTATGACATTTCAAAAAAAAATAGTGGATTATATATTTGGGACGTAGAGAATATTTATATCGTAAATATAAACAAAACATCATTAATTACAAACAGTAATTAATGTGAACTACCCTTTAATAGTGGAAACACGAAAATTTCATGTACTTTTATTTAATCAGAGTTAAAAGACTGTGAGATGAAATAACTCCTCAAAACTTGGAAATTAATGGAGCATGCATGTAATTAGGTCTTTGTTAACCATGGTTCTTGCATGATTAAAATACAAACAAACTTCATTTGACAAATTATATATATGTATAGAAAGAAAATTGATTTTTTTATTTTTTATTTTTGCAGACTGCATACTATAATTATATTCTCTTTAATTATGAATGAAGTATTATTTTTTTTTGTGGTTGACTCTATATATATCCCATGTGATTAAAATAATATAATTAACTCTTTGTGCGGACAAGCACATGGATAAGATTTCCAGGCATGATAGAATTAATCTACAGTTAATTAAATCTTCACTGTAATAAATCATGTTGGTAAGCAAAAAATTTACAAACAATCATCAATATTATACCACTAAATTAAGCAGCAAAACCTACAATTAATCACATTTTCCCTATAAAGTTTTATTGTCTTTTCTCAGTCTTATTGTTCTAATTAAGTTTGAGAATTTTCATTTTGATAAACTAGTGATTTTACCATTTTACCCTTAAAAATAGTCCAAAACTGACTAAGGGAGACATGATCCGTGTCTTTTTTACTTGGGTCGGACTCGACCCAAACCAACCCGAGCTCCTCCCCAGCATTGATCCTTTGACAAGAAGGCTCTCCAGATGATGCCATGCGGACCAATATTTTCGTACATAATCACCATTATAAAAGTCAGACACAATCATCAAGAGGTTAAGTTTTTAGCGTTCACTCATCACTTCGCTACTCTTATTTTATCTACCTCACGACCCGAACCGAGTATATTAAGCATCGAGGTCTTCCCAATATTAGCCTAACGTGTGTTACTTTTCATCATCTACTCAAAGTACCCAAAGTGACCCCGAACCAGGGCCTGATCAAGTGGTGACTTCAGGTACATGGTTAAATCACATTTCCAACTTGATTTCTCACAATCGAATTAAAATTAAACCCTTTTTTTCAACTTCAAAAGTATCTAGAATTTAGACAATGAGTAGGAGCTAGTAATTTCCAAAAAACTTGTGCACAATTTTCCTCCACAAAAACCCTTATTGTATTGTAACAAGTCAAAAAAACTGTTGTTATCAATGTAATGTAATAGCACTGATAACCAAAACAAATGTGAAACGTAACTGTGATTTTCATAATTTATCAGTGGTCCATCACAGTTTTCTCCAGGTTTCTTGTTAATTAATACAATGGAAGAAAGAAGAAAGCTCTATATATAGTTATTTTGTTCCTGAAAATGATTGCAAAATATTCCATCAGTTTATATATTGAGCTTACTAGATTATTCTACTTATTTCTAGAATTCATGTCATAATTTAGAACTTAATTTAGAGAGCAATCAAGGTGGCTGGCTTGGAAATATACAAGTTTTTTTTTTTTCCTCAAATTCTTCCAAGTATATATTCTTTTAATTAACCTATTGTGTGCGGCTCTATTGACTTAATCTGGGTAAATTGTGATTTAGTCATGTAATTTTTAAATTCGGGGGACTTGGTACGGTCCCACACATGAAGCGTACCTCATATGGGAGAGAGTCCAAGCCCACCAAGTGAAGTTCCATCCTAAAACCAATTGGTGATAGGAGTAGTAGCTAGCTCACTTGGCATATAAAGTGGACTCTCTTCCCTTAATTAATCCATGTGGAACAACTCACAAGTGACATATCTCAACAATAATTATAGGGGTAAGATATAATAATTTTATATAAATCACGATTTGCAAAAAAAGTTATGCACCTTTCAGAACTCTGTTTGGTCGCTGGAAGTTGGAAAGTTTGTTGGGCACATTTTGATATTATATTGAAACCAGTTTCGCTTATGGTCAAAAACCTAAAAATGAAAAATATTGAAATTATGTTGACACGCGGGTCTTTTCCCGCCAATTTCCTCCGGCGACCAAAAAACTGAAATCAGGAGTTTTTTTTAAAAGTTACATGACTTGTTTGCAAATCAAGAAGCTGCAGAACTATTACTGCCAACACCCTATAAATCGAACTAAAAATTGCAATTTACCATCTAAATCTTGATAAAATTATGACATTATATATGGATGCTAACAAATGATCATGGTATCAATTGAACTTAATTTAATTCTAAGATCATGAACCTTAAATTCAACCCACATGATTTCTCCAAATGCCATGAATCCATATTACTACTAAAAATTCTTCTGATTTGGCTGCCCATATATCAAAAATCGTCTTGCACTTCACATTTTGCACTATATGTCCCTTTTCTTCTTCACACTTCCAAAATAAATTCTACGCTATATGTCACTAATTGTCTGAATCATGACAATGCGCATTTTATGTCTATTTCAGTCGCATAATTAATTAAAGTCAATTAATTCCATATATGTGGTCGGATATATTATAATGACTCATTTTCTTTCCAAGTGTAAATTGTTGGATGGACCGAATAGTTTCTATACGGTCCGTCCAATTTTAGTTGGATCATTTTCACGACTATTGGACAAATTTGTCCGTATTTCATTTCAACAACATAAGCCAATGTACGTATATATTGATGAAATGAAATATGACATGAAAATAATTCGAACTGACCAATCATAATCTCAATTTCTTTTTCGCAGAAATCATAATTTCTATTAAGATCATCTCCAGTAGTTTGCACTACTTTAACACAGAATTTGCACTATTTTAGTGCAGAATCTGTATTCTATCTCCAGCAGTTTGCACTACTTTATTCACTAAAAAAGAATATTCCATAAGATTATTTTTTAAATTCATATAACATTGATTTTTATTACATTATAATTGATAAAAATATTACATAAATAATTCTATTTAATATAATATTTATTAAATATTTTATTTTTAAAATTAAATAAATTTAAAAAATATATAAAGTTTAATGAAATTAATGCAAATTTAGATTAACAATTAATAAAATTACATATTCTATTATTTAAAAAATTATCACATATAATTGTATTAACTTTAGCATTATTTTTATTAGATTTTGCTGAAATATAAATTAATAATATTATTTAAAGTTATAGTAAATCAATAACAAATTAAATTAAAAAAGCAAAAAAAAAGAAGTAAAGTAGCGGCTGCTCACAGTGCATACCACAAATGGCGCAAAGATCAGAGCAAATTGCTACAATAGAGCGTAAAAATAGAGTAGTCTTTGGAGGGGACAAAATAGCGCCAGGCGCTATTCTCCAGCACTGCTGGAGATGCTCTAAGGTGCTATGAATGGAAACTAACTTTATAACTAAAATGATTAAGTTACTTTTTGTCTACATAAATTTAAGAAAAATATATATAGCTAAGATTATTCATTTCATGAGCTGGAGATGCTTAATGACCTTTCTAAAATGTATTAATTCTTAGCTATCTGGAGCAAGCAAATTTTAATCCAATCAATAATCATCAACACTGTCAAGCATTATTCGCAAATGGTTCTTATACAGAATATAGCTTGGAGTTGCAAAGACTTATTGCAACTTATTAAATAATCAAAATTGAGGGGGTAAGGTGCATGAATTGACTTTAGAAATTGAGACTCTCGGTGATAAGATTGGATTAGACTGCAATTTCATGGCCCCAAAGATCGAAATTTGGCCCAAATACCATTTTTGTCGAAATACTTGGGCTAGTTCGTCAACTTTAAGGTATGGGTCGACTTGCTCCAAAAATGATGGTCCTGGATCTCAACTTCAACTTTTGTTTTTTGGCACGACTGGCCAACACCGATCCAACCCAATCCATTTGACATCTCAGTCATGATGTCAAGCAACAGAAAATAGTATTTTCTTATTACATTTGTGACTTTTGATTTTTTTCTCCCTGGCAAGTGATTGTCTAGCTCAAATTTCAAAATAAATATCAGTGTTTTGGGCCCTTTTATTTTTGGACGGATCGCACATCTTATTATTTTATGGGCCTTGCACTTTTTAAAGCCCAATACAAACTATTCTAGCTATCAAAAAAAGTCAAGACTGTAAGTTGGTAAAATAGTCCCAAGCCCCAAGAGGTTAGGATTCGCCTCCGTTATTTGGGCCTTGCAGAAGGTATTAGTTCAATTATAATTGGCCTTAAGCTGTCAATGAGACAAAATTCACATTTCACAAGCCACTGTAATAATCAATATTTTATCTCATAACGTGAAAAAAAAAAAAAAAATGTTTTTGTCACTGTCGACGATTGAGATTTAAATCACACTTTTAAAAAAAATTTGAAATTGGTCCACTAAGTGGCAAAAATTCGGATTTTTAGTCCAAGAATTTTCTTTATTCGCAGAACAATCTATGTGGATTTTTTTCTTTTTCTTTTTTTTCTCAAAAATATGAATTGTTTTTGTTGATGTGGCATTTTGGAGGAAAAAAATATTATTTTCAATGTAAATTAGGTAAAAATATAATATTCATTATGAATAAAATAAAATAATTTACAAAATATATTTAAATTATTTGTTAATTTGAAAAACAAAAATAATTTTAAAAATCCATGACAAACAAAAATAATGTTAATATTTAAATTATTTGTTAATTTGAAAAATGGAAAAATAATTTTAAAAATCCATGAAAAACAAAAATAATGTTAATAAAATTTAAGATATTTTATTTGGAGAAATATATTCGAAATTATAAAATAAAAAATTATTTATATCATATGTTTAAATTATAAATTATTTAATTGTATAAATAACATTTTATATTTACAATTAAAGAGAAATAATTAAATTGTTTTTATACAGTTTTTTAAAATTTAAATATCTTTTATGCAGATTTTTGTAATTAAATAGTTTTTGTACAGTTTTTCTGTTTTTTTATAACTCAAAGTTTTTTATAAAATTAACAAATAATTTAAACATATTCTGTAAATTATTTTTATTTTATTCATAATGAATATTATATTTTTACCTAATTTACATTGAAAATAATATTTTTTTTTCTTCCAAAATCTTGCCACATCAACAAAAACAATTCATATTTTGAAGCAAGAAAAAGAAAAAAAAAAAAATCCACATAGGATTGTTAAATGCAATAAGAGGTCAAACACCCGACTAAAAATCCGAATTTTCGCCACTTAGTGGATCAATTTCAAATTTTTTAAAAGTATGGACTAAATCTTCAAATTGTCACTTAGTGACTAAAAACATTTTTGCCAAAAAAAAAACATTTAACAGTATAAATTGCCTTTTTGGCCTTTTATATTAGAAACTCTTCTGATCAAATTGCCGTTAAATCCAAACCGAATTGCAGATCGTCGAAACAAAAGGAGTTCAATTAGCAGTATTTCTTTGATGATGGCGTTAATGGCCGGCACATCTAGCCTATTGAACAGAGGCTTCGAGTCCCCTTCAATTTCCCCTGTTTTCCTTCGCACAGGATTCCCCTCTGTTTCTCGCTTCCCAAATTATGCTTCAACTTGTAATTCGACCAGCATCAGTTTATCTGGCAGAACCACGTCAAGAAATGCGGGTCGGGCCATGTGCTCAGCTTCATTCGGGTCCCGATTGGAAGAGACTGTGAAGAAGACTGTTGGTGAAAACCCAGTTGTTGTTTATTCCAAAACCTGGTGTTCGTAAGTGCCCCAATTATTTCGTTCTGCTGCTTTGTTTAAACTTATTTTAAGCTGTAATCTATGTGGTTTCAACTGATCAAGTTATTTTTTCCGCTTTTTTTCTTTCAAATTGTTGTTGAGAGTTTATGAATTTTGTGGTGTAAGGTACTCTTCGGAGGTGAAATCTTTGTTTAAGAGGCTTGGTGTGGAGCCACTTGTTATCGAATTGGACCAATTAGGTATGATTTGTTTGCTTATATATATTTTCACTTGTTAATTACACGAATGAGAGACTGGTTTTATTTGAGTTGCTGCATATCTTTTTTTTTTCTGTAATTATAATGAGGCCTGCAATTCAATTATGCATATTGAATGTTTGTAGGGAACTAAATTAGAGATCAACTGTCATAATGGTTTGCACTTTAATCAATATTTTTTGTTTTGTTTCATTCCTTTCTATATTGAAAGGATTGATGATTTTTCAGAATAGTTGAAGGGATATGTTTAAGAACTGTTACAGTTGAGGTTTAGAACTTTGTCGAAAGTCAAGTAGAAGGTTTCTTTTCTTTATAAGAGGAAATGGTCTTCATATTAATTCCCTTTTCAATTCAACTTCACTTGTTGTTCCTGATTATAAGATGTGGTGAACTTTTTGTTCAAGGCATTGCTCATATTTCTTTCACATCCTGAATGATATATCAGTCTCATAGAATTGCATCATGTGGCCTATAGCATTTTTTGCGTTGTACGGAGATGAGTAGTTCCACTCAGTAGCCTGCTTTGTTAGGAGATATTTATCAGAAAACTATATCCATCAAGGAGTGTTTGTGTTTGTATTGAACGGTTTTATTTGGAGGTGAGTGCGAACTTGTATAATGGTTTCACAATTTCGAAATCCATTTACTCAATTTGCACAAAATTGTTTTGAATGAGTGTTTTAAGTGACTCCATTGTTTGTATGATTTCAGTAATTGTGGTTTACTATGGAATGCTTGATCATTTGAAGTATATATTTGTTTAAACCACCACTCAAACAAGTGAAGTACTATTGAAATCATTTTCCAACTTATTATGTCCTCTCTTTCTAAATATTACTCTAAAGCCATTATTTAACCACTCAATCAAGTTTATTTCGTTGATTGAAGTCTAGACACTTTAAACCATCAATAAATTACTCATACTTTTGATGTAGTTTAAGGATAACTACAAAAATCTCCCCGAGGTTAGGACTAAATACAAAAAATCTTGAGGTTTTTGAAAATTGCAAAAAATCCTTCGAGGTTTGATTCCGTCTAAAAATTTACCCCCCTTCATAAACAAATAATATTTCAAAACCCCCTGAAACATTACAGTTACCCCCATTAAATTTAAGACAGAATCAAACCTGAGGGGCCTTTTTGTAATTTTGAATCACCTCTGGATTTTTTTGTAATTCGCCCAACCCTCAAGGTTTTTTTTTTTTTTTTTTTGTAATTATCCCTATATTCTATGTTTAGTTAGAAGACGTAAGATTTTCAAAATATTGTTGTACAATGCTAACTTTTCTTGTAACATGGTCTGATTTCTTTTTAGGATTCTTATGCTATGCCAGTCCTTAGTAAGAACCTTTACTGTAAGATGCGCAAAGTTAATCATCATGAAACTTGAATCATGACATGAAATTTCTCGCATTTTCAGGTCCTCAAGGACCACAACTGCAGAAGACTTTGGAAAGGCTTACTGGACAACATACGGTTCCTAATGTATTCATAGGTAAGAAGCTTAAAATGCTGTGTGATTCTCTCACAAGTTCTATTTTATTGATGTAACATATATACAACTTAAGATCCACATTCGACATAATATTTCTTTTTGGTACATGGATGCCAACCACTAGCAATGTTTGCCAAAAAAGCGCATTAGAATTGCAGGCTGGATGAACATTTCAGCTTTCATATATGATGAATTAAACCGTATTTTGCATCAATCACGAAAGAAAAATTACGGATGAGTTAAGCACTTAAGCTGATAAGAAAGTGGGAAGACTGGGGTTACTGATAAATAAATATTTATGCTTTTTTTTATTTATTCAAGAAGATTTGCCCAATTATATATGTTTCTGATTGTTTTTCATTAAAGTTTTTCTATGACTAATATTGGCATTTCATGACAGGGGGCAAGCATATTGGTGGTTGTACAGGTACTTTTTCATGAAATTTGTCCTTAGTTGATAGACTTGGGGTGTTTGGTTGAGCTTATAAACTCTTTCAAGCATCTTATAAAATGTTTGAAATAGTTTATAAACTCGTTAAAAGTGTTTGGTAATATTTTTTTTAAAAGATCTTATAGGCCCGGAGCTTATAAGCTGTTTTAGAAAAGGTGGGAATCCCAACTTATTTTCAGAATAAGATCTTGTTTTAACAAAACTACTTTGATTTGGACCATTTTAATTACAAAACTATCGTTACTAACGTCTTATAAGCTCTATCATCTTATTTATCAAACACTTCAACAACTTCTTTTCAAAAATAATTCTAAAATCTTATATGCTCTATAAACAATAAAACATCTTATAACATGTATGAGCTTATAATATATTTTTTAGAAAAGCTCAGCCAAACACCCTCTTATTGTGGCAAAAAGACCTAGCTTCTGTTTCTTAGAAAATAATGAACATGAAATACTGAAATTTTAAAGTATGATCAACATTCATGCTTTCATGGCAAAAGAAAATAATTTTTTAAATAGATCAAACACTACTTAGCAAATTTTTGTTTAATTTTTCTCTGTTTTACATGGTGCAGATACTGTAAAGCTGCACAGAAAAGGGGAACTCGGGCCTTTGCTATCAGAATCTGGTGCAAAGAAGTCGGAAAGCTAATCGCTACTTTTGTTTGATGGTTGAGACAGAATTATGGGTTGAAACTCGGGTAAAATTTATTCAATCGATACATTGTTGTTAGCTGCATTTATATTCTTGGTACTCAAGATATTTGGGATTAATGGCTAATTAGTTGGCTATGGATGTACACTCTTAGCATCTGTAAGTCTCAACGGTAATGTAAATTTGATTTTAATTTTGAAACAATTATTGAGAATATAAAAAAGATGGGAGTTTATTAAGAAACATTGGTACTTTTCAGTTTTCACAATCTCACTTAAAATTAGAACTGCCAAATGGGCTGGGCTGGGCAGGGCCGAAAAGAGAAAAAATAGGCTGCTATATTTGGAGCCCGACCCGACCTATGCTTTGAAAATACACATAAAGACCATCCGAGAGGCTGTGCCTATCTAGTTTTTCGTCCCTTTTGGGCCAGCCCATCGGGTTGGGCTAGTTTTGACAGCTTTATTGAGAATACTCGAATGCCTCTAAAACAGTAGTCGATGTACAGGGTGTTACAGTGAATGAATAAAACAGAAATATATAAGCCCCAATTCACCATTACCAATAATATGATACAAATTTCACACATCCACACACACAATGTGTGTAAATAAGGTGATTAAACATTGAAAATACAAGGATTCTACAAACAATACAATTGGAACATGGCTCATGCAACCAATTCCACTTCATCCAATGCATAGTTGTTTGTAGATACATTTGCATAATTCACCTTGTTAAACCTCACTACCACAGGGTACCTTGTCTTGGGGTCCTTCACAATCATAACATTTGTAAAATATGTCAGTAAAAATCTAAATGTGCAAATTCAGACACAAAAAATGTAAGAAATAAAAACATATAACTCACCTGGTCAACAGCTACAACTGAACCAACACCCTTGTACCAGTAAGACTCCCTCCTAAGAATTCTGACCTGTAATATGCACCATGCTAAGTTCATGAGTACTTTCATGAGGGGTGATTAGAAACATATGAAATCTTTTATTTTTTAGGGTGTTTCATTTTATATTTCAATTAGGGTTAATTACAAAAACCACCAGATAAAGTTTAGCCTAATTACAGAAAAAACCCAGTTATATTTTAAAGTTATAAATCCGTTTCTTTTTACAAATTAGTTCAACCTCAAAAGGGGATATTTGTAAGGTAAATACAATAAAAGGGTGATTGTAGCACTTTAAGGAGTTATTTATAATTTTGAAATGACAACTTAAGTTTTTGGCAATGGTATTTGTTTCTCTTTTACAAATTATGCCCTCAAGAGGAGATATTTGTAACGCAAATTCAAAACTGGGTGGGGGGGTTGTAGCACGTTAAGGGGTAACTTATTATTTTGGAAAGATAACTGAAGTTTTTCGTAACACTATTTATTTGTTTCTCTTTTCCAAATTACACCAAAACTAAAGGAGTATTTGTAGCACTTTAAGGGAGAATTTATAATTTTGATAGATAACTTAAGTTTTTCGTAATTAAACTAAACCTCAGTCATAGGTTCTGTAACTATCCCTTTCAATTATGTACAAGATGATATCACTACTTGTATATTGAAAAACCAAGGTACAAATGAGATATGGATTGGATTACACTCGATTTCGATTAGAATGTTTTGCTTGATTGGAATTACTTTAAGTTTTGAAGAAATTAATCATACATTTATTAATAGGGTGGTTAATTACAAAAAGTACCCTTGAGGTTTAACCTAATTACCAAAAACCCCATCTAACTTTTACAACTACAAAAAATAACTGAGGTTTTATTTTGTCTAACATTTACCCCTTTCATAAGTAAAAATATTTCAAAATCCCGCCTCATATTTATAAAAATATTACAATTTACCCCTTAATTTTAACATGTATTTAAACCTCAAGGGTACTTTTTGTAATTTTGAAAGTTAGCTGTTTTTTTTTTTGTAATTAGGTCAAACCTCAGGGATACTTTTTGTAATTATCCCTTATTAATATAATTGTGTCCTACTTGCTTTGTACAAGTATGTTATCTTACCTTTGAACCTCTTGGGGGACCAACTGGTGGTGGCTTGGCTGCTTTAGGAGCTTCAGCCGGCGGTGAATCGGTGGCGGCCGCCGCCTCCTCCGCCCTGACCACTAGCCTTGAATTTCTGCTGTTTTTGGAAGGGAAAAATAGCATGGTGGTCTTACTGGTGGTTACATTAGAGCCCACATTTGGTGCCACCACAAATCCACATGCAGCAGATGCCATGCTGCAGCTTGCCATTTTCTTTTCTCTGCTTTAATTTTTCAAGTTTTTTTGATAATTTTTTTTTTGTTGTGAAAAAAAGAGATAAATTCAAGAAAGTAAAATGGGATTTTGAGAGGCTTTGGATTAATGGGATTGTATATTTCATGGACTGTTATGGGGATGTTGTTAATCTAGCCATTGGGATGGTGCCACGTGGTTACCATATCCATTTCCTTTGGATAATGTGATCTCATTATAATTTTTGTTTTTCTTCCTTTTCTTTTATTGGGTTTTTGCTTTTTCTCCTACGTATTTTCTGTTGTTTTACCTTTTTTTTGGTGAGGGTGGGGTTCGAAATGCAACTTACAAACCAAGGCCACCAAAAAAATACTTTTGATTTTTTTTTGAGTGCACGGGTGATGTGAATCGAATCACAAACCATTAGTCTGAACTTGAAAGTCTTTTAACTCTTACCTCATCTTTGTACCATTATCTGATCACCTCAAATACTTTTGAATATTGCTGGCAAACCAAGAATAATAATAATTCCCTCCTATTCAAAATAATAAGTGACTTTTTGACACATAAAAAATATTCAAAAATAATGACATTTTGATATTTTCAAGGCTTGTGATAACTTTTTTCCTCAAATTGCTCTTAAATGTATCATTTTCTAACTAAAGATAATGCCTATTCTTTTTTTTTTTTTTTTTTTGTTTCAAAGCAACATTTATGATTTATTAAGGAATGATACATTTAGGTATTTTAACACAGTTCTTGATAAACGTATTTTTCTTAAAACGTTACTTATTTTAAATATGAGGAAGTATCATATGCGTAAGTTGTCGTCTATTTTAAAAATATTTTTTTTTAATTAATGAAATAAGAAACTTAGCAAAGTTCATATGGTAGGAGAAATGTTAGCCTACTTTAACTGAAGTCCAACTTTTTATTGGACAAGAATCTACCTTATTGGAGAAGAATCTACTTTAATCTTCTCTAATAGGACTTGACGCTTCTGTATTGGGCCTTCTTAAAAAGTTAAACCATTAATTGGGCCTTCATTGGGCTTCATTAAAATCCATTATGGTATAACTACAACATTTTCGTGAAATCTTCCACTTTGAATTTGAAGACTTTTTATTGCTAACATATTCCTCAAGCTTTTCTACTTCTACACTATGCCCAACATCACGTATCATTTGGCGCCTAATTTTTCCCTCCTCCTCTCAAATCAATTTATCTCCTTCGTTAATGGAGTTTCGGATTATTTGAGGGACAATGACGCGA
This sequence comes from Rehmannia glutinosa, assembly GCA_016081115.2. Classification (NCBI taxonomy): domain Eukaryota; kingdom Viridiplantae; phylum Streptophyta; class Magnoliopsida; order Lamiales; family Orobanchaceae; genus Rehmannia; species Rehmannia glutinosa. The sequence continues at coordinate 759,115 of CM071936.1, forward strand.
AGATCCAAATCATCTCTTACGACCACAACCGCAGACATAGCCGACATCGGGGCTCCGAGAAGTCATTTGGTACCACGCGAAACTAATTCTTCTCTTTCTCTCTGAACTTTCGCTCAATTGTCGATGTTGTTTGATTATTGATCTGGATCTTACTTATGAATTAGAAATGACGGTTAGAACTGAAATTACCTTTATAATGGAATTTTATTGAGCTTTGTTTGTGTAGATTTTTCACTGTAATTGCATACGCATATAATGGTTGATATGTGAAATGACGTATCGTTACATTGCTATGTTTTGTTTTAGGTTGTTTTTTATTTGGCATGGAGATTTTTGTTGTTTTTTGTAGACATGAGGAAGCCTAAGAGAGTGAGATTTATGGATAATGAAATGGATGGTGTCCCTGTTTATGCTTCTTCAGGAAGACGTGAAGATGCTGAGTCTCCAAGATGTAGGTCTTTTCTTATCACTAACTGATGGTTTATATAAATGTCTCCCCTCAGCAATTAGTACTTAGGATATTATTCTACATACTTTTTGATACTTAGGGTGAGGGAGCACTTTTAGGACTTCATAATATATGAGGATAATTACAATAATTACTAATTATAAAAAAACTCTTGTTATCTTTCAAACTTTTTTTTTTTTTTTTTTGAGAGAGTTATCTTTCAAACTTACAAATACCTCATTAAGGTATTACAAACACCTGTTGGAAATATTTAATTTGGACTTACATATGTTAATTAAATGTGTATAGTTGTCTTACGGTTTAATCCAATTAAAGTGATCTAATAAGGTTTTAATTTTGGATTAAAAAGGGTATCAATTTATTATGGGATTAAATGTGTAGATACTATTAGGTGATTTTCTATTTGTTGAGGACCAAATAGAAAATAAAGGGATACTTATCCAAAATCTAACGGTTATGGTCCCTGACGACGGTTCATAAATAAGAGAAAACGTCTGTCTCCCTTTTTATAAACGTTAAAACAGAACTCTCAAGACTCTCAAGAACCGCTCGTCTGGAAGACCAAAACCAGATCTAGATCCGGAATTCTCAAGCCCTAATTTCCTAATGGATTCGAGTGACGCTGATTAGGTTTAATCTCTTCTCTTTCTCGGATTATCATGGTAGATCGGTCAAACATGCTTTTATGGATTTCGTGAATTATATAGCATGCCCTTTTGTGATTTCGATTTCTAACAAGTGGTATCAGAGCCACTCTATTCATGGTTTTCTGAGATTTGGGAAGAATTTTGTTATTCTTCGTTCAATGAAATTAGGGTTTTCTGTATTTCTGGAATTTTAAGTTTTTTTTTTGGATCCTTCAGTTTTGAATCGATCTCTGTTATGGGGTTTCTCATTTGCGGAATTTGGAATCTTTTATCTCTTTCTGGTTTTCGGTTTTAATGGATTCAGATAATGGATTTAGATGTAGAATTACTGGTTTTCATTACGGCGGTTCATGAAATTTTTGATCCTTATCTGTTCGTATCTTGAATGGTGCAGTTGAAGTTTCTTGATTTGTTCTTTAAGGAATTTTTGTATATTATATATATTGGAAATCTTGAAACTGGAACCCCACAACTCTGAATCTTGTATGTTTGGCGTATGTTGACTTGCAATTATGAATTCTATCTTCAATATTGTTGCTCTTGAACTGTACGAAATGGATTCAGAAGGTGTTTTGTTGAAGATGGCATTCTTGCATCATTCTCTCTTAATTTGGGCTTCAATAAAATTAATCAATTTTCTTAGGCCCATTTAGAGTTTGAAAAGCTTTTAAAAGTCTGATGGATTCAGAATCTGTTTGGAGCTTTACTCAACTTTGCAATATTTTTATATTAACCCCAAATAAATTAGGAATATTTGTATTGTGTGCAATCATTTTATTTTAAATTTGTTTGGTACATCTCATGTCCCAACTTGGTTTGTCTAATATTTAAAATGAATTTATTGAAACAAGAAGTCGCCAAAGTGACCTCTCTTGTGTAGATTTATTCATTAAGAATATTGGATGTTTGTGTTTGTGTATATTCATGGGTATTAGCCTTAAGGAAGGTTAATACTTGGCCCGAATGCACAAACACCTGTGGTGGTAAATACGTGGCAATTATAAGGTTATCCATGTAAGTGATTTGTCGCCCAAAGGAAGACAATATTGCTTGACGATTTTTATTGTCAGTGTTTGATCGCTACAAGAGGTAGCCACTTACAAGTTAATATTACTGTCCAAAGACTTGATATTAATGTTGTGTTAGGTGCCTCGAGATGTTACCAACTTATTTAAATTTATTGATTGATTATTCGGTTTAATGTGAGCATGACAGTTAATTTTGGTTTTGTTCTCTCTTCAGCTATGATGTCTGCTACTTCTATTTCTGCTAACACCAACAACATTCCCATGCTTAATGGGTCGAACTTTAAGGATTGGAAAGAAAACATTCTGATCATTTTGGGCTGCATGGATCTGGACTATGCGCTAAGGGTTGAGCAACCCCTTCTCTTACCAGTGTAGTCAAAGCTGTAAGGCGCACTCGAGGCGACCAGGTCCTATATCGCCCGAGGCGCGAGGCGACAAAAAGGCGATCGCCTGACTCGAGCAAGGCGCACAATTTTATAAATATCATCTATATGACAATAAGACTATAATATTTTCAAATGATCAAAAATATAATCATTTCAATATAAAATTAGACCATATGCACCAACAAAGACAAACATAATGATTCATTAGCCAAACTGCCTAACAACAAAAGCATCAAAGATTTTTCATAATCCATGAGATGAGAGATAATGCAAATGCAAATGCAAAATATAAAACACACAGTCAGATTGTCACAATCCACAAACATCAAACTCATAACCAAATTTGCACGCCTAACTCCTAAAGACCATCCCCAAATGAATTGTCAGATTCTTCTCCAGCATCTGACTTGTATTCTCCAACATCATCTTCGGTTTCATATGAATTTGCCTCACTCTCTTCAATATCAACCATCGACGTCGAAGCTTTTGAAGTACTAGTAGGATTTGCACGAGCTGACTTGGCTTGTCTCCTAGTATATTTGATGGGTTCTCCCGCTCCAGCAGCTCTATTCACATCACCCCATGTCAAACGACCACCTTCATCATCACTAAAAACTAAATCATTTTCTGCATCTCCATCTTCATCTTCATCAATGCCCATTTTTCCAATCAACCACTCATTGCTATCATCGATGTCTTCTAAAGAAATTGGATCCGTGATATCTTTGGAATCATAACGAGCTTTCAGTGCATGATTATACTTCACAAAAACTAAATCATTTAACTTTTGCATTTCAAGCTTGTTCCTTCTCTTGGTGTGAATCTAGAACCACAAAAACATATATAAATTAGTAAGAACAATATCATTCTCTAAGAAAAGATTAAGAAAGAAATTACCTGCTCGAAAACACTCCAATTGCGTTCACATCCTGATGCACTACATGTGAGACTAAGAATCTTCATTGCCAATTTTTGTAAATCAGGTGTGGAGTTCCCATACAAACGCCACCATTCAGCTGCAATAAGAATATCAATATTTTAAGAATCAAATAATCTAATGATTTAAAAATAAAGTTAATTTAAGAAATAAGACGCATACTAAAATTAAGATATTTTACCTGGTGCCTTTGTCTTTCTTGTTTTGATTGCCAAAGTAATACCAAAAGAACCTTCAGCCCTTGTATATTTTGACAATTCATCTGTAATCTGAAGTTGCACACTGTCCTCTGGAACTAGTTTTGTTATGCAAGCATAAAGGCCAGATGTGATTTCATTATCGAACTCCAATTGTGGGTTATCATAAAAGAACTCCGGATTGAGATAAAGACCAGCAGCATGCAATGGATGATGAAGTTGGTCTCCCCATCTTTTATCAATGATTTTGAATACATCTTTATACTTCTCCTCTCTTCCATTGAAAGCTTTCATTATAGCTTCTTTCGCTCTATCCATTGCTTCATATATGTAGCCCATAGCTGGTTTTCTTTCATTGTCAACTAGCCGAAGTGCTCTTACAAGAGGGCCCATAATTTTGAGAATATAATAAATATTATCCCAAAATGAAGTCATCAACACAATCTCTTCTACATTTTTTCCCTTTGCCTCCTTTGCCCACTTGCTAGAAGTCCATTCACTTTGAGTGAACATAGCCCGAAGTGGAGCCTTTTGCTTATGGACACTTCTTAAGGTGAGGTAGCACGTGCAGAATCTAGTTGCCCCAGCTCTAACAAGATTTGCTTGTTTTGTATACTTTCTCATCAAGTTCAACACTCCCACATGGTTATAAATATAACCAGTCAAAGAAATAGCTCTTTTCAAGGTTCTTGCAACCAAAGGCATCTTTCCAATATCTTCTAACATGAGATCAATACAATGCGCAGCACATGGTGTCCAATATAAGTTAGGCCTCTTAACTTCTAACAACTTACCAGCCATCTTAAAATTAGAGCCATTATCACTAATTACTTGGACAACATTGGCTTGCCCCACATATTCCACAAACTCATTAAGCAAGTCACAAACTTTATCACCAGTTTTTGCATAAGAAGACGCATCAACAGATTTGACAAATACACATCCAACAAGAGAATGAACCAAGAAATTAATGATGCTCTTACCCGTTCTGCTAGTCCAACCATCAGCCATAATGGAGCACCCATATTTCACCCACAAAGCTCTATGCTCATCTAACATGTTTTGCATGTTAGATACTTCTTTTTTCAAACAAGTAACTCTCACTTCATGGTAGCTAGGGGGTTTCAAATTTGGCCCATATTGTCCAATAGCTTCAATTGCACATTTAAAAGACTGAGATCGGACTACATTAAAAGAAATACCATTTTGGTATAAGAATTGGGCAATGTATTGAATAGCCATTCTCTTCTTTTTTATCCATCTCATCATCAACCTTCATTTGCTTCAACTTTCCTTGCTTTCGAGTTCAACTACGATCTCGGCTTTTTGTATATGAAAGAATCCATCGGACCTTTTCCTTTCTTTGGAGGTTTTTTCAAGTCGAGGTTGTAGCTTTTTTTGCTTTGAATTTGGGATTGAAATTTATTTCCATCTCCTCAATATCTTCATCCTCCATGTCATCATCAATATCATAAAAGTCCTTTGCTCCCAAAATTTGTCATAATTATCCTTCTCATTTTTTTTGGTATTCATGTATTCAACAAGCTCGTCTCTCACGTTTTTGGACATTTCAAACAGCTCTTTGTATCTCTACTACCTCCAATTTGATGTAGTTTTGCTCTATGGATACCCGCTTTTGTTTCTTTCCCACAAAACATGCATGTTACGGCATTTTTATCATTTTGATTTTGTAAATAATTATACTTCCAACCCGGGTCTCTTTTAGTCGAACTAAGTGAACGAATTTGTGCGATCCCATTTCGATGAAGACTCCCACCGTCCATTTTATAAATTATATATATTCTGTAAATAAAAAATAAAAGAATAAGAACTCAACATTAAAAAAAATGAAGAAGAAAAAAAAAAGAGAAGAAGAGGAATAAGACAACGCAAAAATCGCGAAAAAAAAAAAACGGAAAAAGAATGCAGAGAAAGATCGAAAAGGAAGAAAGAAGAAAAAAAATAAAGACAAAATAATGCTAACCTTCAAATTTCGCAAAGATCGTGGGTAGAAAATATGTGAAATCTGGTGGAGAGTGTACTGATTGATTGATCGCATAAGCCAAAGATGAAAGAACTCTGTTTCGACTTGAAGTCTTGCCAGTTGTTGCCCTATTTTAGGTTTTTACACTTATATTGCCACTTATTTTGTATAAAATTGGATTGGGCTTATTATGGGCTTTAGTTTGCTATGGGTTTTATTAAAAAAAGGCCCAAAACACTTAATTAAAAGGGCGGAATGCGGCCAGGGAGAATCGACCTCGGTATTTGAAAAGCGCTCGCCTCTGCCTTTCAAAGAAAAAAGCGCTCGCTGGCGCTTACGCCCGCCGACTCATATCGCGGCGCCGGGACGGTGACCACTGTCGCCCGCTCGCCTCGTGCGCTTAGCGCCGAGGCGGTCGCTTTAACTACACCGTTCTCTCTTACGGATGCAAGTTCTGCGAGGAAAAGCGGAACTTTGAAAGTGGGAGCGCTCAAATCGCGTTAGTCGATGATCATTAAAGCGCGGCATTCCGAAGCCTTTTGAGGCGACTTTTGAGGAAGTTACTACGGCCCGGTGAGTACGCTTGCGGAAATTGAAAAACGCGTTTTGTTAAAAACGATAAGGCCGAGACAATCGACGCTTTTGGCTAACTTGATCTCACTTAAGTATAAGGCGAGGAAACATAAGGGAGTACATCATGGAGATGTCTCATCTTGCTTCAAAGTTAAGAGGCACTAAAGCTCGAGGTGTCGAGGACTTACTCGTGCATTTAGTGTTAATATCACTTCCCGCACAATTGGTCCGGTTTAAGGTCGATTACAATCACAAAGGAGAAGTGGACTCTTAATGAGCTCATTTCATATTGTGTGCAAGAGGAAGAAAGGTTGAAGCGAAAGAAGCGAGATTGCTCAACGCCAAGATCTTCCCGAGGATAAGGGCAAAAGGAAAAATGATGTTGAGAAAGTCTGCTAATGATAAGGGTCCAACACAAAAGAAACGAGAAAGGTGAAACTCGGGATGGTTGTTTCTTTTGTGGGCAAACCCGACACAAAAAGAAGGATTGTACCAAGTATCGCGCTTGGCGTGTGAAGAAAGGTACATTTCTTTTGCTTTGTCGTTTCGAAGTTAATTTAGCTTGATGGAAACACTTGGTGGTTAGATTCTCGTGCTACTACTCACATAAGTGTTTTGATGCGGGGTTACTGAGCACCAAAAGCCAACCGATGGTGAAAGATACATCTTTGTGGGTGATGGCAAATCGGTAGGTAAGTGGAGAAGCGATAGGGCATTTTAGATTGTTATTAGAACCGGTTTTTCTTGGATTTGAAAGACACTTTTGTTGTCACCGTCGTTTAAATGAATTTGGTTTCTATTTCTTTATCGACAAATATGGTTTTTCTTGTTCATTTGGAAATTGTCGGTTTAATCTTTCATTCAATTCCAATATTGTTGGTACCGGTTCGTTAAGTCTTATGACAATCTATATATGCTTGATACTATTGTTTCGTATAATGAATCCCCGCATGTTGAATCAAAGTGTACTAGCGAAAATTAAATAAAGAAAATTCGGCTAAATTATGGCACAAACGTTTAGGCCATATCTCAAAAACCGAATTGAGAGACTTATGTCGACGGTATTTTAGATGCACTTGACTTTTCGGATCTTGATGTTTGTGTTGAGTGTATTAAAGGAAAACAGACGAAAATAAAGAGATTAGGTGCCAACAGAACTTGTGACGCGTCTTAGAATTGATACATACGGACATTTGTGGGCCATTTCCTAAGAAACCTTCGAATGGTCAACAATATTTCGTATCATTCATGTAAACGATACTACTCACGCTATGGGTACCTATATCTAATTCATGAAAAATCGGAGACTGGACATGTTCATTTTTAAAAGGCGTCAAGTTGAGAATCAACTCAAAGAAAAGAATTAAAGTCTGTCGATCCGATCGGCCCGAGTGGAGGTGAGTACTACTACGCGGATATGATGGTTCGGAGAACAACGCCCAGGGCCTTTTGCTATCTTCCTGTGAAGCAATGTGGAATCGTCCCCACAAGACACCATGCCTGGGACGCTAAAGCATGAATGGTGTTCTTTGAAAGGCGAAACAGGACTCTAAAGGATATGGTGCGGAGTATGATTAGTCATTCCTCTTTGCGAATCACTGGGAGATGCATTAAAGATCAGCGACTTATATTCTCAACAGAGTACCAACTAAAGCAATTTCTAAAACACCTTTTGAGCTTTGGGTGGCGAAAGCCGAGTCTAAACCACTTTCACATATGGGGATGTCCAATTTTGGGCCTTATAGGCGAATGAAAAGAAATTGGACTCCAAAACAAGCAAGCGACTACTTTATTGGTTACTCGAAAAAATCGAGGGTTTTAAGTTTTATGATCCCACTAGAAGGTCTATTTTTGAGACGAAAATGCAAAGATTCTTTGAGGATATTGAGTTTGGGGGAGAAATAAGGTTAGAGACATTACCTTTGAGGAGGAGTCGAGTCGATCTTGACACCTACTACGCTTCGATGATGTTCGGGTTTCTATTCCCCGTCATTAGCCGAGAAGTAGATTCAACCTCAACAGGATAATGTTGAAGAACTCCCCACTCAAAGTTGAAACTATTCGGGAAGAACAAACTCAACAACCTCAAGAACTAGTGCCGTTAAGGAGGTCCACTAGAGAGAAGAGAAATGCTTTATTCCTGGATGATTATGTGGTATTTCTCCAAGAAAATGAGGATAATAATGGATTGATGGAAAATGATCCTATCAATTTCCGCTCAAGCCATGCGCAGATCCAAACTCTCAAAAGTGGATTGATGCCATGAATGAAGAGTATAAGTCAATGCAAGATAATCGAGTTTGGGATCTTGTCCCATTACCGAAGGTGCGAAACCTATTGGTTGCAAATGGATTTTTAAGACCAAAAGGGATTCGAAGGGTAATGTGGAAAGATATAAGGCTCGTCTTGTAGAAAAAGGCTTTACTCGAAAAAGAATGCATTGATTTTAAAGAGACTTTCTCTCCGGTTTCCACGAGACTCTTTCAGGATAATTATGGCATTAGTTGCACATTTTGACCTTGAGTTACATCGAGATGGATGTAAAGACGGCGTTTCTCAACGGAGACATTGATGAGACGATATATATGGTGCGCAATTAAAAACTTTGTGGTCCGAGACCCAAAGTCATGGTTTGCAAATTAAAGAAATCTATCTATGGGCTCAAGCAAGCTTTTCTCGGTGGTATCACAAGTTTCATCAAGTAGTAGTCTCGTTCGGTTTTGAGACTAATGTCTTTGGTGATGATTGTGTGTATCACAAGTTCGATGGGGGAGTAAGTGTATATTTCAGTCTTGATGTAGTCTCGTTCGGTTTTGAGACTAATGCGTGATGATTGTGTGTATCACAAGTTCGGTGGGAGTAAGTGTATATTTCTCGGTCTTGTATGTGGATGACGTTATTCGCCACTAATGACTCGGGATTGCTTTACACGATACCAAGAAATTTCTATCAAAGAAATTTGAGATGAAAGATCTTGGGAAGCTTCTTTTGTTTTGGGAATCCGGATACACCGGGATCGTTCTCGGTATTCTTGGATTATCACAAAAGAGCTACATAGAAAAGTGTTGCAAAGATTTGGCATGCGAATCGCAAACCAGGAGACACCCTATAGCTAAGGGAGACAAGTTTAGTCTCGAACAATGCCCTAAAGGAAATCTGAAATTAAGGAAATGCGAGAAGATTCCCTACGCTTCAAAATTGTTGGGAGTCTAATGTATGCTCAGTCTGTCTGACCCTGATATAGATTTGTTGTTGGTATGTTGGGCGATATTTAAGTAACCCTGGTATGGATCATTGGAAAGCAACAAACGGGTGATGAGGTATTTACAGAGAACAAAAGATTACATGCTCACATACGAAAATCGATCATTGGAGATCATAGGTATTCGATTCGATTTTGCGGGATGCCAAGACGATAGGAGATCCACTTCGCCACATTTTCTTATCGGGTTGGGGAGCCATTTCATGGAGAAGTCTTAGCGACACTTGTAGCATCTTCTACCACGGCAAATTAATTTGTAGCATGCTTTATGAGGCATCCAATCATGGAATATAGTCCGCGAAATTTTGTCACCGGCTGCGATTATTGGGAATATAGAAAGACCATTAAAGTTGTATTGTGATAACTCGGCAAAGTTATATTCTAATAACAATAGGAGCTCTACTAAGTCAAAACACATTGACATAAAGTTCTCCGGGTTGTGAAGGAAAGGGTGAGAGTGGTCGGATAACTATAGAGCATATCGGGATGGACTCAATGATTGCGGATCCGCTTACTAAAGGATTAACATCCGGGTCTTTCACGAACACACCGCTCGTATGGGTGTATCTGATTTGGATACTTTGGTTTAGTGGGAGTCCAAATTTATTGCTTTCTATACATTACTTTGGACACATTTTGTGTATTTGGATATTTCGTACGGATATAAAGTTTTCGATTTATTACACTCTTGTCATTTTGGTTATGATTGATCTCACTTTAAGGAATAAAGTGGACCGAGTTGAAATAGACATGTTAGATCACATTACATGTAATTTCCATGCTACGCACCCCACGATTGATCTATGTCATTTGGTTATACTTGGTATATGTGATTATTGATGGGTTTATTCACGCATAAAGTGATGAAAGCCTCTTTAGTCTGTATTAGTACAATCAATGGACGAGATTGTTAAGGGATACTCTTATATGATGACAAAGACAAGAGTTTGAGCTCATAAGGTATTGTACATTTGTTTGGTAACATATGTAGTCCAGTGGGAGATTGTTGGAAATATTTAATTTGGACTTACATATGTTAATTAAATATGTATAGTCGTTTCTACGGTTTAATCCAATTAAAGTGATCTAATAAGGTTTTAATTTTGGATTAAAAGGGTATCAATTTGTTATGGGATTAAATGTGTAGATACTATTAGGTGATTTTCTATTTGTTGAGGACCAAATAGAAAATAAAGGATACTTATCCAAAACGGTTATGGTCCCCTGACGACGGTTCATAAATAAGAGAAAACGTCTGTCTCCGCTTTACTGACGCGTTAAAAGAACTCTCAAGACTCTCAAGAAGAACCGCTGCCGTCCGGAAGACCAAAACCGATCTAGATCCGCACTCTCAAGCCCTAATTTCCTAATGGATTCGTGCACGCTTCCGTGATTAGGTTTAATCTCTTCTCTTTCTCGGATTATCATGGTAGATCGGTCAAGCATGCTTTTATGGATTTCGTGAATTATATAGCATGCCCTTTTGTGATTTCGATTTCTAACAACACCTCCTTGAGACTTTATTTACCGGGCAAATATTCCCTCATGAGGTGCAATTTGTAAAATAGAAACAAATATCAATGGGGTATTTGATTTTGAAAAATAACTTTTTTTTTTTTTTTTTTGTGATTAGGCTAAACCTTAGGGGTAGTGTTTTAATTATCTCTAATATTCATTGGCTGATAAGTGATAACTATTCCCTTTACATACATATATTGCAGCTGGTGCCCCCAAGACTTCAGAATATGCATATTTTAGAAAAGTAAAGAATGGTGGTGTGCACTGTCATTCTAGTTCACTGCCTAAAGTGAACGAACAATTGAAGAGTTCCAAAACTAATAACCTTATTACAGGTAAAAAATTTGGTTGTAACCATAAGTGTCTTTCTTGGCTTTCATATTGAAGTATCAAGTGCAATGGTTTTTCGGACCAAAAAAACTATGACATGAGGATTTTACAGTTTACGATAACAAATAAAATCCTTAATGGAGCACAATTGGTTGGTAAAAAACTGTTAAATTGTTCACTCAATTTATTTGCAGTGACTACTAATAATTTTGGCACACATAAGCCCAGCAGAAAGGACCTCAAGTTCTCAGTTTTAAGAGAAAGGGCAGGGCCATCTGACCATGACCTTTGCCTATCACCTCGTGTCAGTAAATATGACGAACCGGATCAGAGAAGTAAAGGCTGTGATTCAGCCATTTGTGAGCAAAATTCTTTTATGTAATCTTGTTATCGCTTTCTAGTTACAGTATGAATCGATGCAGAGCTGACTGACAAAATCGAAAAGAGGTTATCAATGCTCTTCGAGAATGTGACACCTGTTGGACAAAGTTCGTTCTCATCACCGCTTTATGAAGCACCAGAAAACTCAGGTTTGCTCGGTGATTTGATATCACAAATTCTTACAATATTATTGCATGTAAGATGCTAAAAGTTCTGTAATCTTTCTGGATAAAATTGCAGTGTAATGTAGCAGTTTAGTGATGCTCAGGGTTAATGAGTTATTGCACCGTGTTTGGTTTCAATGGTTCTTCCTATTTAATCTTGGTATATGTTCATCTCACCCTTTAGTTAGTATTGAAGACATTAGGTATCTTAAAAAGTCGAACTAAGTCAAATTCCATAAATTCTCAGGATCTTTTATGTATGACATCTATCTTGACATTGAAATCAGAATTTCTGATTTTTTTCTCAATATATTTGGTTGTAATTCGTAACTATATCTTCCATCTTATATTTCTGTGCTAGACCACTTGCTCTGTTGTCCTCCTTGATATTGTAGTTTTAATTTATTAGGTCCGGAGAATGAACACAGTGAGAAAGGAATCTTTTCTGCAAAGAGAGACAGATTACGCCAGTGGGCTGCTGATACGCTATTTTCCGAAGTTGAGAAGCCCCATCCTAAGGGGTCAGATATGTATAGCAAATGCATATTTTGTAACTTAAAAAACTAAATTGTTTTCCTTGAAGTCATTTAGTTTTTCTCCCAGGTTCGATTTGGTTTCTACACTCATGAGCCGGTTGTTCCCTAAAGACAATGAAAACAATGTATGATTGTTTAACTTCTCTTTCAAGAGTTGATTCATGTCCTTTTATTTTGTCTCTGATTTAATTTTGTTTGCAGGATTCATCAAAACAAAATGCTGATAACAATAATAAATCCCTTGCATTTCATGAGTCTAATAATTTGGAGAAGGGGCTTCATTTGTCTCATCAAAGAGACATGGATATGGATATCCCAAAACTTAGTTCTGACAGATCGAGTGAAATTATACTCTCAGATTGGGATAATTTGGTTTCTCGATTTCCTTTTTCCAATTATGCTACAAAAAGTCATGCTCAAGACGTTCTTGATCAGCATTCAAAGAGTCATCTATATAGAAATGCCCACACACAGAATGATTTTTCTTTCTGTTTGCCATTTGAAAGATACCGATTAGCTGATTCTTTTCATTTCAAAGTGCTGGATGAATTTAATTCTGTAACTGAACGTGCAAGAGAAGATCCCGTTAGACCCTTGCTGAAATGGGACTTCGATTTTGGGAATAATAGAGCCGACTCATCTATTTCTAATCGAACGCTACAAAGAATGTATGCGCAGAATTAGCCACCTCTTGGGATATTGATCAACAGAGAATTATGCATAATGTGCTCAACTCCAAAGGATTGTGTTCATCATTGTCAAACTATTATCTAGAATCCGACTCATTGCCAAATAATTGCTCCACCGGCTATTCGACGCAGGATTTTGGACCAAATTTTGAGGATGTGAAGTGTGCATTGACAGAACCAGGACAGTTTTCTCTAGCTTTACCCTACACTCCACAATGTCTCACTCTGACAGAGGACAGATATGAAGAAAATATACTTTCTAATCGAAATGTTATCTTTTCTTACAGAGATCAACACTGGCTTAAGCACAATGTTTTGGAAGACAATTTTCAAACTGATTTTTGGCATAAATGCTTATCAGCTTCAGATTTCTCTGCAGAAGATTATCCGATTTTTCATGCATCGCAATTTCCTCAAAATGAGAGCAGTTTATTTTCTTTTTCAAGACTGAAGGAAGCTCATGGAGAACCCTTTACTACTACTTTCTATGAAGGTGCGTTTTACCATAATATTTTGTCCTCAAATCATCATTCTTCTCTTGATACACTCATAAACCGACCTTTGTTACTTGATCATGTTAGCCGGGATAGGTATGACCAAGAAATTTATTTTGATGATGATGATGATGATAGTAATAAATTGGAGTATATATATAGATAAATACTTTAGCATGTCCAAATATGTGTTTGCTAAGATTGTTGATGAATGAAGAACAAGGTTGCTTCTTAGCTATGAGAATTACATATTTGTTCTTCATTGTTGTTTCTCCTTTGAAAACATTTAGGGTAATTGAAAAAAAAAATGAGGTTTGGGGTATTTCCAAAAAGATCCAGATAACCCCTGAGTTTGATTTTCCCTTACATTTAAGAGGGTATTTGTAATAATTCTATAAATGTAAGGGTGTTTGAAATTTTTTTCTTATGGAGGGGGTGAAATGTAAGACGGACTGAAACCCAAGGAGTTTCTGTAATTTTGAAATTTCTCATGGTTTTTTTGGTAAACACCCAAAACCTCATGGATTTTTTGGTAATTATGTCAAACATTTATTGTCATGAAGTCTCTAGGTGGATCGTATTCTTAAGCATTTCACATACAGTTTCATGTATATGATGTAATTATTAATATATTATACATATAACTGCTCATAAATTTATGTAGATATATTCATATAAAAGTGATATGACATTTCTGATCATTTGTATAGTTCTTCATTCTTATTTCTTGATTCATGATTTATAGATATCTCCTGCTCCATCTTTCATCCAACCCAACTGTGGTTGATAATTTTGAGATTGCATCTAATTTAAAATTATTTCTTTTGGTTTTATCTGGCAATACATCCAACTGCTACTTTGGTAAGCATTGAATTTTGATGGGTGTTTTTTGTCTTATCCGGAAATTAAATTATTATTTTATATATACCTCAGACCCTAATTGATTACAGAATGATTACTGATAAACTTGTTAAAATAAAAAAATATGAAAAAAATCTTAGTAAAATATATTTAAATAATTTCTAGACAACGAAGTTAAACAGAAGCTCCACTTGTGATCTAACAGTGTCACAGTGATTTCAGCTTTTCCACGCCTCATCGGCCCACTTGAACTTTTAACGTCATTTGGGCCTGTAATTAAGTGATTTCATGCAGTCCCACAAGTACATTTTTTGTTTATTTTTATAATAGCTAATAATTGATGAATTATTAATTAGTTTGTACTAAAAAAAATAGTAATTGATAACTTTATTGATATATTAGTGTGTCTAACATATTTAATTGAAAAAGGCCTTATTACTAATTACATGTCCTTATAATTCCGTGGACCCTTATCCTGTTAAGTCTTCATATTGTAATCTGTTTTTAGTACTTCACTTTTGATACAACCAAAATATTCCCAATTTATCATATAAATTCTTTATGTGGAAATTTGTATTACTAAATTAATTAGTCAAAACTCAAAATTTCAAAATTTAATATCGACTATATGTACCTATATGCTTATTTACCTTATATTTCAGTTGTGAAAATAAATTATATGAGAAATGTGTTAACTGGTTCTACATTATGTTCCTCCTACCTTTTTTGAGTTACATATCCTGGGAGCGGTGTTGAGAATCGAACTACTCTGCCACTATTTGATTCTCAATTGGGATTGTATTCTATTCTTCAATGATTCAATACTTTACTTTGACATTAAAAAATAAAGGGAAAAAATGTCCTTTTGAAATAATAATTGTACATATAATGAAAAGGTCAATTTTCATGTATTGGCTGTGCCTTTCGAATGATGTGAAAAATCATAGAGCATTTCATAGTAGTAATCTTTTCAACATGCCACTAGCCATAAACTATTTCATGTTGACCTATGCAAGCATGCATGCATAGTGATTAGTGCATGTCTTTGATTATTTCAATGTTGCATATATAATGAAGAAAAAAATTGTATCATTATCTTATTTCAACTCTCTCTCACATTTATTTTTCATTAAATTATATTATCTGGCGAATTTATTGTCAGAAAATTTTGAGTTTGTTTTTATTTTTGCAAAATACTTGTTTCATTATTTAATTTTTAAAATTGCATATCCAAACTCAGACACATTGATTAATAGTCCTATATATTACTATTTTTTTCTTTTTCTTGTTTTTCTTTTTCTTCCCCCTTATATTACTATATGACTCAGGAATAAATTGACAATATAAAAGGATGCACTCATTTCCTAGAAATTGGACAAAATTAAATAAAAAAATAGTAATTGCATTACTTGAAACTTATCATCATTGAATTTGGAATCTACTTACTCTTTTTTTTTTTTTTTTTTTTTGATCGGTAAATCTACTTACTCTTTAGACAACACCAAAACGTGCAGAGTTATGACAATTATACAAATCAATAATCTGCACAAAAAGTCTCAAAAACAAAGGTCAGCTAATCTAATTTACACATTTTCCTGTCTCTTTCTGAAATTTTCTACGTGCCACTGACAAATTAAATTATTTTGTAGCTTAAAACACGCAAAATCTCATGTTTTTGGCATTTAGTCAGATTGTTCAAGACAAGCACGCCAATGAAATGCAAGTTAAGCTAATTGATTAATTTTTCTTGATTAATGAGATGGATCCTAAAATAATTCATATTAGCGAACTCATTTGAAAATGGATCTAACTTGCTTTGGTATGTAAAATGGGTTAAATCCGCCTCATGAGTTTAAATATGTGAGACGGTCTCACATGAGACTTACTCACCCCCTACATATTTCTCGTATATGTGCATTCCCTAATATGATATTAACATCAACTTCCATTATTATTTAGTATATGTAATATTTGTTCTCAAAAAAAAAGTATATGTAATATTTTGGTTATGATACTTTCTCTATTAAGTGACGGAGTTAAACAGAAAGTCGGTAAGAATAGATGTCCCTATTTTCTCTAGACTCTAGTGGTATCGTCTCCCTTCTTAGTGGGAGGTCAGGAGTACAAACCCAATGTGTGTGAGTGGAGGGGGTGTGCGCGTTTGAGGAAGGAAAAGTCAAAAAATGTAATTATTAAATTTAAAATTTTATCTCTTAAATAAAAGTATTAATATTAAAATATAAAATTTCTTTGTCCCTGTTAATTGATTCACAATGGAGCTAAATGTACCAACCCTAAGCTCTAAAATCCATAATAAATGTACACCTTTATTCAAGAAAAAAATCTTTGCAATTTGAGGCCGTGGTGGTTGGGAGTAGGTCCTCTTCTTCTACAATTTTTCCATAGGATTCTAATTTTTGGTTTCACAAATTTAAACCATTGGGGCCAGAATAATATTTTTTAATTATCTATACGTGTACAAAAAGTACTAGTATTTTGCAAAAGTAAACAAAAACACTAAATTGTGCAAAAATTCAAGGGGACTTACCGCTGTGCTGTCGAGTTCCGAAATAAGGACGAATCTTCAAGCAAAGAAAGTGAAGCCAAAAAAAAACCTCATTATACGGCTAATCATAAGAAAGGTACTTCAATTGATTGTTTATTATAATTGCAAGAATGCCTTTATTTTATACTATAATTGCATGGCAACCCCCAAACACCTAATCTTATTGTATTTTTGGCAAGTTGTTCCAGTTGTCAGCTCATTCAAAATGTACATGAAAGGACAAAAAGAACTTGTAATGGATAATATGACAACAAGACTATTATTGCAATGGTTTTTTTTTTCTTTTCAAAAACTTATGGTTTGTGAACTAACTTCAACTTGAGGTCTAATAGTTTTGTTCTAGTTGCTTTATTGCCTATTGGTGATTACTTCCCAAACAACTCACATTTTAAGAGTTAGTTGAGTGATTGAGGTGTGAATTGTCTTTTCTCTCACTCTTTATCTAGAAATGATAATGGGTTTGGTTGGGTCAATCCAACCCGAACTCAATAGGACAAGTCATAAAATCGACTTTGGTTGGGATGAAATTTCATCGTGCTACGTTTCTTATGTCATGATCCATCACATTATATGTAATTTTGACCGTGTTGTTTGGGCTTGTTGGGCTTCAGACTGTTCGGGACGGGCCAAAGTAGACCTCCTATGAAAATAGAGCCCATGCCACCTTATATACGGCTTCTTGTGGTAGGCCGACCTGTTGGGCGGGCCAATTTTGCCAACTCTATCTCTATCTCTCTATTTATTTGATTTTTTTCCTTTTTTTTTTTCCAAATGAGTATGCACAAATTTGGGTCTCAACTTTGTTAATTGAATTAAATCTTTATTGACCGGCATCCGCTTCAAAATATTATAGCCCTAAGTTTTGTGATATTTTGGAAAAAGATGGGCAATTCCATATATGGCACACGAAATATAAAAATAAAATAAAATGATATAAAAATCAGCAAACTTGCTAGATATTTATTTAATCATTTTCTCAAGAAAAATAGAATTAATGAGGCGGAAAGACACATCTCTTCTATTGAGCGGTTGAGGTACCAAATACATCCCTCTAAAAACAAAAAGATTACCACTTATTTGCTTGAACTATACATCTTTCTATATTATATGAATTATCATCCATACCCTTAACCATTATTCTTCATGCCTTTATTTATTTATTTATTTTGAGGAATTATGTTGTTTATTTATGAAGAATGCTACAATTGGCAATCTCTAAAGTAGAATGTGAAAGGTGAAAATTTGCAATTAGATTGCTTTATCATGAGCATTTTGTCTTTGAAATTCAATAAGTTGGTTTAAAATGTCAATGTGATCAACCAATGAGGAAGAAAGAGGAATAAAAAGATGAATAATTCCAAAAGTTACCAACCACAACTTTAATCATTTCTCAAAGGAGTAACATTAAATTACTTTAGTAAATCACTTTTATTTCAATCATGAATTATATATTTAGCCCTATGTTAGAATATGATCAACTTTATGATCTCAAATAACCTAACATTCATTGAAGGGCTCAACTATCACAAAAAAATATTTGAAAATTAAATATCATGAGAATTTAAGTTGCAAAAAATCCACATCACAAATTTAATATGAAAACATTTTTTAGATACCATACCATTAATTTCAAAATCAGAAAATAGCAACAATTAATACCAAAGGATCTTGAAATCCAACCACCAAAATGTTAGAGCTCAAAGCAAGAAACTTGTCAACCTCAAATAATTGCAAAGATAATGACAGGGTTTATAATTAAATTATACTTTAAGCATATGGGGCCAAATTGAATTAACCCCAAACCACAAGGACCATCTTGCAGAAAAATCACACTAGTATCCAATTTATTTATCATATTTTAATTAAGTATTTGTTTCCGTTTAGGAAAGTATATTTTATAGTTTCCAAATTTGCACCTCATTTACCAGATACGTAATTGAAACTGATAAAAAAATCAGAATAAACAAAAGCGGGTCGAGTCCGACAGAGAGAGTCGGTGGAGGAGAAAAATCAAAGCTCAGTAGAGAGAGAAAAAACTCTCTTTTTCACTCTGTGAAATACCGGCGAATCTCCGGCGACATTGCTACCGGAATGTATGATGTCAGTGTACTTCAAAGCTGGATTTTTTTGTAACGTTTGACTGGAGGTTTCCGTCATTGTTTGTATCTAAAAACACCATTTTTTCGTGTGGAAGAAGAGCGGAAAATTTGCCGACTGTTTGCCTGTTTACATTGTTGAAGGTTGGTGTTGAAAGTTTGGTGAAGATTTTCAGATTGCGGTTTTTTTTTTTTAATTTGTTTATGGTTGTACTGTCCCTCCGATCTCACTTTTTGAAGGTAGAGACATGAGCCGAATCTGATTCTATCTTTTGGTTTTCTTTTTAGCCTGCTCCGAGTGCAGATTTTCCTCTCATGATTTTTGAATAAAGTGATGGCTTTTTGTTTATACTTTAAAAAAACTGATTTACTGTATTTGTTGGTGTTGTTAGCTTGTTTTTGCTAAATAAATTGAAGTTTAAGCTTCCATTTTTCTTTGATACTAACCTTTCTACTGCTAATTTATTTTTATATATTCTTATTTTCAGCTTTTTATATATGCATGTGTGTTGAAACGTAAATGATTTAGGGCTCAAATTTGAGTTCTGAAGGAGATCGATTGGGAGAAGTAAACCGATTCTGATCCTGATAATTTTTCTCAAATTTATGAAAATGTGAGTTGTTTGGTGCTTCGATTTTGTAATTTTAATAGGATTTTTGAGAGTTTATCCAGGGGTTGTAGAGAGTCCTAACTTTGATGTTAGGTTTCATGTGAACATAATGTAAATTTCGATGTCTAGTCTCCACAAAAAAGTGTTGTCTTTGTTATTCTTTCTGCGCTCATTCCTTTTTCCTTTTAGCTCCCCATTAATCTATGCATTTCTGGTGGTCTTTAAACAACAGTCTTTATCTTTCATTCTCATACTCCCTCTATTTTATCACTCGGTCATCTATTGCTTCTGATGCTGCAAGCGTGCTAGGCTAACTTTGCCCCTTCAATCTCTTTTCTTATATATTTCTTTGATTATTTTTGGGTGGTGGTTGAAAATTTGCAAAAGTAGCTAAACTTTATCTGATTTTATATTCGAAGCTGCAGATGTTTCTAATTACTTTCCTTGCTAGTTCTTGTTTCTTTGTTGCCTTTAATTTTGTTCTTATCAAAATTCAAATGTTATGTTGCAGATTTTTCTGTAACTGATGCAGAGGAGTGTCCCTTAGCAGGTATTGAAATGATTGGTACTTCTCAGAATGGCAAAAATTGCAACTTTGATAAAACGTACCCAGGATGCCTGGGAAGAATGGTGAACCTCTTTGAGTTGAACATTGGGGTATCTGCAAACAGGCTTCTCACAGATAAACCGCATCGTGATGGTGCTCACTTTTTTTAATTGTCTTTTCTACTATTTTTTGTAATATCCTTACTGAAGTTTGGAGTTGTCATGTTGGCAATGTGCCATTAGATATTGTTCATCTCATTAAACAAATGATTTCTGTTACAGAACATGCTTTAGAGGGTTATTTTGACCTATAAATGTGGTTGTCTTCGTAATAGTTTCTTCTGGTCTATTGTCAGTTTTAGTATGCTTTACAATTTCTTTCGAAAAATATTTCCGGGGCTAAAATTATTTGCATGTGTGAATAACAAAAACTAATTATTTAAATTCTTCGTTGCCCTACATAATTTTTGGCATGTGAAACTGTTTTCCATATGATAGGTTCCTCTTTTTTCTTTTGCTTTATATATTTTTTCCTCTTGTTCAATGTTGGGGCAATGAATTTTTTTTTCTGTCATTATGTATAAGTAGATCATAACCGACCCCACATAGTGGGATAAGGTGCAGTTGATGATGATGTATAAGTAGATCATAACTCAAGGTTGCTAAGTAACACTGTTGCGACCGATTCACAGGTTCCCCTGTCTCAAGGAGCAAATCGGATGTATCAAGAATGAGTCCACCTCTTGGTCAAATAGAAGAAAAAGTGGTAAAATCTCCAAATTATTAGTATCACTAAGTTAGAGCTATATATAGAAGCTTATCCCCCATATATTTTACATATTTTTTTCAGGATACTGAATATTTTCTTCTGATTTGTGGCTTGCAGATTGTATCTGAGTTAAAGAACACTTCTTCAAACAGAAAATCAAATGGGACGCCCATGAAGATGCTCATTGCGCAAGAGATGTCCAAAGAAGTAGACTCCAAGCGCAGTCCACCTAATTTAGTTGCGAAATTAATGGGGCTTGATGCCCTTCCACAACAGGAACCTGAACCAGCGATAAAAAGAAGCCATTTTAAAGGTCATTCTCGATGTCATTCAGAGACACCTATGAGTAACTGGGAGCAACAGAATAAATTCTCTCAGCCAAATGAATACAAAGATGTTTATGAAATATGGGAGCAACCACATAAATTTACTCATAAGGGAAGATACGTGGAAACTACAAATGACAAAAGGATGGCTCTTGTTCGTCAGAAGTTTGTTGAAGCAAAACGCCTGTCTATGGACGAAAGACTTCGCCAATCTAAACAATTCCTAGATGCATTAGAAGTTTTGAATTCAAACAAAGACTTATTTCTCAAGTGTCTGCAAGAGCCAAACTCAGTGTTTTCTCAGCAACTCTACACTCTGCAGTCTATTCCTCCTCCTCCAGACTCAAAGCGTATCACCGTTCTTAAACCTTCAAAAATGGCAGACAGTTATAACTTTACTGGATCTGGGAATAGAGAAGGAAAACAATTGAAAAAGGTGCTTTTCTTCAGCTGAATGATTTGGAGAAAAGCCATCTGGAAAGTTCCCCTCCTGCAAATTGGAAAAACTATGAAAATCTCACTCAACCAACTCGTATAGTAGTTCTCAAACCAAGCCTGGAGAAAATATTTGATGATAAGGCTGTGAGTTCTCCACAGTCCCAATCGGCAAGAATACACAATGAAGACTTTTTTGGGGACGTAGAAGACAATGAGAATCAGGAATCAAGAGAAGTTGCAAAAGCAATCACACAGCAAATGCGTGAAAAACTCGGCAGGCACCGTAAAGATGAAACCGTGATGTATTCAGTATTTTCCAATGGCTATGTGGCTGATGAAAGTTCATTCAATAAATCAGAAATCGAGTATCCTGCTGGTAATCTCAGTGATTCAGAAGTAATGTCTCCTATATCTAGGCACTCTTGGGATTGTGGCAACAGGCTGGGTAGTCCATTCTCATCCTCCTCTTTTAGTAGAGCATCTTATTCTCCCGAGTCATCAGTTTGCAGAGAAGCAAAAAAACGCCTCTCTGAAAGATGGGCCATGATGGCATCTAATGGGAGTTGTCAAGAACAAAGACATATTCGGAGAAGCTCCAGCACGTTAGGTGAAATGCTTGCTCTTTCGGAGGCAAAGAAGGAAGGGAGTTCTAATGAAGAACCCAAGGATTCAAATTCTCTCGTAGTTAATGAACAGAGAGCGGATGAAAATGTGGATAATTCACCGAGGAATCTCATGAGGTCGAAATCTCTTCCTGTATCATCATCTCAGATTGGAATTAGGCTCAATGCCAAGAATTCAGTTTCAATCAACGGGAAATTAGAAGTTCCTAAGGAGGACACAAAGGCAAGAAGTGTTAAATCGTCATTCAAAGGAAAAGTTTCAAGTTTGTTTTTCTCAAGGAACAAAAAAGCTAGTAAAGATAAATCTCTTGGATCTGAAACCAAAGACGAACTACGCTCCTTTTCTGGAGAAATTAGCACCAATAGAACTGAAAATCTTGTTGACAAAGTGCCCGGCCATTCATCATCGGCCCCGCCGGAGCCATCAAGTAAAGCATCTTTTTCAAATCTAATTTCCAAGCAGGGCGTGATATCTCCTGAGGTAATTTCAATATATTTTTGGATGATTGTATCAAATGTTTGTTCACTTGATGCATACTTTATTGGGTGGTCACACATTAGTAATGTAAGAAGCCTTTTTCGTGTTGTTTCTTCCTAGTTCTTTTATGATGAATCGTCAAACATATTGAAATTATTTGAGGTGGATTTTTTTCACATAAAAGATGTTAGTTTGGTTAATAGTTCCAATAGCGTTTGCCATGATATTTGACTACTCGTGATTGCAAGATGTTAATGGTCAATACTCTCTTTTTCTTATCTCGATCTTAATCGCTAAATCATTTATTTATTCTGAACTCGAAAACTGGAGACTAAACTGTACATTTTTACCTTTGCAGACGCAATTGTCCATGTCAAAATCTATTGCACCTGGAAACCCTGGTGAAAATCAGGACCAACCAAGTCCAATATCAGTCTTAGATCCACCCTTCGAATCAAATGAACATACATCAAAAGTGTTCCCTCATTATGTCGAGCCTGGACACGGTACACTCTTTCATCTAAATTTCGCACTTAAATGCATATAATATTTTTAATGTATTATCTAATCAGATTGTAAATTATTTGTCCAACCATCATTTCAGGCTACGAGTTACCACTTAATTGTATCACTTCAAACCTGATTGACAAATCACCACCTATAGGCTCCATCGCTCGAACCCTATTATGGGACGAGTCAAGCATGGACACATCCTCATCATATCCCACAAAGGAACCGTTAACCACCCAAGACGAAAACGAACAAGAATGGTATTTCTTCGTTAAGACATTGTTATCCGCGGCTGGTCTACAAGACGAGGTTCAAATTCAATCCAACTCATTTTTATCCAGATGGCACTCACCCGAAAGCCCATTAGACCCATCATTAAGGGATAAGTACATAAATCCAAACGATAAGGAAACACCACACGAGGCCAAACGAAGGCAAAAGAGATCAATGCAAAAACTCGTATTCGACTGTGTGAACGCAGCCTTAGTGGACCTTTCAGGGCACGGGACGGACTCGGCCCAACATGGATCCACGTTGTTGGACGAGGTGTGGGCCCGTATGAACACATTGTTTTCGTCGGGCGATTGCGGGGACGAAACCGGCCTGGTGGTGGAGAGGGTGGTGAGAAAGGAGGTAGTGGGTAAATGGTGGATTGAGAATTTGAGATTGGAGATGGATATTTTAGGAAAGGAAATTGAAGGGAATTTGCTGGAAATGCTTTTGGAAGAGGCGGTGGTTGAATTTTGACAGGTAAGACAGTGATTTGGCTTATATATTCTTTTGGCAACATGTATTCATACTTGTTAGTTCAACAATTCTATTGTTCTTGTATTATGTTTTTTTTTTTTACACGACAATATGGTCCCCCAGCCCCATATCTATATTGCTGAAAATATCGTCCACTTGCATGTTATGGAGTCTGGGACCTCTCCTATGTATATTATTTGTATTTTTTAATTTTTTTTTTTTGCCAACACCAAAATGATGTATAACTTGTTTAATAAATATTAGTATGGTATATATGGTCTGGGATTGTCTTTATTATCGGATGGTCAATGGTGATGCCCTGGTCATTTTCGCTGTATTCTGTAAATTATATTCTGTAGATCATAGTTGGTGAGCTTATTTTAACCTTTTCCATATGCCTAGGTATGTGATTATGTGTGTTCTTTTGCTGGTTAATGGTGAGATTCTTTAGCTCATTCTCAAGTAATTTTCAAATTCAGATACTAATGAGAAAAAGGAACTTGTTGCTTTAACTAATAAGTTACTGAGCTCCTACTAGATGAGTACAGTATTGTGTAAATGGATCAGAAGACACTGAATGAGTCTTTACTAGTTGTGAATGTTGAATGACTATCCCATCTAAAAGCTTAATTATTAGAGAGGTGGGTCATTTAACATTTATTTACTCAACACGCCGTTTATAAAGTATAAGACCATCTCCAGTTTGCACAAGTTTAGTGTAGATTTAGTACTATTTGAGTTGCATAATTTGCACTTTGTCTTCAGTAGTTTGTATTAAATTCTGCACTAAAAAGGAATATTCCATAATATTTCATTTTAGTGCATATTTTAATACGCTAAAACCATTCATTTAAAATAAAAAGAAAAGAACTTTTTAATGTGGCTACAATGTTGCACCATTTCTAGCGTATAACTGTTCACATCTTCAAAATGGCGCCGGCTTTGGTGCAGTGCTTGAGCAAGTTTTTACTCCAGATTGAAGATAGAGCACTCTCTTGTAGATGATCTAACACATGAAACATTTTTATGGCTGACAGTGAAATTTGAATTCAGGGCCTATTGTTCGGTTTGACTCTAATACCATATTAAATTATCACCTCATCTAAAAGCTTATGTTAAAAAGGCTAACCATTTGATAATCTAATACTATATTGAACGATCACTTCATCAAGTTAGTCATTTAATATTTAATCACTCCAACGATCGCCTATAGTCACCTCTTTCTCTTATGCTTCTTTTGGCACAACGAGGTGCAATTTATCGACAAGAAACCACCTGAATGGGATCAAGAATTTTCAAATCGCAATAGATGGAGGCGTACTTAAAAAAAGAGGATGAACTTCATCCCTCATGCGTCCATCATCATTCTTTGACCAGAGCTTTGTGGAGGAGGTGAATAACGGATGTGTCTTTTTTAAAGCAAAAATAATCGAGTGTCTTCTTAAATAGCATAAACCAGTCACCACACAAGAACTTCCTCCACCCTATTTACCAGGAAGACTCGAATCTCCACGATGTGGGCCAGGAAGCAGACAACACGTTTCTCAGCTCCTTTACCAGTGAATGGAGGCGTACTTGCACATTATCTTGGAAGTCTTATTAGATGCCAAATTATTTCCACGTTATTATAGTAAGGTAATAATAACAAAATCATACAACGGCACCGAAAAAAGCAGAATCCCAATGTCCAACTTTTCTGAACTTAATTTCGTTTTTGAGGGAAAAAATTTGACATGGACAGAGATCTTATGTTATGTGTGTGCAGTGGAAACAGCTAAATGATAATGACATTTGAGTGTGAGAGCATCACATGGCAACGAAATTATTGCATATTTGGATTGTATTGCTAACTTTCACCAGCATACCGTGTGCACCGATTAATTTGTTGACCCACCAAATCCCTAATATCCATTCAATATGAGAATTTCGGTTTATTGTGTGGGTCTCCAATTTATAAACGTTGAAATTCAGTTCTTTTTAATTGCTACGAGTAGCCAACATCAATTACCTCGATTTTGACAATAACCTTATAGGCTATAGGCTATAGCTCAAGTATAGGTGTCAAATGGACAGGATTGGGATGGAAAATCGGCCCTGGCGGACCAAACAATATCGGGCCGCTAATTTCAGAATCCAACTTAATTACACTTTGATTTCTGTCCGGTTTTTTAACCTAATTTGTCGGACTTTTGAGGCCCAATTTTTTCGGGTTTGGAATATTACAACACAACCCAAGATAAAAATATCGATCACATCAAAAGACATATAGCTCAACTGCCAAGTGATATCAATTAACTTTTATAAGTTTTTTTTACCAAAGTTTGAATCGCTTTTTTTGGTTTCTTTTTTATTTATCCCTTCAACTAGGGGTGGCAAATTGTGTTATCGTGTCGACACGATAAGGACACAGTCATAAAACAAAATATAAGGATTTTTTTTAAAAGTTAACAAAACACGAAAATTTTAGGTATTACAAACGCGATTTTTCTTTGATAGTGACACAATAAGTCAAAAACAAAAAGAAAATAATTTATATGTTAATACACGATAACAAATTAAATATTACGGTATTACGTACAATACACGATACAAACACACAAAATATCGAGGTTATCGTGTCACTAATTAAACGTGACATTATCGTGTTCATGTTGAATCATTATCGTGTTCTAACAAAATTTTCATGTTAGTTTGTGGTCATTATCGCGACATTTATTATTTGTGTCATGATTTTAAACACGTAAAAACACGAACACAACACGAAAATTTTCATGTCCTTATCGTTTGATACGATAAGGACCACGAACACTATAAAGGCAAAAAACTAACCCGCTTATTTTCCTATTGTTTTTTTTTATCGTGTAAAAAAATTGTCACCCCTACCTTCAACCACTCATTCCAACTTATTAAAAAAAAAAACACCTCGATTATGAAGAATCACATCAAAGCAAATAGCACCATCAGAAAGTTGCAATTTTTTTTCTGGGATAACTAGAAAAATTACCCCCACGCTTAAGTCTAATAACAAAAATACTAGTTATCTTTAAAAATTACAAATACCCCATTAAGGTATTATAATCACCTCTATGGAGTTTGTATTTGCTTACCAACTATCTATTCTTGAGGGTGCAATAATATAAACATATATTAACGAGGTATTTGTAATTTTGAAATACAGTTAGCTGGTCTCTGTTTTGCTCCATGAGATTTTCACTTTTCATGCCTTTAAAGTACTATCATTAACCAGTCAAAAACTTATTTCATTCAAAAAGTTACTATAAAGAAGATTAATAATTAATTAATAATTCGTAATTTTTACTCAACAAGGCCCAAACTCTTATTTGCATATTTTGGGCCGTGGGCTGGCGGTAGAGTACTCTCTTGAAGCCCACCTAGACCACTAAATTTGTCAAAAAATATTCTCATCTCTGGACTCAAATGACTAGAGTATAAATGCATTGAGTCGAGCCGAGCATAAAACTATTCAAATTTATATGAATTTTAATTGAACTTTAAAAATTGTGTTTGAGCTTGATTTGATTATTATTTGAATCGAGTTCAAACGAGCTTTAGTCAAGACGAACACGAATCAAACTCGAGTAGCTTGATATTTTTATACATATTTTATTTTATTTTTACTAATCGAGCTCGAGTTGAGCTTTACATCTTATCGAACGGAAAAATATATTTAAACTAGGTACATTATGTTAACAAACTAAGCTCTCATGAGCTTTTAGCAAGATATCGGTTCCAGTACGAAGTAGTTTGGTTCGTTTTTCAAGCCTAATCTTTGTTTCCTAATTTTACTTTAAATTAAAACAAAATACTCAATTCAACTAACATTTGATCCATTTTCCCACTTCCCTCCACCCCCGCCGGCATATGTCGGAATTAGGGTAAAAAGGGGATAAAATCTTCAGAAGAATATCTGCGGACCTCCGTAGTTCGTTGGATTCTTTTGCACTGTAATTGGAATCGCTATTACGAAAATTTAGTGTCAAGCAAATGGACGGAGTTCCAAGACTAGTTGATTTATGTATGGCCGCCATTGCTGATGAAGTAATCCAAGGTAACTATTGGTAGCTATTAATTTAAGTTTCATTAGTGATGAGAATTTCAGTGTGTAGTTTTGCCTTTTTTATGGGCTATTTCTTTTGAGAACGACTATAATGCATTTCTGGAATGAGTTTTGATGCGTATATCTCTTCTTCTCTTTCATGGTGTTGCTCACGTTTGCAGGGGATGATAATAGTGATATTCTTATGGTTATTTATGAACTTCCATCAGAATTGTTCGAGAGTTTGTTGCCGCGCTTGCCTCCGTTGGCATTGCAGAAGTTACAGGAAAACTTGTGAGTTCGTGACCTCTAACTATGGAAATAATCCCTTTTAAAAAATAGTTAAATTATACTTAAACACACTCGACTTTCTCAAGAGTTGTAACTTGAATGCGCTTCTAATCTTATCAATATAGGCATGTGAAATATGTATTTTCCTACGTTCTGCATCTTCGCTTTAGAAAATAAAAAGCATCCGACTATCATGCTACAGATCAACAATTTGTTTTGCTGGTGTTTATATTTAAGATCAGTTGATGGCATGGAGAAGCTCATGATTTCTGTTCAGAAGTCGTCTGAGCTAACCCAAAGTCATATAGCATGTAGAGGAAATATATAACCTGCTTTTTTATCTTGATACAGGCCATTTAACTTCAGGGATAACTTTGAAAGTGCATATGATTACCGTATAGACTGTCGAAAACGTAGAAGGTTCGAAAGAAAGGTGCATCTGATATTGCAAATGTATATTTTACACGTGTAGAAAAGTAACTTGCAGAATATCAGTGTGAGGATATCATTTTGACAGATATGGGGTTTTAGATACAACATGGCGTGCACTATACAAAGTTCGTTGGCCAGGTCTTGGTCAGCAGAAGCAGGCTGTACATTGGTTGGATAAACATGATGCAAACTATGACTCGATCGATGATTGGCAGCAGATGTACTGGGAGGCACATTTGCAAGAGTATACTTAATGATCGAATAGTTTGAGTGATACAATATTCTTTAATTGCTATCAGTTAATTAGTTACGGAAGATCTGACCAATGACCATGTTCTTATTACCAGTTGTGTAGATGCTGTAGCAGAAACAGCTTTACTCCCATCTTATGATGGTTCTATTGGGGAAATACAAATTCCAGGTCTGTTGGTCTTGCTCCCTTTGATTCATGTGTATATCCTTGCTGCTCAAGCTATGCAGAAAACTTAATACAATAGAAAAACAGTTTGGCTATATGGGTGAGGGTTTATTAATGTTTGAAACCCAAAATTAACTAATTCTTCTCCCTGGTATCTTGTTTCATGCATCCTCTTGTATGCTTGCCAGAGCATCAAACTTCTTTTATATACTTAACACAAACTTTTCTGGTCATGCCCGCGTGAACATATTATCCCATTTATTATTGTAAGATGCTTATAACTGTTTAATTTTGAAGAATACTTTTAGGAAGAATTATAATAGTATTATGCATAGAGAACAAAGCCCGAAGAAGTTGATATGTGTTTCACTGTGTACAGATGGCATACTGGAACACATTGGTTGCAAGGATCACCTGGTTAAGTTGACACACAACTATCTCAAATTCTCTTACCATTGCCAGCAATTTGGTGTTTTTGCCAGGTAACGAAGAATAAATTCGTAAACCATGTTGTATTTTTTTCTTTTTAAACCAACGGACTGCTTCTCACTTAACTTGGCTGCTTTATTTCATGTTGTTACTGAGAACTGATAATGAATAAGCGTTCAGTATCTATTTCCATGTTCTGCTTTATACACATTATCCGTATAGAGTTATCGCATCTTTCATATATATATAGTTGTAATATTAGGATACTAGATTTTGTTGTGATACATTTGTTTCTGTTGCAGACAGCTAAGACTCCCAAATGCACTCTGTGTTGCAGAAACTTGTGTAAGTTGCAAATTTTATTTGGTTATAGATCAAATGACCATGCATTGTAATCTTTATTAGACAGTTGCTGTTAGTAACACTGAAAATCTGGCTTTTTCAATATTGGCTGTCATTACCCCTTAAATGGAAGTTTCTTATACATAACTATCAAAAATTGATTGATAGCCGCTAGTGCTTGGTCCATATATTCCTTACTGAAGTTTATTCTTCAAAGAGTCTTTTTTCTTTCTCTCTCTCTCTCTCTCTCTCTCTCTCTGTTTTTTTTTTTTTTTTTTTGAACCAAGGCTGTCCTAATATTTTATTAATGGACTAGTGGGCTCTCTACCGTAATGTCAATGTAGTTATGGAGACTAGCAGTTCCTTGCTTATGCTGTTTGTCAAACTTGAACATTTGCTTTAAGAAAAGTTGCCTTCTCTCTGCGGCAATACCATAACTCCTCTTTACAACTGCTTAAGTGTTTCTGTTCTCATTTAAGATGTATCTATTTTATTTCCTTAAAGAATGGATTCACTGCTTTCTTTCCCGAATCTAATCTATTGACCAAACCTTGTTGAATAAAACTTGTGATTTCATGATTGTTTATCAACTCCTGTAGAAAAAACTGAGCCTATATTTGTCATTGTGAAATATAATCTTCTGGAGATGATTCACATTCTACATATGTTCATCAAGTTAGGAATCAGGGAAAATAGTGATTTAACTATAGTAGAATTTTGTCATTTTATTCCTTTTATCAATAACTTGTACTCTGTTGCAGGACTTGTTACAGAGCAGTAAGTTGGGAAGCCTGGAACTTCAGTGGATTAAATCCAATGACCATGTAATCTCTTTTTACTTTTCTTTCCGTGTTTATGCACCTGTAACTTGTAATTTTGTTAACAGATGAAATAACCCAATTTTCGTATGTACCTGTGCATAATAAAATGAACCATTGAGTGCTTTTCTCATGCTTGCCCTAGTGTATTAGTTTTAACCAACTGAATCATGCTTTCTAGTCATTGGTAGAATTCAAGAGTTAAGTTTCGGAAACATCTGCTGATGTCAGCCATATTAGATGATATCATGATAAGAACTTAAAAGAGAATGAAAATTAAACAGGAATATGCATAAAAATTAAACAGGAATATGCATCTATGATCTATCAAAATGTTTACACCAACTCAAGACCTGGAGTCATTTTTTTCTGTTGTTTTTGTTTTTTTGTTTTCTCTGTGCTTTTTATATCTTTTATCTGCATATGCTGTATACTGGAATAGTGATCGCCATCAAGAGATAGCCTTAGGTAAAATGGTGATGCTTTGGTGCATTTGTTTCTGGACTCATAAAAACCAGTCTTGCTTTTATTTAATACGTGTGTTTCCTGCTCATTTGTTGCCGACTAGCTGAAAAGAGAAATGGAAGTGTATTTTCGCTCGGAATACTTCAGCTCTCACTTGAATGATTCTAACTTTACTGGTGTTGGCAGCATAATTAGTTACAGCTCCAGTATGATGGGATAATTGGCATTGTGATGATGAAAATGAATGCAATAAGACAACTGTTCTCTTTTTATATTAAAAAAATTATCCAGATAAGCTGGCTGCTGTTTTTTTTTTTTTTAAAAGAACAAAAACCTGAGTTGATGTATGCTATTATATAATTGAGGTCACCATTGGGATATCCAATGCACCATTTATTGATGAATTTCTTTTGTTTTGTCTGGTCATGCTGCTTCACCAAACATAATTTCTCAGGTAGAGGGATTGTGTAAACTTCTAAACCAGAACAGTGAGACTCTGAAATCAATTGACTTTATCCATTGCAAGCTTTCTCCAACTTTCATCAATGCAATTTGTGATTCGTTGCACATGAATGGTCTTCAAGCACATGGAGTTGAGCATTTCTCAATCAAGAGATCAAGCTTCCTTCAAACTGATTCATCTCCCATTCCAGTTGGATTGATATCTTTCTTAACATCTGGAAGGTATGCGCGTAGACAAATTACATTTCAAGACACTTAAACCATTTGAGGATATAGTGGTACATTGAATCTTGTTTTCGCTTTTCCTGCATGATCGTAGCAAATCAGTAGAAAGTTTACCAAGCACCTGTCCTTTTATTGTGCAATTTATGATTTGCGTCTGACTTGTATATTTACAGTCTTTATGTCAATTAGTCTGTATTGGCTTTGATGATGCAGTGTGGGCAACTTTGCAATGCTTTCTCTATCTTTAACATGTTAATCTTGCAGTTTTTTTAGCCACCTGGCACCTAGTTATTACTTTTAGAGAAATTCTATGTTTCCGTTTAGATGGTTAGCTTTAAGGCTAATTCTGTATGGTCCAAGTGCTTCACCTGTGTTTATGACATTGTTTTCAATAAATTGATGCTCAACTTTGCCAGATTTTATGACATGGTTATATAATGTTGTTTGTATGAGCTTCTTTCATAGTCCATTATTGGTTTTTGACAGCCTGAGTAACTTCATATGCTATGAGATAGCTGATGTAATTTTACTATTTAAGTTATTTTTAGTATTTACCTTTTGTAATGAGAGCAGTCATGATTGGGCTCTGTATGGGACCATGCCTCGAACAATCATAGATTCTTGTTAACATAAAGGATCTAGGATCTAGCTTTTGGCATTTTCTCAGTTCCGTATATTTGGTTCAGCATCTTAGTATTCTTCTTCTTCTTCTTCTTCTTCTTCTTATTATTATTATTATTATTATTATTATTATTATTATTATTATTATTATTGTTGTTGTTGTTGTTATGACATGGTAATCTCAACATCAGATAACTTCTATTTGGACCTAAATTCATTCATGGCAGGTCCTTGCATTCATTAACCTTATGTGATGACCAACTGGGGCGAAATTTTGCAAGGGCGATTTTTAATTCCCTCCTTGATGCTTCAGCTAGTATATCCAAGCTAGACCTTTCAGAAAATAATGTTAGTTGGTCATCACTTGATTATGCTGTCTCTCTTATTCAACACTGTGGTAAAATCATAATTCGAGATGTTATTGTAGATTTCCGGTTTCCTCTCCCAATTTCGGTGGAGATTATCAAGTAGCCCTCTTGGAGTAGGCAAGTCATTGAAATCATTACGAGTGCTCAATTTAAGGTAACTTAATAAGTATACTCAAGGTCTTCTGTTCATGAAGATGTAGTTTTTTTTTTCCGGATCTAAAAACTTGTTCACCTCTCTTTATAGCTTCCATGAGGACATTCTTTCATTACATTACCTGAAAGTATCCTACTTTGACTTTACAAATGTGTTTTTGAGACATTTACCATTATTCATTAGAATACTGTGTTATTGATGAGAGACATTATGTTTATCTCATAGATAACTAGCATAATATTGTAGATTCTCCAAAAGCACGTGCCATTATTCAACTATATCAGGCAGTTCAATAATATTGTTAGTAACTTTGAATATACCATAATATAAAATGCCATAAGGCTGAAGATCTTCTTTTTGTGTTTTATCATTTGGTAAGAGATGTCTTTTATGAAGCATAAAAAGTCAATGTAAGGGGACAAAGATGGCAGCAATAAGCCTTCCTGTTGAATAGCCTGCCAAAAGGCTTGAAAAGATAATCAATATCTGTCTGTGAGAAAGCATAAGTCTTCCGTTGGCTTTAAACATGTTCCGTGCTAGTGAGTCTATAATATGGCTGCTGGGAAGGTAAATGATCCTCTTTCTTTTTGGACATGGGAATATGTTTTTTGAAAATTAAGGACTTTCATTCTTCTCACATCTCAAATTTCAGTATTATGAAATGTTTTACCAGCAGGAGGTCCCTGAACAAAATAATCCTGCTAAGACTTCGATTTTTTTTTTATAAAAAAAAAAAAAAAATATACGGAAAGAGAATAGACGGGGAAACCTTGACCTATTCTGTGTCTATCTCCCGAAATTTTTCTTGTTTTCCACCAAAACAAACTGAACGCAACTGGTGCGGATGTGTATATTTAATTGATCGTTTTGGCAGACGGCAGTTCACTTAATGCTTTCTGTATGAGATTGTTCTCGACACATGCAATAGAATTTTTTTTTAAACTTTGGTGCAATGAAAGTTTGTAGTATAATTTTTGGTGCATTTAAAACTTTTGGTGTAAATTCAGGTCTTGTAACTTAGTGAGAGATGATGTGGAGTGTCTCAAACAGGCTCTGGTTCACATGCCTAATTTGGAGAATCTTGATTTAAGTGACAATTCTATCGAGGATGGAATCAGGTTCGTTGGCCTTTTCATGCCTTCCGCTTATAGATTTTCTGAAGCTTTTGTGCACGCTTATCTCAATGTAGAATTGGTCCTCTAAATTATTGTGCATGCTTAGTGGCCCCTTCAGGCACTGGTTTATATACGCGTGACTTATAAAAATTATTTTCCAGGAGTCTGATCACCTATTTTACTGAGATCTCTGGCAGAGACTCGCCTTTTTCTGATTTGAAGCTTGAGAATTGTGAGCTTACCTGCAAGCAAGTTATTGAACTTTTAGGAGTTCTTTCAACTATGAAGAAACCGCTTAACGTGCTTTCAATTAAAGGCAATAGGCTTGGCAGGTATAGTTGCAGAGTAATGTTATCCGACGTTTCTGATATTTCGTTGTGAGTGAATTGTATTGTCACGATGTTTTGGTTTATTCCAGTAAAATTGGGGCACCATTGGGAAAATTTTTGTGCACTGGTATCTGTTCCCTTGATGTTGAAGACATTGGACTTGGCTCTTCTGGTTTTCTGGAAGCAGTCGAGGAAATATTAAAGGAATTGAAGATTGCTTACATAAATATAAGGTCAACCTATATGTCACCTTTTTTAATAATTATTTTGGTCTGTTTTTCTTGTGTTATGTATAACTGATGACGTGACGTTTTAATAAACTTGTTACAGCAATAACCAAGGTGGGATTGAAGCTGCAAAATTCATTTCAAGCCTCATTTCACATGCTCAAAAAATTGATGCAATTGATGCAAGATATAACTTAATGCCTCTGGAGTCGATATCAGTAATATCCTCTGGCTTGAAAGCCTCAAAAGGTGGCTAATCTCAATCATACTTTGCAATGAATTAAATAAAAGTAGCCAAAGTGTAAAATACTCATAATTTGATGTTTTTATCTATCATATGTGCTCAAATGTTTCATTTACAGGAAAACTGAAGCATCTGGACTTGGCTGGAAATAGTTTCTGTGATCAACTTGCTGATGCCACGTCTGTTTTGGCTGAATTTCGAATGCATGGACATTTTGCCCTTAATCTTTTATTATCGGCTGCTCCAAACGTACCATACGACAATGACCCTTAGCTGCTGCATCATGGGTACACTTCTCAACTAAATTAAGATTCACAACCCTAATTGATGCCCTGAAGTTGCTTCACTAAAAGTAAGTTTGAACATTTTGCGCTAGTAAAGAAATATGAAATATGACATCCTTCAACATCGGAAACCGTGCTGATTTAAATTTTTGTGCTTCCATTATATGTATTTATCTGTAAAATTAGTCATAAGTCTAAACGCTAGTACACAACCTATATATGATTTTTGACAGTGTGAGATTGCTTGGATTCTGTTGCTAAAAATGAAAAAACTTTGTTCAATTTGGTTATTTGTGACTTGCTACCATTCATTTGTTGATTTGTTGCTTGATCTTTTACATGTGCACCTGTCCTTTTGGACGGGCCGTATTTCAAAGTAAGGTGTTAATGTTTATTTCTCTCAAGATAATTACAAAAATTACCCTTAAGGTTCGGTCTAATTACAATATATATATATATATATATATATATTTGTATTTTTGTAACAAACACCTCCCTACTTAGTATTTAGGTTGTAATTTGTCGAATAGAAACAAATATCAATGACGTATTTGTAATTTTAAAAGATAGTTGGGTTTTCTGTAATTAGAGTAAACCTCAAGGATATTTTTTGAATAACCCTTTCTCTCATACAAAACTATAAGAATTGAATAGTGATGCTTAATAATAGTTTAACTTATCAGATCTCTGTTAGACTGTAGCCAAGCTGTAAAGGGCAACCTATTCTTAACAAATTTTGGGATAATACCAACATAATAAAGCCTATGTCCAAAAAGTGGTTGTTAGCCTGGCTTTGTCATGAAGTTGGTCTTCGTTCTGTATTCATTTCTATATTATGCTAATCATTCTCCTTTGAATCTTATCCTTAACTACCCTAATTTAACAAACATGATATGATAGAACTCATTAAATGCTTGCTTAGGGGGTTTTTGCAAACACTTCGCTTTTAGAGGAAGTGATTTATTGCCGCAGAAAGCGGCAAGTAGTTGAGAATCAGAAATTAGCAGTGTTTGCAGATAGAAATTGAAAATTGATTAAGTTAAATAGAGTGTTTGGTGGGGAATTGCTTAAATATTTATTAGAAATCTAAAGTACATCTCCCCCTTTTTTTAATTCTGATTATATGAAGCAGAAGTTGATATTGCAAACACTAAACGATGAGAATCACTTTTGTTTTAGTGTGGCAATCACTCCCTTAGGTTTTATTTGTGAAACTAACCATCCTATGTTGTGGTTGAATGGATCTTATCAACTTTGTTGCCCAAAAACCAAGTTCACATTGATGGAGACCAATAGGAGCCTTAATAAAACTGGTCTGGCTAATAAATGGCAAAGAACAATTTCTAGTGTCCATGGATTCTTTACCTCATGTATTTATTATATATTGGGCATCTTTTCATAGGCTAATGATGATGGATGAAATAGTTTAAAAGCCATACATGATTGTATTTATTAACTTCTTTCATACTCTTGGGTTAAATTATGATGTTTGATTGACATTTCAAGATTGGTACTCAAATTCAATCATTGCTTCTGCAAATCTTTTTTTCCCCACATATGTAAAGGTTTTTTCTTCATGCCCATCTTTAAATTTTTAATATATATGTGAATTGTGATAACTGATGAATAATTCCAAAAGTTCCTAGGTTGAGTATAATAGTATATTACTGATTATATTGTGGTAGGTTTATTTACTTATTAGTTAATTGACTCCATCCATGATACTCGACTCAATCGGTCGTTAAATGCCCTTTAGAGCTCGATTCGTTAACATAATAAACCAAGATTAAACACATTTTTTCATTTGATATAATTCAAAGCTCCATTTGAGTTCTACTGATTAGTAACAAAATAATATGTGTGAGAATATCAAACTCTTCGAGCTCGACTTGTGTTCTGCTCGACTACTCGTTTAAGCTCGACTCGTGTTCTGCTCGATTCTATTTTCAATAAAAATTGAAACAAGCACTCACCGGCAGTGCCTCTCCCCCAAAATAATTCTCAATGTTTTATTTATGAATTTGGGCCATTGGTTTTTATGGGTCTGGTTCACTACATCAATCAAGTATTCAAGAGAAAACATAAATAATTATATTAAAACGCTTATAAACATAAAACAAATTATTCATTATTTGGTGATTTCGGCTATCAAAATAAAATTAATAGATTGATAAATTTATTAAGTGCTTAAAACGACAAAAATGCATGAAAATCTTTGTCCTACTGATCGCCGACGTCTTATGATCGGCTGCGCTTTTTCATTTTTTACCCTTTTATTTTTGTCTTGATTGCTTTCGCTGCCTAAGCATTTTCAATCTTTATTATTTTTTTTTTTGAGAAAATGGATTTTCATTTTTTGAGCAATAGATGTCATTTCCAAATCATCATATCAATAGGGAGAAATTGACCCCTACTCGGAATAGATGTGGAATAAGACAAATCATCATTTAGTCTTATATGAGTCAACTTAACAACATTTTAAAGCTTTGATGTAGAATACAATTGTTGAAAATATTTAAATTATGATTGATATGCAATTACATTTTAATAATGTGTGGAAGCGAAGTTATTCCATCTATTTATATATTACCAATTATAAATGCCCATTGACGAGGAGTTTTTATAACTCTGGTATCATATTGTAGGGATGACAATGAATCGGGTCGGATGGATCATCCAGAACTCAGGCCCGCCCGTGTCTAGAACGAGGTCGGTGGATAGACCCCTTTTGTACCGTTTTAAATGAAATTAATTAAAAAAAATAAAAAAAATATTTTCTGCAAAATTTATTATTATTAATTTATAAATATTAGATATAATATAATAATACATAAAATTATATTATAATATATAATATATATGTAAAATATATATGAAAATATATTTTAAAATAAAATACTAGGTGGGACGGAATGGAGTGGGTGCTCGCGGAGCGGAAGTGATACTCAGACTTGACCTGGGATGGGATGACCCAAACGGGCACCCGCATGTATATTAATGATTTCATATTATACCATCAGCATGTATATTAATGATTTCATATTATATACTTGAATTGCATTGATATTATTATAGTAAAAAATGTCAATTATAATATAAAATTGCATTCTGGTACGTTGATTTCACTTACAAATTAAAGGTTTAATGCCTATAGACGGATGAAAACATTTAAAGATTGTGGACTTTTTTTGGTAATTGTTCATTCAATTTTATGTCCCGCTCCATGATTACAGATTATATGTGAAATAGCAACTTTAAATTTATTAAATTATTGTCATTAGGTTGGCATGCCATATTTCGATTAAGTGGATTACAATTTCTCTCTCTCTAGGAGAGTGTCTTTTCTCTCTTGAGAGTGTCTAGGTTTTATTGTAGCTTCCAGCCGTTTTGTCCCCTGTTCTTGGTTTGTCTCCTTGTTTCTTCAATAAAACAGTATCTCTCATGCATTAAAGTCAAGCTTTCTTGGTTGGTTAAAATGTCTTAAATGAACTATTAAATAGGAGGAATGAATGTAATGGAATCTCCAGTACACTGAGCTTTTACAAAAATAGAAAATATTTAAGCTTTAAGGGATCTTGGATTTAAACTTTAACTCTCTGTTTTTTTTCTCTTGCTTTGTCAGTTTGTTATTTGGTACTTCTTTCAATATTCTCCTAACTTTTTTGTTGTTTTTCTCTCTTTCTCTTTTACCCGATATCTGCTCTCCTTTTTCTTGTTCTTTTTTCCAGGATAGTGCTGGAGAGCAGGCTTTAGAGAGTGACTGAGGGATTCTTTTGATGGCTCAAGAGCTGACAAAGAAGTTGCAGGGGTTCACCCTTTCTGCTGCTGAACGAAAAGGTATTGAGCTGGAAGAGAGAGATGTGGAGGGCAGTAAGGAAGAATGCATACGAAGTTTGTTTGGAAAAGTCCTTGGGAATAAGAAGGTGAACTTTACAGGATTGAAGAATACCATGAATGGAATATGGCCTATTGATGAACCTTGTGCCCTTAGAGAGATAGGTTTTAACAAATTTCAGTTCATCTTTCAATCTCAAGTGGACAAGAAGAGGGTCATTCAAGGAAAATTATGGTCATTCGATAATCAGTTTTTAGTGATGAGGGAATGGAAAGAGGGAGTAGATATGAAGAGGGAGAATTTATCTTTCATTGATATGTGGATACAAGTGTGGGAGCTCCCAGCACATTGGATTAGTTCAGAAGTAGGACTTAAAATTGGTAGGCTCTTCCCTGCAACTAAAGATGTCTTCATACCTGAAACAGGGAGCATCAAGGGGAGATATCTGAAAATAAAGGTCTCTGTGGAAATTGAAAAACCGTTGCTGAGAGGTACAACATTGACTCTCAAGGGGGAAACACATTGGGTGAGTTTTAAGTATGAGAACTTGATTGGCTGCTGTTTTTATTGTGGATGGATAGGACATCATGAAAGAATGTGTGAAGAAAGAAAATTTGATATCCAGAATAATAATCTTAGAGAGGGGAGATATGGGGATTGGTTGAAAGCTGAAGACCTAAGTGGAGGATTTAGGTCTGGAAGGAATATTCAAACTAAAGCCCAGTTGTCTCCCTCTAAGTCTACAGACCTGCATAGCAGATAGTGAAAATTGGATCGCGAGAAACAAAACAAGGCGGGTAGGAGAGAATCCATCACCCATCATAGCATAGTGTGCTAATTGATTCGCTTTCTCGGCACTAAGAATGGTATCTGCAGTAATTACAAAAGCGAAGAGGTAGGGAGGTCTGCAATAATTATCGATCCGGAGGAAGTAGGGAATCGGTTGAAAAAGGTTGAGTATCATGGTCGAAAAAGAGAGTGAGAATCCCGAATGATATCTCAAACCAGTCCTCTTCAAAAGGAGGGCGATTTCTCAGAGAGTACTAGTAGAGGCAAGACTTGGTCTAGACAAGTGGGGAGAGGAATAGGTAGAGGGAGAGGGAAGAAAATAGTGGGTAAGGAAAATTGTATTGTAGGGAAAAAAAGAAAGCGTGATCAAATTCAAAGTGGAAGGAGACCTGGGGGGATCTTTGCAAGAGGGTGTTATGAGTAAGAAAATGAGAACAGAGACTAATGTGATGGATTTGGTGGAGGAAGCCACTAATTGGCCCCAAAGTTATCAATGAGTATGTGTGTGGAACTGCAGAGGACCGGGGGCCTCTACGGTTTCCCGATTAAAAGAGTCTTGGAAACTTCACCTTCCTGGATCTTTTATTTTTAAGTGAAACTAAGAAAAAGGTTACTTTTGTTAGAACGGTGTGTAAACAAGATTAAGGATTGGAGATAGATGGCAATGTGTGGAGCCTAATGGTAGAAGTGGGGGTCTTTTATTAATTTGGGGTGAGAATATCAAAGTTATCCAGGATCATAGCATGTTCCTTTTGTATTGAAGTTGAATTCTGAGAGAAGGGAGAAGGATAGTAGATGGGTCATGTATTTGTGTATGCAAGTACAAATGATAGAGAAAGAGGCCTTCAGTGGGATTTTCTTCTTCAAGCTAAAAACAAATGGGGTGACAGTTGGCTACTTGCGGTGATTTCAATGATATTTGTTCCAATTTGGAGAAAAAAGGGAGACTTAGACCGGCTGAGTTTTACAAAATTTAATGATTTCATAAGAGATATGAGGATGCGGGAAATACCACTTGTTGGAGAAGAATTCACTTGGGCAAACAATAGAAGTGGAGAAGGGTTTGTTGAGGAAAGGCTTAGATAGAGCTTTTGGCTCTGCTTTGAATGGTGTATTTGCTTCCCTAAAGCATCTGCTAAGGCAATTTTCGAGTCTCCTCGGATCACTTTGTCTTGTTCTAATTGATGACTTTGAAGATGTTAATAAAAAAAGACATAGGAGATTCCATTTGACAAAAGGTGGGTTGAGCATGAAGAGGTTGAGGTTTAATTAAAAATGCCTGGTCGATTAGTGGTTGGTAATCTTTATGTTTCAAGTTCGAATAAAGTGAAGAGGCTGCAGGATTGAGCTTCTTAAATGGAGCCATTCAAAAGCTTAATGCCCCACCCACCCAAATTGAGCATCCGAAACAGCTCCGCTTCTCTTAAAAATCTTGATGGAGATAGAGATTGGGATCAATGGAACAGTTTGACAAATGAACTCAACCAGGCATACAATGAGAAAGAGGTGTTTTGCGTGAGAAATCAAGGGTCAATTGGCTTAAAGCGGGGATAAAAATACTAAGTACTTCCACTCGATTACTACTCGAGAGGAGAATGACTAATGGAATTTCACAATTAGTGATCGATGAGGGACTTGTCTCGTCTTGAAAGAAATTGAAAAAGAAGTCACATCTTTTTACTCCAAGCTCTTCACCTCGAAGTCGGCTGGCATGCCTTCAATGTCACAATGGAATCCCTCGATCGATATCTCCAGGAGTCAAATCAAAAGCTTATCCTTCCAATCTGTGAAGGCTCAAATTAGACAAGCTCTTTTTGACCTACACCTCACAAGGCTCAGGGGCCTGGATGGTATGAACGCTTTCTTCTTTCAATTCTATTGGGAAGTAGTTAAGTTTGATTTATGTAAAGTCGTTTTAATTTCTTTCATTCTCGGAAAATGCTCAAAAGCATGAATCAAACTCTAATAACTCTTATTCCTAAAGTTAAAAATCCATCCTCTATTTCTCAATTCAGGCCTATAAGCTTATGTAATGTAGTATATAAGATTATCTCCAAGATCCTTGCA
The DNA here is from genome assembly GCA_016081115.2 of Rehmannia glutinosa. NCBI lineage: Eukaryota > Viridiplantae > Streptophyta > Magnoliopsida > Lamiales > Orobanchaceae > Rehmannia > Rehmannia glutinosa. Next base: position 801,253 of record CM071936.1, read on the forward strand.
TTTAGGCTTAAAAGTTGTTTGCATCTGTGTATTGGGGAATCTCAATCTGCATTCATTCCTGGTAGGCAATTAATTGACAATGTGGTAATTGCTCATGAGTGCATACATTTTCTTAATAGGCACAGAACAGGAAAAAAAGGCTATATGGCCATTAAATTGGACATGGCAAAAGCCTATGATAGGGTTGAGTGGAGTTGCATTAGAAAAACCATGACAAAAATGGGCTTTCATTTCAAATTCATCAATTGGATTATTACTTGTGTTTCCTCCTCCTCATTTTCTTTTAACTTGAATGGTAGCTCTTGTGGTTACATTCTTCCTTCAAGAGGGTTGAGACAAGGTGATCCTATCTCCCCTTACCTCTTCCTTATTGTTTCAGAAATCTTTTCAAGCCTTATTAATGTTCTTTGCCCGAATAACTCCTTTCGGGGCACAGGCCTCGTGTAGAAATGGGCCCACTATTTCCCATCTTTTGTTTGCGGATGATTCTATTATATTTTGTGAGGCTAGTGTTGCTCAAGCTAATATTCTGAATGAGATTTTGGGAAAATATAATAAGATCTCTGGTCAAATGGTAAACTTTGATAAATCTTCTGTTTTTTCGGTTTAACACTTCTTCCGTGGCTAAAAATGATATCCATCAGCCCTTCATGGCATTAAGTTGCGAGAAATCTTGTAGATATTTAGGGCTCCTTAGGGATTGGTAGATCTAAAAGGAGGTTTTCAATTATGTTCTTGACTCTGTGCAAAAAGAATTCTCAACCGGAAGAGTAATTTTCTTTCTCTTTCTTTGGGAAGGATATTCTATTGAGGTCCGTAATTGAAGCCCTGCTGTGTTTGTAATGTCATGCTTTAAACTACCTATTGGGATTTGTAAGGGGATTAATCGGTTGGCTTCCAACTTCTGTGGGATTTTCGAAGGGGGTTAAAAAGCTCATTGGAAAGCTTGGGATTTATTATCTTTACCTGGCGGGAAGGGGTTTAAATTTCCATGATCTCAAATTGTTTAATGAAGCTCTTATGGCCAAACAACTATGGAGATTGGTTACACGGCTGACCGCTTATGTGTAAGATTCTTAAATCCAAGTACTTTCCAAAATGTGATCTGTTGAAGTTTGGATCCCTAGTGGGGCTTCTTGGTTATGGAAATCTTTGGATGGAAGCTAGATGTGTCCTTGCTACGGACCTCGAGAATGGAGGTTGGGGATGGTCGAAATATTAAGATTTGGCAACACCCTTGGCTCCCAAAGTTGAATGGATTTACTCCCGGTGTTTTGATCCAAACTCGCTTCTTTGTCTAAGTTTGTCTCATGATCCTGCATTCAATGAGGATGGTGTCTCTTGGAATAAAGTTCTTGTTAACAAAGTTTTTAGCTTAGAAGATCTTTGGAATAATTCATCGATTCCAATTCCTAATCCTAAATGAATGACAAGTGGAAATGGCACTTTGAGAACAAAGGCTTTTTCATTAAATCTGCATATCAACATTTAATTAGGGAGAAATTGGCCACCTTAGATCGGTGAGAGTAGTGATGGTAGAGCTAAAAAGCTGAGAGTTTGGGATGGTATTTGGAAACTTAAAGTCCAACAGAAACTGAAGTTTTTCATGTGGAAGTGTTGTCATGGAATTCTTCTAGTGAAAACTAACATCCTGAAGAAGGGAATCAACCAAGATACTATCTCATCAACTTTGTGGAATGGAAGAAGAGACTATGGAACATCTTTTCTTTGAATGTGGGAGAAAGCAGAACCATTTGGAAGATTGCTCCGGTTTCATGGGAAAGGCCCTTTCAAAAAAATATACACTTCTTTGATTGGTGGCATAATCTGTGTTGTTTGGATGGTGGGGAAAATAATAATTTTAGGATAGAGCTCACCACCTACATCTTGTGGTGGATGTGGAAAACTCGGAATTTGTGGACATTTCAACAAACGTGGAAACCTGAAAGAATCACTTTAAAGGCAGCTGTTAGTGATTGGAATGAATTTAAACATGTTACTTGCTAATATTGTCAGTTCTGTTTTTGATTTTTTATCTTTTTGTTTTCTGCCTGGAGGCGATTTTTAGATAATATTTTTTACTTGCTTTTAAAATTTTATTCTTATTTTCTTCAAGTTGAGAGTAGGATCCTTGGATCGAGTTCTCTTGATGTGCTGGATGTTTTTGGACGATCTCTAGGAAATGGAAGTTCAGTGGAGATTGGTTTGATCCAGTTTTTTTTTTGAGACCTTGCTGCAAGGATGAAGAATGATGCATCTGGATATTTGAGCTTGATTTTGGCCCTGAAGCTGAAGCTTGTAATAGCTGTTTTCATCATCTGTTCTTTTTCATTCTTAAACAGTTGGTTTGGATTGATTTTTGTGCTGAGCCTGTTCAGCCTGCTTGAGCTCCCTTTGTTGTGGAGTTTTTCTAGTTTGGAATCATTCGGTTTCAAATAGATTGGGATGTAATTGAACTTAGTTTGGGTTGTTTGTTATATGAAATTGCTATCGTTTCGATAAAAAAAAAAAGGTTGGCATGCCATGACTCGTTACCAATTATATAATTATTTCAATTCAACTATCAAACTCTCCTCTATATATTAGTTCTATTATTTTTATTTCTCCTCTAATGTGCAAAGAATGTCTAGTATTCTTTTCTTTTTGTACCCATATATTACTGTAGAAATAGGGTTTTGGTTCTTGTATAACTCGTTTTTGTTTGAAGGATTGAATTTATGTTTGGCTAAGCTCATAAGTTCTTCAAAACATCTTATAATATGTTTGATAGCTCTTTTTAAAAAAGTAGGAGGATCCCAACTTATTTTCAAAATAATATCTTATTTCAACAACCTCTTTTAATTTTAACTATTTTAATTACAAAATTGTCATTATTAACATCTTAAAAGCTACACATCTTCTTTTATCCAAACACTTCAACAACTTATTCTTAAAATAAGATTTAACATCTTATAGGCTCAAAAATTAACTTATAAGATCTTTTAAATAAGTTTAACCAAACACCTTGTTATTATTGTTATAATATAATGGCTCTATTTAAAGAAAACAATATTTAATATGAACAAATAAGCAACAGATAGATGTAAATCAAACAAAAATCATTACATCCACTTTAAAATTTATTCATTTGGTCTCTTTGAGATCCGACAATAAATTTCGTACCTAATAGAGTTGAATTTTTATTAATTTTAAAATCGAAAGAAATAACAACAATGCCTATATTTAAAAATGGAAGTTATGCCAAACATTAATTTATTTTGAACTATTTAATTCTCACTTATCAAACAAACATATTATTTTACGGCGCTCTATTTATTTATAAATCAAACAAAAATCATTACATCCACTTTAAAATTTATTCATTTGGTCTCTTTGAGATCCGACAATAAATTTCGTACCTAATAGAGTTGAATTTTTTATTAATTTTAAAATCGAAAGAAATAACAACAATGCCTATATTAAAAAAATGGAAGTTATGCCAAACATTAATTTATTTTGAACTATTTAATTCTCACTTATCAAACAAACATATTATTTTACGGCGCTCTATTTATTTATAAATTTATTGCATAATTTATAAATTGATTGGTATTTTCTAGCGGGAACCCGAATGAGATCTTCTATTTTAGGATGATGTTTCTTCTCCTATTCCACCGCACATATGATTGATACATGTATAGAAGTTACCATATTAAAACACCACAATTTAAGTTTGATTTATGCTCTAAAATTAATATGGTAACTTTTATACACGTGTCAATCATCCGTACAGTGGAATATGAATGAAACACCATCTTGGAATAGAAAATTCCATCCGGCGAGAACCGGAAAAAAACAAAAAACAAGGCAAAATATATTGTCTAACAAATTCGCAAGAAAGCGTAAATATACAAAAATTAACGGCGTGAAATCATGTCAAATAAACATTGAATTTTAAATTTAATTCAATCGAGTTTCTTATTGAACTCAAAACAATTATTCTTTATATAATACGATTCTGCTTTTATTAATTGAATCGAATATAAAATTAAATTTGAAAGCCTATAGAAGAAACATACAATTTAATTTATTATAATAAATAGAGGTGTACAAAATTTTATGATTGGCTGTAGATTTGACTTGTTTTTCAACCTTCATTACATTTACATTTTACACACACAACATTTATCCAACTGCCCGTCAATCTAGCATAACCCCTCCTCTCTCTCTTCACACTCTCCCTTTTCCTTCAACTCTACACCCTCCCCGCAGATCTCCGATCCCCATTCCGCCAGATCGCTCGCCGCAAAATCCTCGAAGTAATTCTACCGCCGCCGCCATGGAGGAGGCGTTGGAGTTGGCGCGTGCGAAGGACACCAAGGAGCGTATGGCTGGCGTTGAGCGCCTCCACCAACTGCTCGAAGCTTCTAGAAAGACCATGTCCTCTTCCGAGGTGACGTCACTAGTCGACGTCTGCTTAGATCTCTTGAAGGACAACAACTTCCGAGTGTCGCAGGGCGCTTTGCAGGCACTCGCCTCCGCCGCCGTGCTCTCCGGCGAGCACTTTAAGTTGCACTTCAATGCGCTGGTTCCGGCGGTGGTTGAGAGATTGGGTGATGCCAAGCAACCGGTTAGGGATGCGGCTAGGAGGATGTTGCTTACGCTCATGGAGGTATGGTGTGTAATTGTTGGTGCGCTTTATGTATTGTGACTTGTGAGTGGCGATTCACTCTGTGCATTGACGCTTTTTGCCCTGAAAGTTATGTTCGGTGCTTGTGTGGCGTCAAATGTGTTTTTCCGATGCTGTGAAGGATTTGAATTTTATTTGTTTTGATTGCTTTACTGATGAAAATTGAATTACGAATACTGTTCCATGCCTTTAAATGACCTGCAAATTCGCAGCACTCTAAAATTGACACTATTCAATGTGAATTCCATCTTTTAGCCCACTTAACTACAAAGCTGTAAGGGTACTATTGCTCAGACCGTAGTTTTAATAATTTCTGCTGGCAGTGAAGGTTAAAAAAAATTGAGGCACTTTTATCCGAGAAAAAACGTTGCCTCTTGCTCTCGCCATCATCTGCTCCATTGTGCTCCTATTCTTAATTGTTTATATGATTTAGCTCTTGAAACTTGAGAAAGCTCAAGAGGTGTAAAACATTTGCCATGTTCCTGTGTATAGTGCTACATTGTTAATTTAACCCTTTTCCCTTTTACGCACTCTAATCCTGAAAGCAACAGTAAGAAATGGCAAATATGAATCTATGACAGTTCCAATTGTAAAACACTTAAAAATCTGCTGATAATGAGTTGATGATTTCGTATCATGGCACATAAGTTTTTGGTTTCTTATTCTAATGGATGTCTACTATGTTCACCATTAGGAAACAACAATGGAATTAGGATCTTTAATGTTGAATTGGGTGTTTTTATAAAATTCTATAAGATTCATTCTCAAAATTGAGAATAATGTCTTTTCTGCAGGTGTCTTCACCAACAATCATTGTTGAAAGAGCAGGATCTTATGCTTGGACGCACAGAAGCTGGAGAGTTCGAGAAGAGATTGCTCGTACAGTCACATCGGCTATTGGTCTGTTTGGATCTACGGAACTACCACTTCTACGGGCCATTCTACCGCCTGTATGTTCACTTATTTCTTTTTCAGTGATGATGGTTCACATTTTAGGTTTGATTTAGGAGGAAAAAGAATTGGTGGTTGTTCATGTATCTAAAGATTTAAGAAGTAGTGGCCTCATGTGTTGCCTTCTTGATTCAGATTTTGCAGATGTTGAATGATCCAAATCCTGGTGTGAGGGATGCGGCTACTTCATGTATTGAGGTTAGGAAATCCGTGATAAAATCCCCCCTACGGGCTTCACCACCACCTACAATTTTTTTATGTACTATTGATGCTACTACTATAACGCTGGTAGTTTTTCCATTCTTTTAGTTCGGAAGCAACAAATTTTTATTACCTCAAGAGCGTAACCTTAGAGGGATATTAGGAGTCTGACATAATATATTCAGTGGAAGATAATGATGCTGCCTTCAGAATACTAATTGTATTATAGAGGACTAATTTATGATTTATTTAGGTTGGTTGAACTGAGAATGTATAAGTTGCTAATAGGCCTATGTAGATCTCTTCTTTAGTCCATTTGATAATACATTCTACTTGTTTATACTCTTAAATTGACATATTTCTGATGGATAAAATCCCGCCTTTTTAAAATGGTAATTACTGCAACTATACATGTGTAGACATGTGGTTCTGCATGTTTTCGTGAGAATGATCTGTTCCTTTAACTAATTTATCGCACGTGTAAACATGAGGAGTCATGCTTTTGTCTTAAAGTGAACATGTGACATTATGTAGTGAAGTAGACTCTTTTATTATTATTATTTTTTTAATTTCTGTTTCTTATTGTCATCTGAAGGGAAATATATGTGAAGCTAAAAGTTTCTTAATTTGAAATATCTAAATATGAATAATAGGAGCAACATTTGCTAAACAGTGTTTTTGTTCTCCTCTTTCATCTCCATTGTTACATTGAACTCTGTCTTGTGGACACTAGATGCTCCACATATTCCATCTTCCTTTGAACCTGTTGAAATCGTAACAATGGTGATATTGTTGTGAGACTAGGATTCCCTTAGTGACAGGAGTCTGTTTACAGATCTGCGGATCCTTGTTCTAATTTGTTAGCCCATGCATTTTGTTGGTCAAATCCTCATTAGTCAGTAGCGAATTGCTAGCGAAAATAGAGTGTGTGCTTCAATGGGAATAGCAGGCAAAACCAAACTTTTAATTTGAGAAAAAACTTGAAAATCATATCAAGGGATTCATACGCTCTTGTGGTCTAAATGGGTTTTTGATAATTTGGACTTGCTTGGCATTTTTCTTGAGGTACATGCAGGTTTTTTTTTTTTCCTTTGGTTTTGATATATTCAATTTCCCCCTGTGTTTTGTTACTGAAAGTTGATGATTTACATTTACCAGGTTTAATTCTATATATATTGTCTTTTAGTTCAGCAAGATGAAATCAACTCGTTTGGCACTACAGATTTCATGATGTTCTGGTTGAGAATTATTTTCAGCTTTGATGTAACTGCTTATGTTTTCTTGTTTGATTTGACTGGCGGGCTTCTAGCAAAGATGTTTTTGAGTAGTTTCCTTTCAGATCATGGATTTACATTTATTTCATGGACACATCAAGCTATGACCTTGTAACTTCAACTGATGTTATTAAATTGAAACCAGGTCTAGCATACTGATAAAAAAAAACCAGGTCTAGCATTCAAACAAAGTTGAACAATGTTTTATAATTTTGAGTTGTCTTTGAATTTAAACAGTGTTTTCTTCTAATTCTCGATTAAAGTGTAAGTGGCAGTTTTGCTGGTTTGACCATAGACTCTGGTTGGCTTCTTAATCATTGGTTTAAATTTGGTCAGTTGTAGGGCTTTGGAATGGGTTGGCAGCTTGAATTGATTTTTGTTCCATTTATTTTTAGGATTTGCTGTGACAGCTGTCATATTGAAAGATCTGATTACAAGAGTCTCTACCTTTGTTCTCGGTGCAAATTGAATATATTCTATATCCATGCCCATGCATATGTTTTTTAGTTTGAGAATCTTTGCAGGAGTTAATAATACGTGTTTTATTCTTCATTTCATGCCCCTCCTTATTGATAACGTAGTACCCACAAGGCCACTAGTCCAGAACTGCTGACCTTATCTTTGTTTGACAATTACTATTTATTTATTTTCCTCAGGAGATGTATACTCAGGCTGGGCCTCAGCTCCTTGAAGAACTGCACCGGCATCATCTACCGACATCAATGGTAATATTGTTGTCAATTATGTTTTGCATTTTTGCAATTTAAATACTGATTGAGAAAATAAAACAGAATGAGTTTTAACAATTTACTCAGCCTTTAACTGATCTAATAAATCTTTGAACATAAAAGTACTCTAGATGGTTGAATATATCTCAAGTATTCTTTGTCATGATAATGGCTGCAGTTAAAGGATATTAATGCCAGATTAGAAAAAATTGAGCCGAAGGTTCACTCTTCGGATGCTATTGTGAGCAATTACCACTCCAGTGAGACTAAGCCTGCAATCCTTAGTACAAAGAAAAGCAGCCCCAAGGCCAAAAACTCGACACGCGAGGTTTCTCTCTTCGGAGGTTAGTACCTGTAGTTTTTATCCGTCATATTTAATTATCAAATGTCAACTCAACGTATTCTTCTTAAAAATTTAATATTTGGTCTATTACCACTTAAAATCACTGACTTATAAAATCGTATAGTTCTTTTGTATGCTAAACGAGTTGCATGCAGTAAAAAGGTTTGAAGATTATATGTCTTATATCAAAATTGATTATGCAACGAGAGTTTTATTCAATAACAGAAGAAGGCGTACCTATTGTGATTTGTACGGTTAAAAAACAATATTAAGAAATGACAATTTTCACTTCGGCATCAGCATTTGATGACTTCTTGTGTCCTCTGACTCTGAGCAGCAGATGGTGATGTCACAGAAAAACCTGTTGAACCAATTAAAGTGTACTCAGAAAAAGAGCTTATAAAGGAGTTTGAGAAGATTGCTTCCACCCTTGTGCCTGAGAAAGATTGGTCTATCCGTATTGCGGCCATGCAGAGATTTGAGGGCCTTGTTATTGGAGGTTTGTTTGATACTCATTACAAAAATTTAAGTCCTGGTTGCCAATTATTTTTAGAATATCATGTTAACTGCCTTTATCTTTCGTGTATGACGTCTTGTCCAAACTACGAAACATTTGAGAGAACCAACCTGATAATGGATTGTATAGAGATTTTTTTCATGTTCGCTGATATTCCTGCTATAACAAACTACGACACCTAGTAATATATAAATTTGCGATTCGCAAATGAAAATACTTATTATCTTATGTTCGGTCATCCAGGCGCAGTTGATTACCCGTGTTTCCGTGGACTTCTTAAGCAGCTGGTTGGTCCTTTGAGCACGCAACTATCTGATCGGCGATCTAGCATTGTGAAGCAGGTTTGGCCATAAGTGATCTCATAATTCTCCCCTCTCTGGGAGTAGTAGTGTTTATATTACACGAACGAGACCAGAATTGAATTGCTTTTAATAAATCATATTATGCAGTTTTACTTATTAGCTTTATTCATGAAATTTGTAACTGAAGATGTTAAGATATATGCATCCTGGTGAAGTCTGCTTGAGTGTCAAAAATTATTGTTCCATGAGCATTTCTGTAGTTTTTCCACCATATACTTGGAGGTTTGTCTTTATGGAGGACTCCTGATGCTGCTGGATTTATCATGTGTGACAAGGCAAATAACATATACATGCTTTTTTGTGGTGAAAGCTACTTTCTGGGTTGCTGATCAACAACTACCTTACTCTTTCTAAAATGCATAGGCCTGTAATTTTAACAATCAATGTATATTTGCTGAAGTTGTCTATTTTCTCTTGTTACTTTTTTGTTCACTTTGCTAGGCATGCCATCTGTTATGCTTCTTATCGAAAGATCTCTTGGGGGACTTTGAGGCATGTGCTGAGATGTTTATTCCGGTGAGAGCAGTTCTTGTTTGTAGTTGCTGTTGGTGATGTTATTATTCTTGTCTCTCACTTTCTACCCTGTAACTTAGGTCCTTTTCAAGCTTGTTGTGATAACAGTGCTTGTAATTGCAGAATCTGCGGATAACTGCATAAAAACGGTAATGCTTTTTTTTTTTTTTTTGGGGGGGGTAGCTAGGTTCTTCAATTTGTATGTCCTTCTATCATTGACATAATTTTGATGTTCAGATGTTACGCAACTGCAAAGTTCCACGTGCACTTCCACGGATTGTTGACTGTGCGAAGAACGACCGCAATGCGGTACTCCGTGCAAGGTATGATTCTGTTGTTCTCTAATTTCCTCAGCCTACTGAGCCTTGTGCTTTTGTAGTAATCTGTCTATTCCCTAAAATTAGGTGTTGTGAGTATGCACTTCTTATCCTTGAGTATTGGGCTGATGCACCTGAAATACAACGCTCGGCTGACCTCTATGAGGACCTTATTAGATGTTGTGTTGCAGATGCAATGAGTGAGGTACAGATATTGTGTCCTTGACATTTCTCTTTGTTTGTATGGATCAAGGGTTACTCTACTATTCTGCTTTATTATCATTTAGTTGAATCAGTATCTTGACATGAATTTATATCTCATGTTTACAATAACTCCACACACATTATACTTTACTTTTTTATACTTGGGCTGTATCAGTGTCCATAACTTGAGACATTACACTCAACAGGTACGATCTACTGCAAGGACTTGTTTTAAAATGTTTGCAAAAACCTGGCCTGATCGCTCACGACGTTTGTTTTTGTCCTTTGATCCTGTCGTTCAAAGGGTACGTGCTTTTTACGCTTTCAACCTGAACCCTTCCAATACTGTGAAAACTGTGAGCTGAAAAAGAATATTTGGTTAGGTAATAAACGATGAAGATGGAGGAATGCATAGAAGACATGCTTCTCCTTCCATTCGCGAAAGAAGTTCAACCTTGTCATTCACCTCTCAGACATCTGGACCTTCAAATATACCTGGTTATGGAACTTCTGCTATAGTTGCAATGGATAGAACTGCTAGTTTACCTGGTGGGACATCTGTTACTTCTGGACTACTCTCACAAGCAAAGTCTGTGGGTAAGGGCACAGAACGTAGTCTGGAAAGTGTGTTGCATTCAAGCAAACAGAAGGTCACTGCTATAGAAAGTATGCTGAGAGGACTGGATATATCAGGGAAAAATCGTTCGTCCAGTTTGGACCTAGGTATTTACTTGTATATACCTTTCTACTTCTTTCTTGTCTTTGGATTTGACAGTGACTTCTTAATTCTCTTGCCAGGCATTGTCAATAAAATGCTGGACTCTCAGCATCTTGTACCACTTGTGAATGACTGATGCTAATTATCTTGAATATGTGAATGGCTAACTATTTATTTTATTGCCCCTAGTGCAGGAGTTGACCCCCCATCATCTCGTGATCCACCATTTCCCCTTGCTGTTCCGGCTTCAAATAGTCTTACAAATTCTTTAGTAGATACAGTATCTGGTATTTCTAAAGGCGACAATCGCAATGGAGGCTTGGCGTTGTCTGATATCATAACACAAATTCAAGCTTCTAAAGAATCGGGCAAAGTATCATATCATAACAGTATGGGAAGTGAACATCTATCAGCACATTCTTCTTACTCAGCCAAGAGAGCTTTTGAAAAGGTACACGATAGAGGATTTATGGAAGAAAATGCTGCACTGAGGGAGTCAAGGCGATATATGGACGCCCATATAGATAGGCAATACTTAGACACACCGTACCGAGATGCTAACTATAGGGATTCACAGAATAACTACATTCCAAATTTTCAGCGTCCTCTTCTAAGGAAGAATGCAGCTGGACGAATGCCTGCTGGCCGGAGGCGGAGCTTCGATGACAGTCAGCTCCAGCTGGGAGATGCATCAAATTATTCAGACAGCCCAGCTTCTCTCAGTGATGCTCTAAGTGAGGGGCTCAATTCTAGTTCAGATTGGAATGCCCGGGTGGGTGCATTTAGTTATATTCATTCTTTGCTACAACAAGGCCCAAGAGGCATTCAAGAAATAACGCAGAGTTTTGAGAAAGTCATGAAGCTGTTTTTCCAGCATTTAGATGATCCCCACCACAAAGTCGCACAGGCTGCCCTTTCAACTCTTGCAGATCTTATTCCAGCTTGTAGAAAGCCATTTGAAAGTTACATGGAGAGGATTCTACCCCATGTTTTTTCTCGTTTGATAGACCCGAAGGAATTAGTGAGGCAACCTTGCTCGACTACGTTGGATATTGTTGGCAAAACATATGGTACCGATTCTCTTCTACCTGCTTTGCTGCGTTCATTGGATGAACAGCGCTCTCCGAAGGCAAAGTTGGCTGTTATTGAGTTTGCTATAGGTTCATTTAACAAGCATGCATCAAGTTCTGAAGGTTCTGCCAATAGTGGCATCCTTAAGCTATGGCTTGCAAAATTGACACCACTGGTCCATGATAAAAATACAAAACTGAAAGAAGCAGCTATAACATGCATAATATCTGTTTATACTCATTTTGACTCGATTGCAGTATTGAATTTTATTCTCAGCTTATCCGTTGAAGAACAGAACTCCTTGAGACGAGCCCTCAAGCAGTATACTCCTCGCATAGAAGTAGAATTGATGAACTTTCTGCAAAGCAAGAAAGAGAGACGTGGCAAGTCCTCGTACGATCCATCTGATATGGTTGGAACATCCTCTGAGGAGGGGTATGTTGGATCATCAAAAAAGAGCCAATTGTTTGGAAGGTATTCTTCTGGTTCTGTCGATAGCGACGGTGGTAGGAAGTGGAGCTCTCTTCAAGATGCGTCCTTTATCACAGGATCTATTGGTAACCTAAAATCTGATGACACTCAGGAGGATTTGCACCATCATTTGGTGAAGAGTAACTCTAACCCTGATGTTCCTACATCTAATTACAAAAGTTTGAAATATGCATATAATACGTCCAGTGATGTGATTGGATCTTCAGCAATAGATAGCCATCCAAATGCGAGCATTTCTTCAACACCGCATGTGGACATCAATGGGCTGATTGGATCTGATCATCTGCAAAAGCCTGCGGACTTTGGGGTTTATAATGAGCCTTCATCCGAACTAACACTAAATTATCCTGAGCTTCCTGCTTTGAAATTAAATTCTGCTGCAGAAACAGGGCCAAGTATTCCCCAGATTCTTCATTTGGTGAGTTAATCTACTTGATTTCCTCAACTGCTGGTAGTGTTTTTAACACTACACCTCTCACCTCTTTCCTTACATCACCAGCATGATATTAAATGTCATTTTTAATTATAGTTAAAAGAACCTTACTTTTTGCAATGTTTTGGAAATTTTATGTATATTTTGTTCTTATATTTTCTTTTGTGTTTCTGCCTTCTTTTTGTGTGAATTTGTAGTGTTAACTAATTTTAGACACTTAATTCACTATAAACTTCACACCACCGACCCCACATAGTGGGATAAGGTGCAGTTGATGATGATGATGATTTCTGCCTTCTTTTGGTAGATTTGTACTGGGAATACTGAAAGTTCAACAACAAATAAGCGTGATGCACTTCAGCAGTTGGTTGAAGTTTCTATAACCGGTGATAACTCTGTTTGGAGCCAGGTATTAGATATATTTTAAATTCTCCCGCCTAATTTTTTCCTATTTACGTAATCTCTTTTCCCTTTCTTTTTTTTTTTTTTTTTTTGGAGTTACCTCTTACAATCCATTTAGCAAATTTAGATTCTTTAGGCCGCAGCAACTTCACATGCATGTGAAGTTTGGTTCTTTTTTTTTTTTTTTTATTTTTATTTTTTTGGATTTGGAGGGATAGCAAGACACCTTCAGATCTAACTACATATCTCCTGCAACCTCTTTGTGGTAACTCCCCTTCGCTTCATAATGGAACCTCAAAATAGTTTTGTCGCAGAATATATGATCAATCGTCTAATTCATTTTTAATTCATTTTGCTTAGATACTTACATAATTTCTTCTTTTCTTTGTAAACCAACTCTCCACCCCCACCCCACTCAACCCCCAATTGTTTGTTTTGGATGACAGTGGTTGGTTAAGTGGAGGTATTACTACATCCTTTTTGATGCTGAAGGACTTTGTTATCCTTGTTTATGTTCATTTTGGTGCCCATCTTACGTTTCATTACTAATAATTGACATATTTCAGTACTTCAATCAAATATTGACGACTGTACTTGAAGTGCTGGATGACTCTGATTCATCAATTCGCGAGCTGGCTCTCACTCTGATAGTTGAAATGTTGAAGAACCAGGTCTGCTGTCTATAATATCATGAAACTAAAGTACTTCCGTATATAGCAATTGCTTTCATCCTTATTCTCTCTCTCTCTCTCTCTCTCTCTCTCTCTCAGAAAGATTCCATGGAGGATGATGTTGAGATTGTAATTGAAAAGCTGCTTCACGTGACTAAGGACAGTGTTCCAAAAGTAATTGTCTCTCCTGAAGCTATATCTGCTTCTCCTTACTGTTTTCCCTCTCCTTCTTATGGTGTATACTTTTGAACGCAGGTGTCAAACGAATCAGAGCATTGCTTAACTATAGTGTTGTCTCAATATGACCCATTTAGATGTCTAAGTGTAAGTATTATTCACAATTCCTTCACATTTCAAGATACCATTTTTAGTTGGATATGTCACTTTTTTATTTTTGAAGTTAATCTTAAAATTTAATCTTGCCTTGACATTCATGCTTTGATGTTGCAGGTTATTGTTCCTTTGCTTGATACTGAAGATGAGAGAACTCTTGTCACATGCATAAACTGTTTGACAAAGGTAAATTTTTTGAGGATTTATATGCTTATTATGAGATGAAACAATGGCTACTTTCCAGTTTCCATCTTTGAAAAACTGCAAAAAATGGTGTAGATTTTATCCGTCTTTTCCATTTGGCAATTTTTTTTTCATTTCTGTACGAATTTTGTGCTTAAGCACCATGGTAAGCTAATGCTGTTCTGGCCTACATTATCGTCAGTTACTCTTGTTTTTGCTTTGCCAGTGAGCATCTGTTTCATAAGAATTGGGAGTTTATTGTATGAAATAAATGTGGGATTGTTTTGTTTTTAGTTTGAGAGAGACAGTTCTACTATAAATGTAATAAAGTTGTAAGATTTTGTCTCATTACTGTTGTCAATCATTATTTGTAGATTACTATAATGATTTGGTAATGTGGATATATTTCTTGGTAATTTTTTTTTTGAATATGTATAAAGATACACACACACACATATATAATAATTAGGGATAATTACAAAAAGTACCCTTGAGGTTTGACCTAATTACAAAAAAACCCAGCTAAGTTTGAAAATTACAAAAAGTACCCCTGAGGTTTGATTTAGTGTTAAAATTAAGGAGCTAACTGTAATATTTTTATAAATGTGAGGGGGTGTTTTGAAATATCTTTTACTCATAAAGGGGTAAATGTTAGACACAATAAAACTTGACGGGGGTATTTTTTGTAATTTTAAATGTTAACTGGGTTTTTTTGTAATGGTCAAACCTCAAGGGTATTTTTTGTAGTTAACCCTAATAATTATTAGGACTTTTTATAGTAGTTCAGGACGGGATGGAAATGTATTTTGGTCGACTCAGACATTGAACATTTGGTTTCATTCTCCGAAAATACTAAAAGTGTTGGAACTGGAAATATATTTCTTGGAAATGTATTTTGGTCGATTCAGACATCGAAGTGTCGTGGGCTTATCCTGTTACTTTTTTCTGTCTGCAGCTTGTTGGCAGGCTCTCCCATGAGGAACTGTTGGCTCAATTGCCCTCATTTTTGCCTGCTCTGTTTGATGCATTTGGGAACCAGAGTGCAGATGTCCGTAAGGTAAAAATGATTATACTGTGTTTACTTTTCAAGGAAAACCTATAAGACACAAATTCCAAAAATTCTGAAGATAAATAGTCTTTGCTGTATGATAGAGAACGTTTGCTTCTGAAAAATACAAGGGATAATTACAAAAACACCCCTCAGGTTTGGGCTAATTACGAAAAAAAATCATAGATGTTTAAAAATTGCAAAAAAAGGACTTTAGGTTTGATTCTGTCTAAAATTTAAGGAGACAACTGTAATAGTTTCATAAATGTCATAGGATGTTTGAAATATTATTTGCTCATGAAGAGGAAATGTGAGATGAAATCAAGCACTTTTTTTTTAAATTTCAAAAATCTCACTTTTTTTTTTTTTTTTTTTTTTTTGTAATTACCCAAAACAATAATACTATAGAGTAGTCTTCACTCTCTAATTTCCGCTAGGGCCGTCAAAGCTTTTATGTTTACGCTTGGTGATGTTTGAATTCACGTGCATTTTCCCTTGATCGCAGACTGTTGTTTTCTGTCTAGTCGACATTTACATCATGCTCGGGAAAGCATTTTTACCATTTCTGGAGGGGCTTAACAGCACGCAACTACGGCTGGTGACTATATACGCAAACAGGATATCCCAGGCAAGGACTGGTACTTCAATTGATGCTACTACCCAATGATGAGCTTTTTTTTTTTTTGGTATGGATTTATTGCTTGGTGCCAGTTTTTATTTTTGGTAATTATTATTAATTTTTTGTGTGCTTGTAAATTTGTGTGAAATCTCTCCTAGGTAATAGTCGGGCCTATTCTGTAATTCTTTACATAAGGTTTATTTCTATTTTGGACGCATAACGCATTTGGTTTAAAGAGTATTTGGTGTGTGTGGAAACAAACATTGTGATGTAGCCGTTTGTGCCGATAATTGAAATCATTTTTCCCCCGTGTAATTGTTTTTGCTCATTTGAGATTTATTTCGACTATTAGCATAAGTAGGTTTTATTTGTCTATTATATGAATAAATAAACCAATTATTAAGCGCGAACAAATGATATATATTCATTCTCTCTTCCGGATAGTTTTTTATTTTTCATTTTGGTTTCTCGTCTTGATGAACAATGGATGGCATAAAGGACTTATTATGGATTTGTTGCTAATGATTATGTAGACTCTAAGTTGTACCATATTTATTCCAATATTTACAATCATCATAAAAAAAATGGAAAATGGAAAAAAAGAGAGGAGAAATATAGGATAAGCTCGGGTAGACTGGGCGTGGCTATCGTATAATCAATTCGTAGTGGCCCTCGCCTACATGAAATTCACTGTTGTTCCTTAATAGCCCATTATCGTATATATGATGTTTTTTCAAATATTTTTATCGAGAATTGATTTTGTGTTCTTTTTTTTTTTTTTTTTTTGAAAATGTAGTTGTATTTGGAATAATGAATGAAAATGAAAATTTGAAAATATTCGCAAATATAAGACATTAGTTAATTAGTCTTTTGGGAATTTTAAACAAAATTACGTGGTAAAGATAATTATGTTTGTTTGCGTGTTTAACATTATTTCAAAATATATGAATATAATAATTTTTGAAATTGATAGTGGTATATTTTCAAATGACTGACTTTTCTAATCATGAGATGAATCATAATAAACACAAAAATAATAGATTTCTATTAAATTAATACAATTCGGAAAATGACAACATGCTTAATAGACATTGTCGGTGGTAGTGGTGGAATGACATGACTGGAAGAGCAATTGATAAAATATATATATATATATATAATGTTTTGACAACGATAAAATAAATATTATGATTGTGTGTGGGATTGAAATTGAAACTATCGATTCTTTTTTTTTTTTTTTTTTTAACAGCTGAAACTATCGATTCTGAATATTACTTTTTGTTAAGAAAAGAGTAGATAAGTTAAAATTTTCATAAAAGTAAAACAAAATATATTTTAAAAATGAAATAGTAGAAAAACCAAATAATGAGAGGGACCACACTAGACCGTGATTCTCGGGTTTGATATTTTCAAACATTGCATGTGTATGAAAATATCCATCAGTCAGAAACATGATTTATTTTTGTTTGGGGGTGGGGGGGTAAAAGTTGTTTAGAGACGACAAGGTTCACCAATGTCAATATTTGGATATGAAATTATTTTTTGAACGGAAAAATATTAAAAAATTGGAAAAAAAAAGTACTTTTTTTTTTTTCGAAACACGTACTTTTAGAGAGTAATATCACATAATACATAATAATAAATAATAAATATATAAAAAGTTGTACTTTGATAGAGTTGAAAGTTGAGACACACAAATATTCCTTTGGAATCCATTTATAATTTTTAACACTCATCTCAACGAATAAGGTAATTCGGGGGCATACCCAAATCTGAAGTGGCCGTACTCTAAAAGGTTAGGTCCGTATGAAACAAAGAAACATAAAACAACCGTCTTCTCTGGGTTTGTTGGGTAATGAGTTGGCCAGTTCCTACCCAATTAGGCTTCTGATTTTAAGTTGTTAACACATCTTATTATAATAACTACATATGCATATACATGTATTTTTTTAAATAAGAAAAAAAATCAAAATAAGACACTAGACAAAATCACATAACAGATAGGATCTACACAATTGAGTTTTTCTTTTTTTTTTTTTTTTTTTGCCGTATTTTGGCCCTGACCGATTTTTACAACAGATTGAAAAATCACATCTAAATAGGATCTACAATTGAAAAGCCCTAGGGATGGGCAACCCCGAATCGGGCCGACCCCATTATTGGCCCACTTGGGCTTTTTCGAAAAAATTAGGTTGTGCCAAACAGTAACCGGGCCGCCAATTTGGGGATCAGGAGCGTACCCTTGTGTAGTATTAAAGCCCCCCAAATTTTTAAAAAAACTTAATTAATTTCTATATAGTGTTTCAAAATATTAATTTTAGTACGGGCTTTTATTTTTCATAAATTTAGCCCCCAAACATTTTTGGGCTCCGATATTAAATCCCGATTCGGCCAATAAAAAAATACACTAAAAGTGCAGGCCCGTCGGGACGGTCCACTTGGGTTGGGCTTTGGAGCCCCGACATTTTTTGGGCCTAGGATATATATCAAAATAGCCAGTTAATTCCATTGTTTTCTTTCTTTTTACCCCTTCAAGACCTTTTTGCCCTAGTTTTTTTTTCCGAAACTATAGAAATTTTGCCCTAGTTATTGCTAAGATAAAATGACAACCTTAACCCTAGGGTACTAACATTCTCTTCAAAGGCATAGTAGACAGGACACCATAACAAGGTGAAAACATAAAGGGCACAAATTAAAGTTGGCTTTCGAGAATGAGATCAATCTTATATTTCAATGATAGAAATTTGTGTTGTCATGGTGATTGATATGAGTTCGATCTCATGTGAGGGTGTGTGTTCTTTCTCGGACCAATACACGAAAGTGGAATGGATCAACTAAAAAAATCTTAGTAAAAAAAAAAATAATGGAGACAGGTTGGTCCCCTAGTCATGGCACTGATTCTCTTCGAAACCTTTATTCTTTTTCCTTTTTTATAATCATGAGGAATGAAGGATAGGGAATCAAAGAAATTGAAAGATTTGATCACACATTTGATTACCTTCAGAGTGTGTCAGAGATCCAAAACTGAGGTAGAATGCTGGTGGTCCTCTTCGGCACCTTCATTGTGTCTGGATTGAGAATCGCATGCATAGAATGGACATCCACCTAAAACGCCAACTTGCGACTAGAATATTAATGTTGTGTGTAATAAATTATTGGAAAGGAGTGTCATTTTCAGGGTGTTTTGGTGCATGCACGTTCCACAATGTGAGTCCGTGTCGGAGGTTGAAATCATATGGGGCGTCTCCATGACTTGTTTTCTTAGATGCCCTCAGATTTTATAGGAGATTCTTTTATTCCCTACTCTTTTTATTATCTATATAGTGTTTTTAATGTCACACGAAAAAATAATATCAAAAATTTGTATGAGACTGTTTCATGGATATTGTCTATAAGATGGATCCTAAAATTCCAACCCAAGCCCATAAAATAATATCCATATTGCATATGTTTTATATGATCCGTCTCATGAACTTAAGTCCATGAATCGTCTCATATAAGACCACCTCAGATAATATTATTATTGCATACATGACGACATTCATTTATATAAATATGTAACACATCTAATCGACTCAAATTTTCCTAATTATTGAGTGCGACGTTAAAAAATAAATATACCATACTTTCAAGTTTCAAACAATAAATGAATAATAATTAACAACTAATGGCTAATGAAATATCAACTTTTTTGAAGTAGACAAATATTCATAATTTATTTTGTAAACTCAATATCTCAAAGTTATTTGAAATACCAATTTTATAATTTGCGTTTTGGCAATAATTACTCGCGAATTTAGCTCCATGCAATGAGTTATATATGCAACTAAATATGCAATGAAGCAACTGACTATGGACTAACAACTATCCACAACAAATTATTATTATGAAAATAGACCAAAAAAAAAAGTTAATAAATAAATAATGCAGTAGCTGTATTTCAATCTAATTTCATTAGATTTTGATTTCTGATAATTCTTCGTATTACAACTAATTTCAGTGGCTCATACGTAAATTGTTTTATACATAAATATGCAAACCCACAAAAAATAAATAAAATTCATCAGCACGTTACACGCACGTGCAAATAATATTTAATTTACCAAATTCTAAAGACGATAGCAGTTCCAAAGATGAGCAACATAATTTGGATAATCATACATAAACAATTTGTTAAACAATACTTAGTAGGCATGGATTGTTGTCCATGCCGTCATCTAATCTTAATAAACAAAAAATTAACGTTATGATGTTTTATTAATTTAATCAGCATGCTCGAATTAACGCAGACAATTAAATTGTATAAAATGACTTAATTTAATATATAGAGACAGTTTATACCGTTAATTGTCGTTATCAGATTTAAACAAAATTTAAGTAAGCAGCACCAGAATCACTTTTCAAAAAAAATTGCAATTAAAAGTCTAAAAGATGCCAGAGATGTCCTCATCAGATTATCTTAAAGGTTTAATGCCCATGCTGATCAAATAGTCAAAATTTGATCATTTAATTAATTATAGGGTATCACTGTCTCATAATATTGAGGCATAGGATTAGGCACCTTTAATTAACTAGATTTGACTTTGATTCACCGTAGGTATGATTTTATTTACTGTCTGTATTTATTTATTTTATTTTGGCTTATTTAATGCTGACAGTATTTTTAATATTTTAGGTTATCGTATACATACAAGATAGGGTTGGGAAACTTCTTTAAGGAAGGTGGGGTGGGCCGCAAGATTTTTGAATTTTTGACTCTGAGAGCTTCAGGTAGCTATTTCCAAGCTGCTATATTAATTTTTCATAAATAATACACAAATATTTGGTGATTTATTAATTTTCATTTTTATAAAAAAATAATAATTTTAATAAATAATTCGTTGAACATTACAATATGACTCCGGAGATGAAATACTCTGTAAAATAGGGGGGAATGAAAAACAAAAATCCCAAGGGGGGCAAAAGGAAAAAGCCTTGGAAAAGGGCAAACATAGTACAAATTATGAGTAATAATGAGAAAGTATTTCATGAGACTAGATCCAGATCAGATAAGACTCGATGTTATTCTATTATTAGAATTACTTAATAATTAATTTTATATTTAGATGGAATATTTCAAATGACTAGCTCTCCACGATGAATCTAAATTTGGTTTTTCCTAAACATCAATATTATTTTTAATATTCATTTTTTATTAAAAAAAAACAAATAATTCGATGAGTCTAGCATGAATTACACTACAATATGACTCCGGAGATGAAATATTTTTCAAAAATTTTATATATATTTCTATTTATTTAAAAAACGATGAATCTAAATTCATTACAAGAAAAAAAAACTCAAAATAAGAGCTCAAATTTTGAAATCCTCTGTATCATTAAGGTATCAGATTGCCTTTTTTTTAACCCTAAATTGTATTTTTTTAAAGGACCCTAAATTGTTAGTGCTTATGAAAATTCCAAAAATACATTTTTTTTTTCAAAAAATACATTGACTTTCATTTTTTTCCAGTAATTACTTCTACACATTTTTCAAAAAATTCATCAAATCATTATCATTATTCACATCACCCCGTAAATTCTACTTCACTAACTCACTCACTTAAAACTATCAATCAATATTTTACTCTTTTTATATCAAATCAACTTTAATCATTACTTTTTTCTTCTAAATTTTTTATACCAATATTCTCTAGCAAAAAAAATCTTCAAAATGAAAACATATTCAGTTGCTACCAAATTATCCAAACGAGCTAAATGAATTTATTATTATAACTTTCAGATGCGTTACAGTAAAGCTATCAATTTAATTGAATCCTAAAACATAGTTTAATTCAAACCATCCATGAAATTAACTAAATTAAAGTTTTTTATAAACAAAACATCTTCATTAATTAACTTAGACGAGTGATATCACTTTCATGCTAATATAAATCTGAATTGATTGATACAGACAATTCTTATACCTCAACAACTAAAAACAAGATTATTCTTCATGACAGTAGAGAATTATTATCTTTACTCACGATAATACCAAAACTTAATTTTTGATTGATCTCAAAAAAAAAAAAAAAAAAAAAAAAATAGTCGTAGCTGATGATGAGTGTATGAGTGTATGATTGTTGTGTTGTAACAAATGAATGGTGGGGTCATGAAAAAAAGAGCGTCCAATACAAATACATACCGTCTTTTTCAACCGTCGTCCTTTTCTTCTTCAGAATTAGCATATTCAATTTGTTTGGGTTGGAGGTCAGAGAGTGAGGCCTTATCCTTCCCCTGCAGAAAAAAGCCATTTACCACAACAAACAATCAACATACATAAAAAGCTAAACACACACACACACACACACAGAGAGAGAGAGAGAGAGAGAGAGAGAGAGAGATATAATTAGTACCTGCTCTCCACTCACATCTCCTTAAAACTTCCCAAATTTGGAGCACCATATCATCATTGAACACCCGAATTAAAAAGAGAAACAGAAAAAAATTTGCAGAGTTTTCCATTTTTTTTTTCTACTGGGTTCTTTGAGGGATTTGCAGAACCATCGATACTGTAGGTATGCGCTCTCTGAGAGTAGAAGAAGATGAACTTAGTTTGAGATATTTCTAGTTATTTTTTGCTGAAATACAGAGATTTTTAATTCCTTTTTCATTTTGGAGTGATTTAAAACATTCATTTGAAGCTCTACAAGGAGAAGATGAATCACCGGGTTCCAGAGTTTCATGAGATGGAAGAGGAATACTCGATTCCTACTACTTCGGGATCTTCCAGACTGACAAAGCAAGCAACGTAAGATTTTGCTACTAGGAAATTGTTTTTACCCCCATCTAATTATATGGATTATGAAAATTATTTGAGAGGATTTTATGTTTTCGATTGTAGAGGTGAAGAGGAGATCATGGAGTTGCTATGGCAGAACGGACAAGTAGTGATGCAGAGCCAGAACCAGAGACCGTCGAAGAAGAACGCCTTTGGTGGCGGCGGCGGAGAAGTGGTGATTCCGACGGAGAGGGAGATCCGATTGAGCGGCGAAGAACAGCAACATTTGTTTATGCAGGAAGATGAGATGGCGTCTTGGCTTCAGTATCCTCTCGATGATTCTTCCTTCGATCGCGATTTGTACGCAGATCTCCTTTATTCCGCTCCTCCTCCCCCAACTCCTATCACTACCGTAACGCAGCCGAGGGTAATTGCAGAGATCCGTCCTCAGCCGGCTGCACCGCCGCGACCGCCTATGACGCCGACTGTTACCAGGCCGGAAAACGCCCCGCGCTTACCTAATTTCGTGCATTTCTCGAGGATTCCGGTCAGGCCAAGGACCGAGCCGATTAACAATCCATCGGTAACAACAGCGAGAGAATCGACTGTTGTTGAATCGAATGAGACGCCGATGGTGCCGGAGTCCAGATTTTCTCACAGGATAGCAGACAGTAGGCCGCAGGTCAACGCACAAAGCGGCGCCGCCACAGCAGGCGGCACCTCCGCGACGGCCGGAGAATTAGCTGCAACAAATACATGTGAGCTTACCGTGACGTCATCACCCGGCGGCTCCCGAGCCAGTTTCTCTGCCAGCGGCGAGGCACATCAGCCGCAACAGAGGCCGCCTCCGCCGGCGTCGGAGGACCGGAAGCGGAAAGCCAGAGAACCCGACGACAATGAATGTCAGAGTGAGGTAAGCAATTACTGCTATTTTTATTTTTTTAATAAAGCAAAAAAAGGTAAAAATCCAAAACTCCTGAATTTTAATTTGTTTTTATTCCCCCAACTGTGGTACGTACGTCGTGAGCAACGTGACAACGTCTAACGTGCGCAGGGTGGGGTTATGTCGCGTAGCGTGAGCCATCGCCTTCTGACTTGTGTCCCGCGTAATATAACCGACTAAACCTAGGGTGCACGTTAGCATCCCGGCGCAATATTTACATGGCTGATTCGTGGCCACACACGTGGCAGTCATCAAAGTGTGCACACAGACTACGTGCACTGGTGTACCGCCACGTGGATGGGGTGACCGCCACGAATTTCCACCAGGTTACATACAATAAACCCCAGAGAGAGCACAGACTATTTGCAGTAAAGATGAATGAAACGCAAAAAAACAGAAAATGGAAAATAATAGAAATAGAATTAGAAACGGTGTCGTGTGAATGGAGTTACGAGCAAGGTTTTTAGCGCGGGATCACGGGACTCACACCTTTGGTTCTGACGTATATATATATATATATATATATATATATATTATTTTAAAGGGTGGGGGCCTCACCCTTTGGGAGTCTGCAAAGACAAGTGAAAATAACATTGTTACACTATTATACTTTCGGTTATTTTTGATTTGATAGAGTAAAGTTTGTCTGTTTCCCTATATTACTGTTTAAAATATAAATTGGAGTTTAGTGGTGTCTTATTATTATTCGTTCGGGGACTTTGGGTAAGAAAGTAATAAGTGGCTAAATTGGGTATATACGATGTTTTTATTGTACTTGTTATTTTTTTTTTTTTTGAGAAAGGTACTTGATAAATTTGACTTATGTGTGGCTACTGTTTGTTATCTATAGGGAGTGGACCCAGAGTCATGATTGGTCATATGTGTAATGGTTTAGGATGTGCATGAAGTTTACTTCTCGTTGTCGCTCTTTTGAGTTTTGAGCTGATAATCAAAATCGTTATTGACTATGAACGCTCTTTCCCTCCTAAAAAAAAAAAAAAAAAGAAAGGATGAATTGAGGCTCCACTGTCCTGTCCCTAGAGTTTCGTGAATAAGGTGCCTCAACGA
Organism: Rehmannia glutinosa; assembly: GCA_016081115.2. NCBI lineage: Eukaryota > Viridiplantae > Streptophyta > Magnoliopsida > Lamiales > Orobanchaceae > Rehmannia > Rehmannia glutinosa. The sequence goes on from CM071936.1 coordinate 826,072, forward strand.
GCGAGGTCCTGAGCTGATTTAGCTGAGTCATTATACAAGAAATCTTCTTCTACCATTTTACTTACTAGGGGGATTCGAACCTCCAGTATGCGAGTGTCTTTCACCGCGGAACTATGTCTACTATGACATCATCATCACACTCCTCAAGTCTTTTTCACCCCCAGTAACTTTTGTGTATATTTATTTAAAATATCTGGCGTCAATGCTCTTTCCCTCCTCATTATGTTTCTGTGTGGTTTCATGCAGGGGGTTCCCTTCTTTGGCCTTGAGGGTTAGCCCCCCAAATTTTTTTGAAAAATCAAATTTTGTGTATATTTATTTAAAATATTATACTTTTAGTATTCAAATATTTGCTTTTTATTGAGTTAGCCCCCCCAAAATTATAAGCCTAGTTGGTTTCATGATTTGTGACAACGGGAAATGTTTTTAGTACAAAGAAGTTACTGATGCAAAATCTTTAAAATGAGATTCTAGCCGGACTTTATGCTGAGACCGCCTGACATCCCTCGGAACATTCTTGGCCTTGCTAGAATAGATCAAATGGAATAACCATCATTTCGTAGAAAAATTGTAAAAAATTAATAGATGTGGTAACTGTATTCATCATTTTGCTGATTCTCATTAGGTTGTCAAATTGTTGTAAATAAACTCTTGTAAAAATACATTGATCCTGATCAATATATAGGTTGGGGACTCCCTCAATCCCCCACCCACTAAGGGTGTTTCATTCAAAAAAAAAAAAAAAAGATTCTAGCCGGACTTGGCCTGAGTAGAATTTGGACTTGAAGAGTAGTGGCATTGGCTTCACTTGGAAAATAATTATAAAGTTGTAAGAAAACTTGCATGAGGATGATCAGCACACAGGGTTCTCTATTCTTTTTTTTTTTTTGATGAATGTCTTGTGTACAACATGTTCTCTATTTTTTTTTTGTCGTTTTCAGACCATAATTGGCTATGAATGTCTTGGGGTTCTCTATTCGACCATATTGGATGAATTTATGTAGCAATGTTTTAGTATATTGGAATACCATTGAAATAAGAGATCCTGACTCGAGGATGAGGCATACCTACCTCAAACAAGTTTGATTTGGAATAGATTTTGGGACCCAATTCTCCATTTCTTGAGAGCTGAGATACCGATGAAATACGTATAACGTCAAAAATTGCTTATGGTCTATTATAACATTTCCACTTCCAATAAAAGGTGATAAGTTTGTTTCAAATTATGTCATTTTGAGTTGGGGATGATCTCATTTTCAGAGAAAAGATGGAATACCAGGTCCTGTTTGGGGGGATGGTGGCATATTTTGAAGGCATAGATAGATATGTATGGTTGAAGTGAGAGGTGAAATGTCTGTAAAATGGATTCTCTAAACTACTAACTAGCTAAAAATCCACTTCGAAAAGGTCTTTTATTTCATTTTCTCACTTTGTTTAATTTTTGTTTACTTACATTGGTATAGGACATCGAGTTTGAGGCAGCTGAAGCTAAAAAACAAGCTCGTGGTTCGGCATCGACAAAGAGATCTCGTGCTGCTGAAGTTCACAACTTGTCGGAGAGGGTTTGTATTTGTCGAAATCTACTGATTTTATCGCCTTACTGTTTACCGTGATTAATTGCTCGATTACTTGAATGTTGTTACTGATGCAGAGGCGTCGAGACAGAATAAATGAGAAAATGAGGGCACTGCAGGAACTCATACCTCGTTGCAACAAGGTATGCTAAAACGATTATTACATCGCTGTTGAACCCTGTTGTTGTTCGATTGTCTTGAACCAATGTTGTATAGTAATTTTCAGATTAAAATTTCATTTTGTTTCCTCAAATTCAGTCAGACAAAGCTTCAATGTTGGATGAGGCTATTGAATACTTGAAATCGTTGCAATTGCAAGTGCAGGTAGATTTTTCTGTTTCTCAATTCTAATTTTGTGAATTGATGATAGCTTCTTTTTAAAACCTCAATTCAATCTCATCTTCTTCTTAAAGCCAGACCTTGATCTTAATAACTAATATCATGTAGAAGGTAAATTCTTAACTATGGAAATCTTTTCTTCAACTCTTTCTAAGATATCCAATTTGCCAGTGGCTGATATGGAAATCTACCTTGATCTTAATAACTAAAATAGATTTTGTGTGTAATATAAGGGAGATGTAATTTGTTATTGAAATGTTTTTGCTTATGTATAAGGTAAATGGCATATTTTCCATTCCCTAATTTTTGCTTTTTGTCTGAATTTGTAGTGTTAACTAAATTTAGGCAATTAATTGACACTATAAAGTTCACACCACCGACCCCACATAGTGGGATGAAGTGCAGTTGACGATGATGAGAGGTTTAACATAAAGTACAACTCATGTTCTCTAAACGAAGAATTTAAACTCACTACAATTATGAATGCAGATGATGTCGATGGGATGTGGCATGGTCCCCATGATGTACCCCGGTATGCAACAATACATGCCTGCGATGGGATTAGGTATGGGGATGAACCGGCCGATGGTTCCATATCCATCCATGCTACAAGGTCCAGCCATGCCAAATCCAGCTGCGGCCGCCCATATGGGTACTAGGTTTCCCATGCCGGCAGCGTTTCATATGCCACAAGTTCCTGTGCCTGATCCTTCCAGAATTCAGAGTTCTAACCATACGGATCAAATGCCGAACTTTTCGCACTATCAACAGCACCCACGAATGCCGAATTTTGTGGATCCGTATCAACAGTTTCTTGGTATGCACCAGGCGCAATTACCGTTACCACAGGCAAGTCTAGTTCGTACATGACTCAGTTTGTTAACCAGACATGAAATTTTCTCATCTGTCTATTGCTTGTGTCACTTGTAGGGGTTGTTATCATAGTTTTAGACGTTATCAATAGGAAAATGATTCCAAAAATATCCTTGAGGTTTGGCCTAATTACATTTTAAAAAAAGGGATAATTACAAAACCCCCCCGAGGTTCGGGCTAATTATGGAAAATCCAATATTTTTGAAAATTGCAAAAACCCTTTTGAGATTTAATTCTATCTTACATTTTCTCCTTAATAAGAGAAAACTATTTTCTTAAAAACACCTCCTTTTTTTTGATATGCAATTTTTTTGTAATTATCCCAAGAAAATGATCTTTCAAAATTACAGAAACAAGCAATAAGGGAGTATTTGTAAATTTTTTTGAGAAAAGGGAGTATTTGTAATTTTGAATTTTTTTTTTTTTTTGGTAATTAGACTAAACTTCAAGGATATTTTTTGTAATCAACCATTATTATTATTTTAGTACCCAAATATATAGGTTACTAAATTAGACTGAGTTATTAGTTATACCAGTGAAGTGCATTGCTACTGGATTTCCCATTTCATCTGGTAGCAAGCCATAGTTCCAAATATTAATTTTGGACTTTTTTTTTTTTGAAAAATCTGACAGGGTTATATTAATCACACATCTGCTAATTATCTGCTAAATTATTTTTCAGTTATTATATTGACGAATTTATTTTTATTTTTGCAGAATCAAGCTGTGGTGCAGCCTGGTCCCAACAAGCCTAGTACCAGCAAAGAGCTGAGCAACCCTGATAATCAGCAATTTGGTAATAAATCGTTGTGACTTATATATATGTCGTTTTACTCTAAAGATTTTCAAAAAAAAAAAAAAGAAAGAAAAAAACTAATAATTTATATCTTTATTTTCTGTTCATTATTATCTTGCATTATATATAATTTTCATGGGCAATCTTATAAAATAATAAAATAAAAATTTAATGTGAAGTTGCTAGTTAGATTGGATTATGTACATAACAGGTGTTTTTGTGCATTTGCAGGTTGATTTGCAGAGAGATCAGCGACAAAATTTTGTAAAGCCAGATTAGAGCCAAAAGTACATTCCGGACCCTCTACGTAACACTATTTTAAAATGTGTGTGCTAATATGTGTATCTATTATTATAGTAGTATCAGTTTTCTTGATATTTATTTAGGATTGATTGACATGAGTTTTTGTAATTCTAGGGGTAGAGGTGAGAAATGTGATAATGTGAGTGATCCCACAACTGGAGAAAGATTATTGGGATTCCTTTGGCGGAATCATTCAAATTTTAGGGAGTGTTTGCAAATTCTAGAAAAGAAAAAAAGAGTGATTTTGAGCTTTTATTTTGAAAATAAATTAAATATATTTTTCAGAAACTGAGCGTATTTGACGAACATCCTTTAATTTTTGCAACCCTCAAATTAAAGGGGAATGGGCAAAACTATGGGAGAGAACCATTCCAAGGCCATGGCTTTCTTTTTGGGTATGTATGTTTGGTGATTGGGGATAATTGAAGAAGTTTTTTGGGGGGAAATATTTGATGTAATGTATTGAAAAATATATGTATTAATGTCTAAATCTTTTTTCATTGTCTTTGCATTATATATATTTTCCATTGTTTCAATTTTATAGTTGAAGGAATAAAATTAATAGTTAAAAATATTTATCCTTGAATATTGATATATTACGTTAATTTTGTTTTTAGACATTTAGGCATGTTTGCAAACAGATCAGCGACAAAATTTGATTTAAATTGTAGAGAGATAAAAATAGTTGAGATTCATAAGTTTGTAGTGTCTGCATATAGAATCTAAAAGCTAGAAAAATAACAGTCTGTGTGTTTGGGGAATAAAACAATTTTAAAATGTGTTTTTGGATAAGAATACTGTTTTTATGATTAGTAGGTCAATATTATATTTTTCAAAATTGAGAATATCAATGACAAAACTGACCTTTTTATTTACAGAAATACCAGAAGCATTTTTCCATAATAAGAAATATCATATCCGTAATTTTTAGATTTAGATCCATAAGCAAAAATAAAAAATGACATTTTCAAACACTAAAAAAGTGAATTTTTAGCTCAAGGTTGGAAAAAATTGTCTGACAAAAAAAAAAATCCCAATTTTTAGGGCCTCAGTGTTTGCAAATTGTAGAAGGAAAAAAGTGATTTTCAGCTTCTACTGAAATAAAGTAGTTATATTTTTTAGGTAGAAACTGAGCGACACGTTTAAGAATTTGCAAACACTCCTTTACTTTCGTTGGTCACAACCCTCAAATTAAGGGAAGGGGCAAAACCATGGGAGAGAACCATTTCAAGGCCATGGCATTCTTTTATTTTTTTGGTTATGTTTGTTTGGTGATTGGGGAAGTTTTCGAGGAAGAAATGTTTGATGTGATGTATTGGGAATATATGTATTAGTAGAAAAATATATCGAGAAGTGCAATGCATGTTTGGATGGTGATTGGTGGAAGGAGTTGGGAAAAAATGTGATTAGAGAGTTAAAGAAACATAACATTTCCTTGACATATTGTGTTAATTTTGCATGAGATTAAACGTTTAGGCATGTTTGCAAACACCTCTATTCTTAGAATAAGTGATTTATTATAGTAGAAGATAAACATAACTGAAATTCATAAGTTTGTAGTACCTGCAAATAGAAAAAGCTAGAAAAATAACAGTTGAATGTGTTTGGGGAAGAAAACAATTTTAAAATGTGTTTTTAGATAGAATGATAAGAACATTGTTCTTATTATTATTAGTAGGTTATGTTATATTTTTCAAATTTGAGGGTATAAATGACAAATGCCACTCAATTTCAAAGGAGAGAGCGTTGGTCACTTGGAGCTTGAAAACGAAAGAAAGATGAGCCTTCAATTTGCAAATTCCCATTCGATGGTTAACAAGTCCAAGACCACAAAAGCTTTTTAATAAATGGATGTTGTTGACTACTTGTTTCCTTTACTTTTATGGGGCAGTGTCCTCGGGCTTTGTTGGTGCTCTGTTGATCTGGCATGGGCCGTAGCCCGCACATAAGGTAACTCTAGCTACCGGGCTTGAACTGCATTCCGTCTCGTAAAGCAATTTTTAAAGGCCCAATTGGGGTTGGATGAGTGTTTGTATTTTACCCCTTTGCCTCTCTGGTTGGTTGAAATGGGTGGAGCAGAGTTGCTCAAGGACCAAGGCCCATCAGTAATCAAACCAGCTATTTTGCATATTACAAAAATATTTGTATTGCATAGAAATTTATCTTCAATAATATCTAGCAAATTGTTCAACTCCCTTTGTGCAGTATAAATATTTTTATAGTGTATATTCATTGAGATTTTTGATTAATTTCGAATCACAAAAAAAAAAAATGACATTTCTAAACGCTAAAAAAGTGATTATTTTTTTTATCTCAAAGTTGATAATCACCCTTTTCTAGTGTTTTGCAAACATTCCCATAAATTTTTCTAGCAGTGTGGATTACTAGGTCCCCAAAGATATTAAAAAAAAATCGTTTGAATCAAAAAAGTTTCCAATATTTGGGCCTCACGTGCCAATTTCTTTGCAACATTACCTCAAAAATAGGTCAACAACAAAGCTTTTAAATTTTAATCAATGGCTGTTGTTGACTACTTGTTCCCTTTACTAGGGGCAGTGTCCTCGGGCTCTGTTGATCTGACATGGGCCGTAGCCCACACATAAGGTAACTCTAATAACTGGGCATTATTTAAAGGCCCAATTGTGATTTGGGTTTGTGGTTGTCTTTCACCCTTTTGAATTGCATCTCAGGTTTGGGTTGAAATGGGTGAAGAAAATCGTTGATTCAAAAAAGTTTCCGAATTTCAATTATCAAACCAGTTATTTTGTAAATTATAAAACAATTTTTTATTCAATAGAAATATATTCAGCAATATCTAAATCACAAACTTTAAGGACTAACAAATTGTTCAACTCCCTTTGTGAAATATTAATACTTTTTTAGTTATATTCAATTGAATTTTTTTGGTACATTTTCCTTAACAAACAAGAGATAGTTTGGACTAAAAATATTCTCTTAGCTATCTAAAAAAAATGTGTTTTATAATGTATTCTTTTAGCATTTCATTCACTTAATATAAAACAAAACATGTAACTTAATCATAAATATACACCATGGAAGACCATTTCTTCTTGTTTTTCTTTTTTTCAAATTTTTTTTATAATTATCTTTTATAATTGATCATTTTCCCCAAAAAACAAATTGCAAAAAAAAAAAAAACACTTAATCACGTGGAGCTCACGTGCGTATCTCAGTCCATATACGTTCTTTCTTGAAACCAAAGACAACTCTTTATTTGCATAATCCCCACAAAACCCCCAAATTCGAAACCTCAATTACGCCTCGCAGCCATGGGTCAGGGAACTCCCGGTGGTCTAAATCGGCAACTCCCCGGAGACCGTAAAAACGACGGCGACAAGAAGAAAAGAAATTCGAGCCGGCGGCGCCACCGGCTCGCGTCGGCCGCAAGCAGCGCAAGCAGAAGGGTCCAGAGGCGGCAGCAAGGATTCCGACGGTGACGCCGCTGACGAAGTGCAAGCTGCGGCTTCTAAAGCTCGAGCGAATCAAGGACTATTTGTTGATGGAGGAGGAGTTCGTGGCCAATCAAGAGAGATTGAAGCCGCAGGAGGAGAAGACGGAGGAGGATCGATCGAAAGTCGATGACCTAAGAGGCTCGCCGATGAGTGTTGGGAACTTGGAGGAGTTGATTGATGAGAACCATGCGATTGTTTCTTCGTCGGTTGGGCCGGAGTATTATGTTGGGATCTTGTCCTTTGTGGATAAGGATCAACTCGAGCCTGGATGTGCTATTCTTATGCACAATAAGGTATGTTTCCTACTTTTTTGTGTGTAAATTAGTGTTTTGAATTGCAAGGGTTTGGGTAATTAGGGTTTTAAATAGTATCCCCCTTGAGATTTGGTACTTTTATCTCAAGGAAGAGGGAGGGTGAAGATTGGCATATGACCTGGGAGGAGAAGAAGGGCATAGTGGAGCTATATAGTGTATTTTAGACAGTTCCACCTGGCAATGCCACTCCCACTGTGTTCTATATGGTAGGTTTGGCCGTTTGGGCAAGCATGTTATCTTGGTGGACTGAATTGACCCTGGGGTTTATTCTACTGAAAACATAATTATTGGCACTTCAGTAGTTTCCTTAAATTTTGTTCTCAGCATGCTTTAAATGTTCCTTTGTAGAATAAACTTGTGAGCTTGTGAAGGAAAGAGAGCAAAGGGGGCTTTCTTTGTTCCTGAATCAATGAAAGTTAGAAAACGAGGCCACATTCTCGTTTTATAGTTACATTTTTCATGTGTTGTTCAGGACCTCTTTACCAAGAGATATATGTAATATATGTTTTTATTGAAGAGAGTTTTGGACAATTTGCTCTCTAGAGAAAATGTTTTCCTGGAGAGAAAGCACTTGTTGGGATTTGGATGGGAGGTTGGATACACTTAAATTTCTGAAAAACTTTGCCTTGTTGCAGGTTCTTTCTGTTGTTGGGCTGCTTCAAGATGAAGTCGACCCGATGGTATCTGTGATGAAGGTTGAGAAGGCTCCATTGGAGTCATATGCTGATATTGGTGGGCTGGATGCCCAGATCCAGGAGATCAAAGAGGCAGTTGAGCTTCCATTAACGCACCCTGAATTATACGAAGATATAGGTATTAAACCTCCCAAGGGCGTCATACTCTATGGAGAACCTGGAACTGGAAAAACATTGCTCGCAAAGGTGCGTGTTCGTGTAGTTTTGGTGCAGTACATTTGAATTGTATTCTTATCTCCTCTAATCAATTAGTTTTTATATAATATGGGATGTCTTTAGCATGCCTTAGTTATTCGTCTAGTGACAAGGTTTGTTCCATATTTTTTCAAGACTGAAATACGAATTATAGATTAGCACTAATAATGATAACTAAGTTGAATTGAAAATGGCTGAAGCTTGCTTTGCAAGCTGGTGAGGTTTTTTTTTGTTCTTAACTTATTTCAATTCTTTCTTTTAAGCATTATTTTCTTGCATTTGGTTACTATATGGGCCTAATTAACAAAGTTGAAACATATGGGGCATAAGGAGGGCATAAGGGGGGTATTGCTCTGGGGGAGCTCTTTACAAGTTGCATGGGACAGTCTGGTTCTGTGGATGGTTACCTCATATGCCTTGCATGGTCTGGGATGGATCAAGAGATTTCTGTTTTCTGTCATCTTTAGTCGATTGCTTTATTTTATTAATCGTTATGTTTCATATGAGAGATTGTATTGAAAATATATATTTTATGAACCCCTTGTTTTCATAATTTTCAGGCTGTGGCAAACTCTACATCAGCAACTTTCTTGCGTGTTGTTGGAAGTGAATTAATTCAAAAATACTTGGGAGATGGCCCTAAGTTGGTGAGAGAACTCTTTAGAGTTGCTGATGATCTCTCCCCATCTATCGTCTTTATTGATGAAATTGATGCTGTGGGTACAAAGAGGTAATGTCCAGATGTTAGTGACCTTGAATACGTAAACCTGTTACTTATTGGAGATTATTCTCTGCAGGTATGATGCTCATTCAGGTGGTGAACGTGAAATTCAGAGGACTATGTTGGAATTGCTAAATCAGTTAGATGGTTTTGATTCAAGAGGAGATGTGAAAGTAATTCTTGCAACAAATAAAATTGAAAGTCTTGACCCTGCTCTCCTCCGGCCAGGAAGAATAGATAGAAAGATTGAATTTCCTCTTCCAGATATCAAGACAAGGAGACGAATATTCCAGGTATGTATGACATGATTTTTTGCTTAAAATAAGCATTTATAACCCTATGACTATTCACTCACACGGTAAATTTCTTTGTTTGATATTTAGATACACACATCGAGGATGACATTGGCTGATGATGTCAACCTGGAAGAATTTGTTATGACAAAAGATGAGTTTTCTGGAGCTGATATCAAGGCCATATGTACTGAAGCTGGTTTGCTTGCTTTGAGAGAGCGCCGCATGAAGGTAATTTGGCAAATCTTTCACAATGTTTTTAGCATTCTTCTAACTGGTTTTGGTAATGAGCAACCAAACACCCCACCTCTGACCCCTCTCCATAAAAAATGAAAGAAAAATGGGGAAAAAAAAGAAAGGAAGAGTAGACGAGCGAACTAATCTATGCATTAGGTAGTGTTTTGAGGGTTATGAATCATATGTTGATATGATGTTTCACGTTTTTATATCTCCATGAGATCATGAAAGCTGATACTTCTTTTTTTTGGTTTTTGTATGCTGAATGGAGAAATTAAACTGCTAATTGTCTCTTATTTTCCAAACCGGATTCCATGATATTTCCACCAAATTTCCACTTAAGGTTATAACATCATTTATGCTACAAATCTTTATGCAAGTTGCAACGGTTTATTGTCGCTCTCTCTGAACCTGACTTGGTTTTATCTTACAATTTTTGTACTGAAACCATGAAAATAAATCACTTGAAATGCCAGTGTGCTGTAGGCCGTAGCAAGTTTGAAGTTTATAATGCAATAACTAATAATGAAATTTAGGTTCATCAAGAAGCTGGAGAAACTATTAATAGGAACTGAGTATTAATGTAAGAACTTTCACATTTGACAAACCTGTGTTGACTGAAATAATATCTCAATAGTATGATTTTTCGAACCTTACACATTTAGAGAAGCAGTTATGGTAGGACTGCGTCTCTACTGACGCATGAGAAAATTCCAGGATTACAAATCTCAAGATTTTGAATTTCTAATTATATTTGGGGAGAGACTTTTCTAACGAATGGATGAAATTGCTTCGTGGTACGGTGGTAGTTTTAGAATCGAAGTCAATTCACTTAGTCACTTCTCTATTTAGCTTATTGTTGCTTGATGTGCCTGTAAGTTACTCAAGATTGGAAGCTTGCTACATGACCAAAAATTCTGAAAGCTTAACCTCTATTTTGGTCTCCGTATTTGAAATGTTATAACATGCGTGTAACAATTTTAATATCAGGTGACACATTCAGACTTCAAGAAGGCTAAAGATAAGGTCATGTTCAAGAAGAAAGAGGGCGTTCCGGAGGGTCTCTATATGTGATGATTATCAACTTCTGCCTGGAAATAGATGCGTTTCACTTTGTTTTGAATTTATTATTGCCTGTCGTTCTTTAAAAAGCTTTGGGAATTTCTTATGATATTTTTTTTATATACAATGGAAGTTTCCTTTAAACAGTACTGTGATTTATATCATCAATAGCTTTCATGTATTTCATGAGCTCCTTCAGCTTTTCACAAGTTTGCTTGGAAATGACAGCATTAGCTCTGAAATTCATTGTTATGCTGTGTGTGTGTGTGTGTGTTTTAAAATTCTCACTTATAATTATTGCCTTGTTCATTTTCATAAAATAAATATTCTAGCTCTTTAAGCATTTGGTGTTTCTTGACTGAGAAACAATTATTCCTTTTAGTTCCCAAATTTAGTTGGAGTAGGTCTCTTGTAAAATGGTCGCACGGTGCAATAGATTACACTTTCGAGTAAGAAGTGATACTTTTAGTATAAAATTTGATATCTTTAGTGTAAAATGTGACACTTAGTGTAAATGCACTTAATTTTAGTGTATCACTTTTTACACTAAAAATATCACTTTGTACATTAAAAGTATTACCCACATCGCGCGACCGTCTTAGTAGTGCATGGTCATGGGCATATATCAACACAAAAATATCAAAAAATTCTGATAAAACATATTATATCTCCATAATGCCATGCTAAAACTTTGGTACAACCATTCATAACACATTTTGACTACACAACCAAGCCAAGATTTTTAACAAACTTTAAATAACAAAGCTACACGTAAACTAAAATAATTAAACGTCACACAAATTACATTAGAATCCAAATAAAATTCTGCTAATACACTAAGAACCTTCCTAAAACAAGGACTTCAACATCCCAATGTAGCAGCAGAAAAACAAAGCTTCAAGGATACGGCAGAACACCGGCGCCACCACCAGCTCCGCCACCAAAACCGCCTAGACTTCCCAAACCACCAGGAATGACGCCAGCACCACCAAAACCACCACCAGGAATGACGCCAGCACCACCAAAACCACCACCAGGAATGACGCCAGCACCACCAATACCACCGCCAGGGATGACGCCGGCGCCGCCTAGTCCACCAAGACCACCGTTGGGCCCAGTCCCAATAATACCACCAACGCCGCTAAACCCATTGCTTCCACCAATATCACCGCCGGTACCTACACCGCCGCCGACGCCTCCGAATGGTATGCCGCCGTTGCCAACGCCGGCGTAGCTCCCAACGCCGCCGAAATTGACAAAGTTCTTTTGATCAGTAAGGCCATTGTCACCTGGCAAAACCCTAGCCGCTGCCGCCTGATTGGCCATGAGAATAAGAGCAACGACAAACATTAAACCCCACCTCGCCATTTTCGATTTGATCTCTTTATATTTCTTAATAAAATCTTTTTTTTTTCTGCTCAAACTTTGCACCCCCCAACCCTAACTTGACACCTGAAAGAATGTGTTTAGCTTCTCCATTTTTAAAGAGAGTGGGAAGAGAGATAGGTAAAGGAAGCGGTTGAGAGAATTGAATGCATGAAAATAAATGCAGATTTGATCATCACTTATTTCTTTTTAATTTTTTATTTTTTTCCTATAGCTTCAAATTTACACCTGATCGTTATACCTACAACAATTTTGGCCCCTCATTGCTATCATCAATGTAAACAACTAAATCGCTTTTGCAAAGACTTTTTTTTGGTTTTTTTCCAACTCAGTGTCTCTATCCATAGCTTCAAAATTTTGAAAAAGGTAGGGGTATTTTGGTCATTTGACATTTTAATTTAAAAAAAAAAAAAATAGAAAAATGGAAAGAAAAAAAGTCTTCGATTATATTGCATTCCTCTTTCCTACTTTCATTTTTGAATCTTGAAAAATATGAGTCTTTATCATTTTTCCCTTTTCTTAAACTTTTGTACATTATTTAAGCTCCGCCATAAACATTAACTTGAACTTTTGTATTATTATCTTGTGCCTCTATTTGTTCTTTTTGGTATATTGATATAATTGTATTTTGTTATTTATTGTTGAATATCATGTGATTGAATTAATACAATGACTTAATCAAAACTTCTACTTATTTTGAATTTAATGTATTATTTTTCATTTTTATACGTGGTAGTGGACAATTGTCCACTTATGTTTTGTAAAAAAATGAAAAATAGTCATATTTTTCGAAAAAATATTTTTTTAGTCATTTTGACACGGTCATACCCTTCTTGTGTTCTCATATAAGGTGTTTAATTATATTTCAAAAAACTGATGAAGTACATTTTCCGGTATTGAGTCGTGGACCGATCCCAAGAAATGAAAAAAAAAAAGACAAAGGGATATTTTTAAATCAAAAATAGCTAAAAAGATATGATTTAAACTATTTTTTAAATTTTATTTTTTTTATATTAATATTAATTGGGCCCCCTACCCAAAATTCCCGCTCTTCACACTGGTAGGACTCGTGGATTTGGGGGATGAAATGTATTTTTAAGACTTATATAATGAATTTTTCCAAATTTTCTTTTTTGGGGGCGGGGTGTGGGTGGGTGTGGGCAAATATAATTTTTCATTAGTATAAGACATAATTATATAATCAATAACAAGTAAGAAAAATAAATTTGAAAAATATTGGGGGACAACGGCCCCCACTTGCCCCCTAGTTTCGTCATTGCTCCTAGATAAAAAAAAAAAAAATATATTAGAACTCTCTGAATCAAAGTATTTGATCTCCACCAAATCGAATTTATATGAATGTTATTCATTATGAGTACTAACACCAAGTTCTTCATTAGCTCCCATATGCGCGGGCATTATGATGGAAGCTTATTTCTGGTTATGATATATTTCTTTGTAGATTGTGCAAAGACGACGCACGTTTCCATGTATGGGGGCACATGCCCCATAAGTTGTTCTCATTGTTTTTACTATGTATTATTTCTTTTAAAAATTGAGTTATTGATTAGATTTTTTTAAAAAACAATTATTGATTAGGTTAAAAAATCAAATGGTGCCACACGATTATTTTTTATGTAATTTATAATTATATTTAGGGATAAATATTACACAAACACATCCTGAGGTTTGAGGTAATTACAAAAAAATCAAAAAAGTTTTAAAATTATAAAAAAAAACCTGAGGTTTGATTTTACTTTACATCAGGGATAACTGTAATATTTTTAAAAATGTGAATGAAGCATTTGAAATATTTTTGCTTATGAAGGGGTTAAAATATAAAACAAAATTTAATCTCAATGGGATCGGAATTTTGTAATTTTCAAAAATCTCTGTTTTTTTTAGGATATTTTTTATAATTATTCCTTATATTACTTTGTGCCCCTTTTACGGAAAATTTCTGGATCCGTCCCTGAGATTGTGGGTGGTCCTTTTCTTCTTCTTCTTCTTTTTTTTTTTTTTTTTTTTTTTTTTTTTGAAAATTTTGTGGGGTTATTTTGTACGGTACTGGTCAATGCATGGAGGGATGATCTTGATGATGAGCTTGAAATGTGAAAGTGTATTTACTACATGCACATGACTTTGCTGCAAACCTAATTTATTGCCATCTGCTAAAGGCAAGCAACATAACTTGTACGTGCATGATATATATAAGAGATCCATAAATTTCATATAATCGGTTTATTTTGGTGAGATTTGGGTTCATATAATTAAGAGTTATGAACTTCTTGTATATTTTTGAATTACGATTCATGCATGTGGTGACATTTTGAACAAAAGGAGTGCATACATCCTGATCAAGAGGCATGACACGCGCGGTTGGTGCTTAATATCCTTTTTTGTTTCTTTTTTTCTTTTTATTAAAAGAATTAATATATATACACACATTCTTTACGCTGATCCTGAAAATCGATAATTATATTTGTAAAAAGTCTATTTTTTTATGTGTCACTCTGAATTTTATATTTTAATATTTCGTCTTGTACAAATATTTTATACATGTATTTTATAACATAATTATCTTCTTATTTCTTAGAGTCAACACACAATTAAAACTTTTAATTATGTTAGTCCAAACAGGGCATTTAGGTTCCAGTTTAATTTTGAAATGAACTTCATTCTAATGACGGTATAATATATAGGTACTTAATTTTCCTCGTACAGAACTTTAGGTATAATCCAAAGTTGAGAACCTTGAAACAGGTTCAACCACTGTTTAAAATATCATATCGCATACATCTAAGGATTATCTTTGGATCTGGATGGTCGTCATCGCATATGGTAACGTTCTAATAACTACTTTTACGGTTCAACCGGTCAATATCGACGAAACTGGACAATACCACCAATTACCGGTTGAACCGGATTTTGCTAAAAAATTTAATTTTTTTCCCAATTTTTATATAAAAATAGAATTCATAAACTTAATATATAATATGTTTATGTCATTATTTGAAGTTTGAGCTAAATATATACATCTTTTCCTTTTAACAAAATATATAAAACTTTTTCATTTACATTAATAAATTACATTCATATTTTATATAATATAATTTTAAATATAATTAATTTTTATTAAAATCGGTAAAATCGGTAGTTGAGCCGGTCCGACCGATTGAACCGTTTACCGGTGGCTTGGCCGATTTGATCACCCGATATATTACTACCAAAATAAAAATCAACCTTGAAAAATGCATATTTTGGTAAGAGAATGATTTCAGTTATTAAGATGAAAAGGGTCACAAATTATGGGAGCATAAAGCTGTCACCACCAATTTACTGCTGAATTTAGTGGCCATCTGTTGGCCACTCAACTAACTCAGTAAATTTGCATTTGCAGAGACAATTATTTGTAAGAGAGAGAACATTAAGTGGTGTTTTATTAATTATCCTAGGTTATTTCACAATAATTTGAGCGCAATATATTCGATTCAATAATAATCATTATTACTATTTTCTCTCTATTTACAGCAATTCAAAATTTTTTATATAGTAAATTGATACATTATCTTTTACTTTATTTCACAAATATCAAGTTTATAAAGTAACAAGCTTAAGATTTATTTTAAATAGTCTTTTATATTTTATAAGTATTTATATATACATAAATATAAATGAATATTAAAACTTCAAAAATGCGTTAATCTGAGTTGTCTTGTCTCTTTTTTCTGCAGTCTGAAACTGCAATCCTGGAAGGCTTTAATGCAGTGTCAGCAAATGGGCTTAACCATTGCTGGAAGTTGGTAAATTCCATAAATTTCTCTTCATCTTAAACCTAAATTTTTAAATAAATTTTCAACTAAAATGCAAAAGTATAAAGTCACTGCTGTCCATACAATAATCAAGTGGCACCAAAGTTATTTAAATTCTCTTTTCTATTGTTTTTCTTTTTTCATTAGGCCGGCCCAAGACTACCCATGCGTTGCAGGCCGGACCATGTTAACTTTCTTATTGGGCCATATGAGAGTCCAAAGTGGTTCAATATATAGTTTTGATATCATCAGAAGAACAAGAATGACAAAGCCCACCGCCGAGTTTTCCGTCACAGTTTGGGAATTTTGCTTTCACGTCCTTTAAATTCTTGTTTTTGTCATCGAGTACCCAACTTTTTTCATTGTTGACACTAACACCCTTTCCGTCAATTTTGCTTCCCACTTCGCCGTTCAGAAACTAGGGATCGTGTCCAAACATCCATCATTTGTTTCAACATTACATTATCCCCGTTAATATAGCAAAAAATTAGAGTAAACATAATACTTTTCGTCAAATCCGATTTTTTCGTTCTTTTTACTATTTTTTGATACACAAATTATGTTTATTTTACTTAATTTTATTGAAATATCACTTTCTCACCTTTTTATTTACATAAAAAGTAATTCTTTAATTTAGAAAAACATCATAAATATTTAGATATATCAACCCTAGGGTTCTACTAAATGACACTTTCACTATTCTTATTTTTAATTTATAAAATAGTACTCCATTACCAACAAAGGCCCTACTGAGATCTACTTAAAATACTACTGATATATTTATTCTAATTTAAAAGGTGCGAGGTAATTTAAAATAATGACATTTACCTTTAATCTTACAAATTCGAAATATAATTTATTATATATTTTCAATTAAAATATTCAACCAATCGACGGTATCAACTTTTTAAATTATTATATACATAAAATATTTTCAAAATTTTAACCAAACATAATAATTTTTCAAATTCTTAAAACTTATTTTCATTTCAACTATCCAAACATAATTCCGTTTACATTATTGGAACTCATCACTATCATATCTAACACTCATTTTCCATATACACATTAAATTAGCAAATAGACCCATGCACCAAACATAACCATAAACGATCCTACTAAACTATTATATCCAAACTAAATGACAACACAAGCATGGTTTTTCTACTATTTTTTACTTTACAAAATTATGTTTATTTTACTTAATTTTTTATTATCTTTCTCACCTTTTTATTTACATAAAAATAATATTATTTTTCAAACAACACCACTTTAGTAAGTAAAAAAATAATATTTTTATAACTTATGATCCTTAAAAACTAAATGGATCTTTTTCAAGGATTAAATTGGGGTGGCCCATATATAAGACATGTTAATTTTTTTTTTTTTTTTTTCCTGAACTTAAGTAAGAAATAATTTCATTAATAAACTCAAAATTTAAAAGCAGTTAATTTATCCCACAAAGAATAGTGTCATGTTACCTTTAACCTTGAATTTTCGATATATTTTTAGCAACAACAAGAGAAACAAACATTTCAACAAAATAGTTGAATCCTTGGTTGTCGAAGCAACAGAATGGAGCCTTTGACAATCTCAACATAGGCTCAAAATTCAAACCAACCCAATGACAAAATCAAGAACATAATAAAGCTAACAAAAGCACATTCAACTCCACTGTTCAAAGTGGACCTAGAGTTGAAGCAAAATCCTAACATTTTATTAATTTTCACTGAGATTGGTATGATAATTTTCATATTATTCTTAATTTTATAATTTCAATTTCCAACTACTCAATATTACATTATTGGAACTCATCACTATCATATCTAACACTATTTTCATATAACATTATTGCAACGAGACCCATGCACCACATACAAAAGTCAAAAGATCCTACTAAACTATTATATCCAAACTAAATGACAACACAAGCAAGGTTTAATTCTTTTATTTAGTTTGAAAAAAAATTTATAACTAAATAATAGTTTAGTAGGATCTTTTGTATAGTGCATGGCTCACATTACAATAAAAATATATATATTATTTTTCAAACAACACCACTTTAATAAGTCACACCAAATAAATTAATATTTTATAACTACATATAAAAGAATAAAAGATCCTACTAAAAAAACTAAATGACTTAATGCCAAATCCTACGATAAAATTTTTATTAAAACGTAACAGCTAGATTCTATCATTATTTTTTGGGAACAAAGTATTTGAGAAAATGTGGAAAATTGTGTAAAAACCTATGTAAGATATTTTGATTTTTTTGGATTTTAATTGTTAAAAATACCATTTTATATAAAAAAATGGGGGTACCAAAAAGAGTGAGTTATTAATATTATTTTTAAAACTAAATTAATTTATTTTTTTTCAACAAAATGCAAATAGCTTTAAAGTCTACAAGACATGACAAGGGCCTCAATAATAGATTTGATTAGGACCTCTTTTCCGGCACAAAGAAATTTATTCTTAGGTTTCTTTTGAGCAGCTTCTTTCACTTTTTCTTTGACTTACCAATTTATGGATCTTTGAAGGCCATTCACCTTGTTAATTGCTGGAAGAGGCATAAAACTCCATTTGTATCGGGTTTTTTAGCATAACGATGAATAATAAGGAAACACTTGACGCACATTTGTGTAAATAATTGAATTGATGATGGGTCCATTTTCATCATAAATATAAATTTTATTGTTTGAATCACAAAAACTTGATCCATGTCTCACAATGGATCACCCTTTATTTATTATATAACTATTATTTTTCAAACAACATTACTTATTTAGCCGTTCAGAAACTAGGATCGTGTCAAACATCCATCATTATTAAGTCACACTAAATAAATTATTAGTATCAATATCATTCATATAAGAACTTCAATTATATATAGAACAAAATATTTCTCTCTGTATACCCTATAAAAGTTTCATCGAAATTTTTATAATCAAATAATTTTTTTAATTCTATTTGATAATCATGTATTTAGGTTTGTCCGATGCTAGACTCTTGTTTGCTCTTAACTAGCATAGCACTTTTTGGGACGCTGATAAATAATAATGCTAACAAAAAAATACCAATATAAATGTTATAACATCCAAAGTGCTTAACTTTTTTGAAAGTTCATATTTTTAATCTCACTTAAATAAATACTAAGTTGAATAGAAAATTGAATTGTGTGTTTGGTTAAATTGATACCAGCAGACGAGTATTATCCAAAATCAACACGTGTAATCCTTATTTGGATTTTGGATTGTTATTTTACTGTTAATTAAATGAAAGGTTAAAACTAAATTTTGGCTGAACTTCCTCAACAGTTTTAGCCCAGGCCTGATCCACAACATCTTTACACCAAAGAGGAATAAACTCTTTTATATTTTTTAAAAAAACAGTTTATAAATTGAGTAGCATTTTTTGTCATAATGAAAAGGTTAAAACTTTGATAATAAAAATATAACTATTTTTTTAATTTTTTCACAAATGAACTAGCCCCAACTTTTTTTGTTCTTTTTTTATCTGTGAATATATTTATTTTATAATTAATTAGTTTCTAAAATAAAAATATGAAATTCATTTGATTAATCAAATCACTAATCACAATTGATCGATCGTTTTATTTAAAAAACTATTATTTTTCAAACAACATTACTTTATTAAGTCAAGAATAAATTAATCTCAAACTATTGTTCATTAAGAATTTCGGTATATAACCAAAATTAACCGAAATGTTGAAAATCAATTAACTATTCGATAATTTTTAGCTTTGTGCTAATTGTAAAACCATTAACCAACTTTTTGGGACAAAATTATATTTACCCAATATAAATTTATAACATCCAAAGTTTAACTTTTTTGAAAGTTCATTTTTTAATCTCACTTAAATAAATACTAATTAATAGAAATTTCTTTAAAATACAAAAATATATTTGTATATATAAACGTGATATAAATAAATAAATATAATTCACATAAATTTATTTAAAATAAAAATATAATTTTTATTTATATAAATGATTAAATAAAAAAATTATAATTATATATAAGTTGGAGATATATAAATAAATAAAATATATATAATATATTATTATAATTATAATTATATATAAAATATATTTTTAAATCAAATAATTTTTCAATTCTATTTGATAATCATTAAAAAATTATGGTTAATTTTGAATTTTTAAATAAACAAAAAAAAACCATATATAAAATATATGTTTAACAACAATCCAAATTTTTTAAAAAACCTTTAACCATTCTCCGAACCGAAATAATCCAAAATCAACCGAATTAATTGGAGAATTGATTATTTAACGATTAATCCAAAAATAAAAAACACGACACGATTACAAAAAAAAAGCACGATAAAGCATGATACAATATGACACGACATGAACACGAAATTGAAAATCAAGTTAAAATTACAATTATTGTTATATTTAAGATCAAATAAAATAGATAACACGAAAACACGATAGTGTGACATGAATACAACACGATAACATAGTTTACGATTAATCTTGACTTGTAACAAATTTTATGTATTGTATCGATTCAAACTGAACGGATTTGATTAATCGAATGAATTTAATATTTTTATTTTATAAACTAATTAATTATTAAATAAATTTAAAAAAAATTAAAAAAAAGGAAATGAAGTTGGGCGGTAGTCGAATCAACTAGCGCCCATTTAAGGAAAAAAAATAAAAAAAAAGTTGGGCGCTAGCGCCCAATTAAAGGAAAAAAAAATAATAAGATAAGTTGGGCGCTATTGTCATTAGCGTCTGGTACATTGGCGCTACTTGCAATAGCGTCACTTAAATTAATACTACACCCAAAATTTATACTTTTACAATAATTTTCCACAAATACGGTAAATTGTTAAATTACCCTTTATTTTATATTTCAGAATTTTTTTCCATCTTTTCAACTATGGTTAAGTTTTGTATTTACTTTGCCTTTTACTTCTTGAATTTTGCATTTTAAAATTTCCCCCTATATTTATTGTGTTTAAATAATAAAATTTACTTGTCTTATTTATTTATGGAACCAATGTATTTTCCGTATATCAATCTTCATATGCAGAGGTAAAGGACTAAATGACAAAGTACATACAAAAATTTAACCATATTTCAAAAGATTGAACAAATATCTCAAATACAAAAAGAAGCTGTCAAGCATCACTTTTACTGTCCTCCAAAAAGCACCACACGTGTCAGCCTTTAAGCGGTACCGACATACCTAATTTTTTTTTTTTGGGGTCGTACTATGTTAATTATATTTTCAAAAATTATAATATATTTATTAAAACTAAATACAGAAATACTCGGTCAGCATGCATTTCATCCACAAAAATGAGTTTCTTACCCATTCCCAAAGGATACGACATCGCGTTTCTCCGCCAAGTAAATCCAAAAATCGTGTTTCATTTTCCCCACTATAAATACATCACCAAAGTTACATGCAAATATTAAGAAAAGTTTCATAGATTTTTAAGAACACACACCAAAAATATATTCATTTAAAAAGAAATGGCAAGCATGGCATTTACCAGCTCTCTCCCAAAGCTTCAAGCTACCAACAAAATATCAGTCATCAAACCTATCACCTCATCCAGGGTTTTTCTTCCTGCTTCAACCACATCAAATTTCCACGTAAATTTTTCTAAAATTTAGCTTTTTAATTATACATATATATTTGATTTTGGCTTATTTAATTTTCTCATCTTGAGCATTTAATTAGCTCAGATCTTATGTTTCAATGCAGTGTTTTATCTCATATTCTATGATAATTATAAGAAAAGACGGAAACATGCACGTGCGGGGATGAGATCTCTCATTCCACTTTCCCTATTTCATCATTGCATCGAATGAAACATTTACAAGATGATGTCACAATTATACATATTGTTTTCCATCAACATATGAAATAAAGAATGGAATAAGAAAAATGGAATATGAGATTTCATCCCATCGGACGGCTCCTAATGGTTTGATGTGGGGGCTTTAGCCCCCAAAACTATTAAAAATTCACTATTCTAGCTATTTTATATACTTAAATCTTAGTTTTTTGTATTTAAATTTTTATTTGTATTGATTTAGCCCCCAAAATTAATTGTCTAGCTCCGTCCCTGGAACCATGACTCCTACTATGCGGGCACGTGGCCATAGCTTTTTTCGTTTTAAATCTATATATTAATTAGTGATAATAATAGGTCAAATTAGCAATTTAAGTTTTGTAAAATAAAAAATAGATATTTTTCAAAATATGTTTTTAACCATTTCACTAAAAATTAACGATTACATCTTTCTTTTATTTTTTTTGGTGATGTATTTGACTATTTTTTTTAAAAAATTGATGTGGTATATTTTTGGTACCAAGAAATGAAAAACAGGACAAAGTGGAAATTGAACTAAAAATAATTAAAAAATTGATTTTTGAAAAACATGGAAAAATATTTTTGCTATAAAGAAGTGATCAAAATCCGACATACTTGTATTAATTAGGTTAAACAATTAAAGTGTGATCCCATTAATTGCTTCTGAATTCTGATGTAGTTTATAGTTGTATTTATTTTGTGCTTTTTCTATAATACAAAAAAAAATTTTGGATCCATCCCTAATTATAAGTTTTCATTATATTACTAAGTGTTCGTCTTTTAATTATATTTAGCATGAATAATTTATTAAGATTTATTACAAAATGATATAATTGCAGGCAAATAGACGTTATGTTGGTGTGAGGGCTTCATATGATGATTCAGCAAAACAGGCCAGCGACGCCGCCGAGAAGGGTTTGGATGCGGCCAAGAAAAGTGGCCAGCAAGTGCAAGAAGACGCCGGCGCCGCCCTAGATAATGTATGTGACAAAAATTAATGTTATTACGTAAATAATTAAGGTGTATAATTTATATTGATGCAATTAGATTTTTTTAATGTCTTGTTAATAATATAATTAGATTTTTAAGTGGAAAAAAAAACAAGAACCTATGTAGGACTTCTAAAAAAATAATAAAAATATAAGATGGTATAGTCATATATATCAAATCACGTTAGATATTTTAAGTCTCGCGTGTCTGCTCTTTACTATTGCAATTGTATTTTCCACTTATCTATATATTTCTTTTTGACGAATTTCCACTTATCTAATTAATTATAAGGAAAGTTCATTTTATATATATGTGTTCTCTACTCTTAGAAGTTAGAATTTTTAATTAAAAAATAATGGAAGTTGATGTGTTACAGAAATAATAAAATAATGATAAGATATGATTAATAATTATAGATATGTGAGTGAGTGAATAATGAAATTTTTGGAAAATATTTAATAATAATTTATTCTTCTTTGGAAAAGTGTGTAGATATGTGGTTGATGAGAGAAAAATTGAGAGTGGGTGAATAATAGATTTTCTAGAAAAATTAGCAGGCAATCACATTTTTAAATAAAAAAAATATTCTCTTTTGTTGTTCTGGTTTTAGATTTTTTTTCAGGGTCAGTCGAAATTTTGGCATTTCTTCCGTAGCAAAAATACTTTTTTAGTCCATGTTTTTTTAGGCATTTTTGAGTTCAAATATCTATTATATCATTTTTTTCATTTTTGGAGCTGGTACATAACTTAATATCGAGTTACATAATTTGACATCGAGTTATGTACCGCATATTCTTTTTGAAAAATGACCAAGTAACATAAAATGTATGACCGTCAGTTTTTGGTCAAAACAGCGTAAGCAAATTGATGAAAGAAGGGCGATTTTGGCAGGGGAATAAAGGAGTTGCAATTTTGAATTTTCTCAACTTTTCAACATTTTGTTTTTCAATTTCTCAATATAAATTTAATATATTTTACATTTTCACCAATAAATTAGATTTTATGTATTACTTGAATTCTAATAAATTTGTTTAAATTATTATATATACTAAAAAAGGCGGGCGAGAAAATAAAAGACGTCACCGGGAACGTGTCGGAGTCGACTGAAGACGCGGCGGCGAAAGCGAAGCAAAGCGCGGAGGATGCCACCGCGAAACTGAAGGAAACAGCAGAAAACGCGTGGGAATCTGCTAAAGAGACAGCGCAAAACATCAAAGACACGGTGGTCAGTCAGGCGGAGGCAACCGCTGACGGTGCAAAAGCAGCCATCGAAGAAGCTAAAAAATAAAATTAGTTTTTTATTTTTATTTTTATTTTTCTGTTTCCCATGTTCAGTTGAAGATGGTATTGGACAATAATGACATGAATCAAGTTTGAGAGGACCAAATAGTAATTATGTGTTGATGTATCATGTATCATGGTCTTCGGATACTTTATTCTATTAGTTAATCATACTCAAGTTTGTTTTATATGTTCTCTGTTTATTAGAGCAATGGGTTGTGTCTTGCCAGCGGGGACAAGCTTATAAAATCGGCTCGATTTAAGCTGGTCCGAAATTACATCCCATTTAGCAATACTTCGGTTACTCCACCCACTCCATATAGTAGTCGTCCTGGTTTAACAACAGCTATCCAATATTCGGGGGATCCTTTCCCAGAACCCATACATGTTTCAGCAAGTCTTACTGTAACTGGTTTGTCTGGAAATATACGGACCGTATTTCTTGTGGTCCAATCCAACCCCAATACATATATTATTGGTTGGGCTGTTTGCATTGGCTAAAATAGGTCATGTCTATTTCGAACCTCTGAAAATAAAGTTCAATGCAACCCTATATACGAGTGACTGGGTCGGGCCAATTTTATCAACTCGACTCTTTATCGTCCCAACCGCATGATTTTGGGAAATTTCCCTTATAGTGTATTGTATATACTTGAGGGGCTTTTTAATTTCATTTGATTAGATTGCAAAACCTATAGATGTTTCAAATTTACAAAAATAAAAAAATCTAAGGAGTGGTCCGAGTGGAGAGGAGAATCTTCTTGGCCACGAGCCATTTATAGTCTATTTACCATATTATTCCACCTAATGACGATTCTGGGAATATACTTGAAACTTGGAAAGTTAAGAAGCCTAAAGTGATTAGAGAAGTTTTACGTGAGACCATCTTATGGATCTAAGTTCATGTGACGGATCCTAAACACGTATAAAAATATGGATTATATTCATGGGTATGGGTTTGTGTTGAAATTATATTTCAATATAAGATTCGTCTCATGAATTATATCCATGAGACCGTCTCACACATGTTTTTGTGAAGTGGATAATATTTCTTTCAAGAAGTAAAAATGCAAAAAAAAATGAAAAGTAAAAGAAAAAGCTAATAACTACACACTACAATTACAACACAAAAACCAGTTTATTACCATATAAGTTAACTACAAACAAACAACACACAATCCATCACTTATTAAAACCCAATTTAGCAATAGATGAACCTGAGTTCAGCAAAGAAGATGCAGAAAAGCTTGAATTATTACTCTGCAAATACAAGCTCTGCATTTCCGAAGATGCCCCTCCATTTGAACTCTTATTACCATGTTCATCCTCAACTTGTGAGCCTTTTACCATCACATCTTTAGAGTTTTCAATCTCTCTTTCATGCCTTATTTCCTTAAGCATTGCCGCTATATCCTTCATATTAGGCCGATCGTCCGGTGAAGGGTTTACGCAAAGCATAGCAACTCCTAAAGTTTGCATCATTTCTTGAATCTCGGGCTCGGGCCTTGAGCGTAAGCTCGGGTCTAAAACTTCGGTTCCGGTACCTCTTTTCTGCCGAACCCAGTCCACAATGTGAAGCCCGTCTGGGATCGTGGGGTCGATCGGTTGTTTGCCCGTCAAAACTTCGAGCACGACAACTCCGTAGCTGTAAACATCACTCTTTTCTGTGATCTTCATCATGTATCCATACTCTGCATATCAAGGAAAAAAAATGGAAAAATTGTAGCATGGTCTAATGTTTTTATGCATTGCATATCAAAATGACAAATGTGTTCTTGAAATATCCATTAATTCATAGGGTTAATTATAAAAATTACCACTTAGGTTTAGTCTAATTACAACAAAACCCGACTATCTTTCAAAATTATAAATGTCAAGTAAGATTTGATTCTTTTTACAAGGGAAAATTGTATTTTCGGTCTATATAACTTGGACTACTTATAGACTTAGTACTCTAAGTAACCACCTTTAAATTTTGGTCTCATATGTTTCAAAAATTTGGACATTAGTCCGATTTTAACCCAAATTCTGTAATTTTATCGTAATTACTAACTAGGACCGATGGGTACTGAATCACTAATGTGTCTTAGAAATTTAGGGATTTTGGTGATTATGCTCAAAAATTGACACGCCAAATCACCAAAGATTGACACACAACACTTGGGGATTTTAATATTTTGGTGGCAATTTTTGCGCCTATCCCAATTGTTTTGAAATATTTCCACCTAACCGGTTATATTCAACAATTTTCAATAAAATTACACACTTTCTGTCAAAATGTGACCAAATGTTTGAATTTTAAAAAGTTATTAGACTAAAACTTAAAAATAACTACTTAGAGGACTAAATATCAAAATACTCCAAGTTACAGAACCAAAGAAATTATCTTTCCATCTTGCAAATTATACCCTCAAGAGGTGTGTTTAACACTTTAAGAGGTATTTGAAATTTCGAAAGATAATAGTAGTTTTTCGTAATTAAGCTAAATCTCAGGGTAGTTTTGCAATTAACCCTTAAATAATATATAATTCAGAAGCAAATAATTAATAAAAAGTTGAACTAACCAGGAGCAATGTAGCCATAAGAACCAGCAACAGTATTAGACGAACGTGCAAAATCTCCATCATCAACAAGCTTAGCAATCCCAAAATCAGCAATATAAGGCTCAAAATCAAGCCCTATCAAAATATTATTAGCCTTAATATCCCTGTGAACAATTGGAGGGGCACAATCATGGTGTAAATAAGCTAATCCTTGAGCCGCCCCTAATATAATCCGATATCTAACATCCCAATCCAAACAGCCCCCATTCTTTTCATGAAGAACACTCCCTAAGCTCCCATTAGGCATATAATCATACATGAGCAATCTCGTGTTCCGGTTCCAGCAACAACCTAAGAACTTGACGATGTTCTTGTGTCGGATCGACCCGAGCGTTCTCACCTCGGTCGAAAACGAATCGCGTACGCCTAACCGGTCGTTTCGACAGTTATAACCGCCTTGTACTGTCGTGGGCCATAGCTTTTTAACCGCGATCACTTCGCCGTTTTCGAGTTCCGCTCGGTAGACGATTCCCGAGCATCCTTTCCCGATCGCGTTGGATTCGACCAAACACCTCAGGATTTGCTGGACCGAAAAATTCAGCTTCTGAAAAGGAGTGAACTTCCAAGACGACGACGATTCGTTTTCTCCCGATTCGGAATCCGTTTCGTGTTTATTCATTTTTCGTACCCTTAAAACCGCTAATATGCCGAGAACCGCCAACGCGATCGCCACGAGAGTTAACAACGCGATCGCCATTTTTAGCCTCCACGTCCGCCTGTCGCGGGGATTTATTCCCATGCTTTGCGCGCTGCTTAAAAAACACGAATCGTGTCCCCGAGAGCACAACCCTTGATTTCCAGCCAGTTCTGTTGCTGATAACTGTCTGAAAAGTTTGTTGTCCGGGAGATAACCGGTGAAATTGTTGTAAGAAACATTCAACGAAACGAGATTCACGAGCCCCGAAAGAGACATTAAATCTCCTCCGAGCTCGTTATGCGAAAGGTCTAAAACAGACAGCTTATTTAGAGCAACAATCTGAGGTGGGATTTCCCCTGTCAATCCATTCCAGCTCAGATTTAACGCGATTTCAAGCGCCTCGATTTCGAAAATCTGCACAGGAATGCTTCCAAAAAGCTGATTCCGGCTTAAATCGAGCAGTTGAAGCCTCGAGCACCGCCCGAGGGTTAACGGGATAAGCCCTGATAAGAAATTTCCACTAATTGAAAGCCTGTTAAGTGAAAATAATTCACCAAAACTCCCTGGAATTTGTCCATCAAACTGATTCATAGATAAATCTAATACTTCTAATTTGCTAAGTGAAGATATTGAACTAGGTAAATTTCCAGTAAGTGAATTTCCAGCCAGGCTCAACATCTGCAGTTCTCTACAGTTCCCAATTTCATCAGGTACTGACCCAATCAGACGGTTATTAGAAACATCAAGAAAACTTAGATTTGTAAGAAACCCGATTTCTCTTGGTATTTTTCCACTAATTTTGTTTCCGACCAATCTTAATCGAATAAGAGACGTGCAATTACCGATCTCCGGGGGAATAAAACCCGAAATATGATTATAAATCAAGAGAAGTTTAGTTAAATTTCTCAACTGAAAAATGCTGGAGGGCAAAATACCAGTTAAAGAATTATGGGACAAATCCAGGGCTTGTAAACTTTTGCAACCAGACAACGTTGTCGGAATATTTCCTTCAAGCTTGTTATCCCAAGCGAAAAAAACTTGAAGCTGGGATAAAAATCCAAGCTCTGAAGGAATTGAACCAGAAATCTGATTACTATCAATCTGAAACTGTACCAAGCTTCTCGCATTGGAAAGAACCGCAGGGATTGAACCTGAGATATTATTATTGCTAAGCATCAACTCTTCAAGACTCGTCAAATTCCCAAAAGACTGAGGCAAACCCCCCGACAGGAAATTCAAGGAAACATCAAAAATGATCAAATTTTGGCAATTTCCAATTTCTTCAGGAATAGGGCCCACGAAATTGTTCTGCCATAGCAACAATTTCTCGAGTTTCTGAAGCTTTCCAAGCTCCCCTGGAATCGAACCCGACAGGCTATTTTCATACAGATACAAATCCACGAGCTCCGTACAGTTCCCAATCTCCCTGGAATTTCCCCGGAAAGCATCGTTGTGTAAAGAGACAAAACCTGGAGTTTTTTCAATTTACCCAACGACGAAGGGATTTTTCCGGATATTTTCGTATCAGCCAGGCCCAAAACCTGTAAATTATCACAATTCGAGATTTCATCAGGGATTTCTCCATCGATTTCTTGATTCCCACCAGCCCGCAGGCTTTCTAAGCCCGATAGCTTCCCAATTTCAACAGGGATATTTCCAGTTAACCTGTTATCAAACAACGATATGCTTTTCAAGCTAATACAATCCCCAATCTCACCTGGGATTTTTCCAGTGAGCTGATTAGAGTTCAAAGTTAACTCCTCCAGGTTTTTAAGCTCCCCAATCGTAACCGGAATATCACCCACGAGACTGTTATAACTGAAATCGATTTTTCTCAACGAAAAAAAACCCCCAATTTCAACTGGGATCGTTCCGGTGATATTAGCCCCCGAAATAGTAATTTTCTCAAGAAATTTCAGGGATGAGAAATTGGAAGGAAATGGTAAAGCGAGCTGAACGGATTGGATATTTATTTCTATCACAAAATTATCGGAAGAGCACGTAATGTAAGACCATTTACAGGGGTTAGGGTTTTGTGGGTCCCAATTCGAAAATGCTGAAGGTGGCGAAGAAGAAGAAGAATGGAGCCATGAAAATAGTACAAGAACTTCATTGTTAGCGGCGTTAACGGGGTTTTTGCGAGGATTTTGAGCAGGAAGAGGAGGAAATAGCAGAAATAGTGACGACGGATATGGAGTTTGAAGAAATTTGGGGTGGGGTTCAAGAATTGCCTCGGCATCGGCATTTGCACAAAATTGTTTTGGCCTCAAAACCTAGATCATCACTCTTATTGGATTTTGCATTGGGTCTCTCCAAAACTTCGTTAACAAATAGTGGAATGGAAGTATTATCTAAGCTTTGCAGGCAGGCAAGAAAAGCAGAGGAAATTAACAGAGAGAGAGAAGAAAACAAAACTAAATAGTAATGCTTATGTGGATTCATATGGATTTGAAAAGTAATTGATGTTTTAAATTTGATTTTCATACTTGTTGTAAGTGATCATTAAATGTATATTAATTTAATTATGGTTCATTTGTGATTTAAATAGTATTTACTCATGACAATGAAATACAGAAATAGTGATCGAGTGTTTAAATTTCAAAGTCCATACTAGAGATATGAGGTTCGATTCCACCACTCATCCTCCAATTTACGTACTCTAGAAAAAAGAAATAGTACTTACTCATCGGATTCAGTTATATACGAAATAACTCGTACGTATTAATTTTCAGAACAAAAAACTTTTATGACACATGATATAAAAACCCATATTTTTCTATACATTTTTGTTGGTGTTTTACCGAAATACCCTTAACAACCAAACGGAAATGAAGAATGTTATACCATATACAATTTGCCCCGTTATATCGTGACATATTGTGTCAATACTATTGTGATATATTGTGGCAATTTGTTCTTCCATATCGTAGCATATCATATCTTGGCAAGCATATCGCTGCAAATTGTGACAAGCATAATGTGACAATACTATTGTGACATATCCCAAGCTCTATATCTTAATTCAAAATCGAAAACATTTGTTAAGAGTGTTTTTGGTAATTTTGGGTAGATTTTTTTTTTAAAACAAAAATTCATATGAAACGATTTCATGGGTTATTTTCGTAGACGGATCCTAAAACGACTCGTATTAGCTAATTCATTTGAATTTAACTTGTTTTAATTTGTAAAATGAGTTGAATCTGCCTAACGAATTTAAACCTATGACACGTCTCATTCCAGACTTACTATTTTCTCAAAGAGTTGATAGAAAAAAAGGGTTTCCGGTTTCCCTATCAAAATGGGTACTTTAAAAATTCCCCTATTTATATATATGTATTTATATTTAATATTCATATAGATGTAGAGTTACACGTAGAGGTAGTGTGACAATTGACAAAGTCACATAGGTAAAGCCTAAAAGTGGGAATAATTATTATTATTATTGAAAGAAAACAAATTTGAGGCACTCCACCTTCATCGCTTCATTTTTCTTCCTCGGGATTCTGTGTTCCGTGGTTACTGCATTATGTGTATTTTTTTAAAAATTTTGAATTGGCAATTAATAATTATTAGCGGAAATAGCATGTGTAATTGCATTGTTTTCCTCAATTTTCAATCAGTTAGGTGAATGGTTTTGTTTCGGTAATTGAGCCATCAACTATGGCCAATATTATTGCAATGGTCGTAATTATTTTGCATCTCTTTTTCACCTTTTTATCACTTTCCCTAGGATTCTCATGAAAATTTAAATGCTATACACATCCAATTGTAAAAATTTTCTTCTAACCCCGATTAGTTTTCGCACGTTAAACTCTTCTTGTCTACTATATTTTCTTTTGATTAGACTCCACTTAATTCTTGCCTAACTCCACCAATATTCCACCTAAGCGCTAGACCTTAGCCTACCACCCGACTGGCGCTTAGCGCTTTTTACAACATTGTATACACCACAAGTTTTTTTTTTTTAGAAAAAAAAGAGAAAATGGGATGTGATTTCCAATGATGTCTTTTGGTAGTCTACTTATCAAAGATGTTTATTTTGGGTATGGATTAAGATATTGGAAACCCTAAAATGTTTATTTCTTCCACTTCTTCTTCTTCATTTATTTTTATTATTATTGTTTTACTTTATTTGGAACATTAATCCTACAATGATGCTAAATGAGCCCACGAAGAGTGGCATGAATTATTCATGTATATTAATTCCAACCCACCACCGGAATCAGTGGCGTAGCCAGTCGGCTCTATTACTTTTACCCCAAATTTTTTTTCCCTCTAACCCAACTTTTTTTTTTTTCTATTAGAAAAAACATATAATTCTTTTTTTCACCTTAGAAAAAATGAAAAAAAAAAAAAAGTTTGGGGGTGGGGGACGGGTCCCAGAGAGGCCCCCTAGATCCGCCCTTGACCGAAATGGAGCTGCCGATTTCATGCAGATGACGTATTCGTAGAAAAACCTCGGCCGGAATCGCCTCGTCAGTCCTCATAAAATCGAATCGGCTTGTTTTCTCAAGAAATCTCGCCGATTAGAGGTTAATTGAGAGTAAATTATTTACGGCATGAAGTTGGTATTTCTCTTTTCGTTATTTAAATAAAAAAAAAAAAAACTTTTATCTTACTTGTGACTTGTAATGAGTTGATTATTAATTACTCCAGTCGGTTAATTTTATATGTGCACCACTTTATTCATTTAATATATTTCAATTTAGACCATACTCACGTGAGATAGCTAAATAGTTCCAGATTTTGAGGCCGAATCACGTGAGATAGCTAAACTTCATTTTAGACCATACTCTAAAAGCATTTGATTTTATTTTATTTTTTTCCTTTTCTAACAAATAAAAAAGCCAAATGATTTGTCTGGTATTTTTTTATACACCACTGATTGTTTGATTTTTTAATGGACAGAATGGTACAAATAATTTCATAAGGATCGTATAAATAATTACATTGACTATGAAAAACCCACAAACAAGGTTAAAAAGGCAACCAGAAAATTAAAAAATATATGCACTATACTAAAGATAGCTGTCTCAAAGCCCAGAGTTCTAGGGGTGACCTTGGGAACTTCCACCTATGGAATCTATCCACGTTTTCTTCTATTTCTCTACCCTAAAAACCAACTAAAGAAAAGAGAAGAAATCCCAAAATTAAAGTGAACCCTTATTAAAAAAAAAGGGGCCAAAAAGAGAAGAAACAATCGGATGAGTTCCCACCAAATCCCAAAACTAAAGTGAACCCCTTATTGATTCCATTAATAATGAAAGGGGCCAATAATAAATTTTACATTTTGAATTTTTCTCTTTCCTATTTTTAATGTTGAATTTGATATTGCACTTTATAGGTACATGTTGACATTATATAATTTATGGTAAAATATAACAATTGTGTATGAGGAAAAGAAATGAAATTGGGATGGTGAGGAAACTTGTACAATTATGGAATAGCGTAGACCGACCACAAAAGTGGGGTGAACCAGATGAAAAACTTAAAAAAAAAAACAATAATCGGGTAAATTATAACTTAAATTTTTATTTTTTAAACTTCTTAAGGAAATTAGGACAAATAAAAATAGAAAAGGAGAGACTAGGGCCCAATATGGCCCCATCTCCGCCATTGATCGGGTAGTTGGGTCTTTTTTATTTGGACCTTTTGTTATGGGCTTGTTGCAATATATGACTTAATGCGAAGTATGGCTTCATAATGCCTTTATATTTATAATAGACTATCTAGCCCATTGAGGTGATGAGGAGGCCATTTGGGTTTATGTCTAACTAAAATGGGTTGGGCCACCTAGACAAAATATCACCCAGAATAACTAAGGCCCTTCTGGTGGGTCAAAAGGATCAAGAATTATTCTCGGCCCAATCAAATCAAAGCCCAATTTGAAAAATTAGTCCTTAATCCATAATTATCAAACACAAAGGGAGTGTATACTGTATATCAACCACCTATATTCCAATTTCCACTTCCATTTCTTGGCTAATAAGTATTACATACACAAGCTCACAAAAAAACAAAGGATAAATATATACAAATATGGTTCTAATCTATGAAACACCGATACAGATACGAGACGGATATGATACGACATGGTATGGAAATAGATATATTTTTGAAATTTTAAGGATACGAGTACGGTATATATATACATATAAAATTAAATATTTTTATATTATTGAAAATACAGACGTACTAAGTACAATTAAAAAATAATGTTTGAAGCATTAAAAACTAAAATTTCATAAGTACTTAAATCAGAAATATGATAACTCACATGGAGACTAAAAATATGCTGAAAAAATAACATTAGAATAAATTCTATCTATTTCCATGTCTAGATGTATCGATGGAGTATCCATAAAGTATCGGACAAAGTATCGTATTGGACACATATCCGATATGGATACACCATCCTCATATAAAGTGTTCGTGCTTTCTAGGTTCTAATGGTATTATAGTGTTTCAGAAGATCCTTCTTCATCCATTTTACCCTCAAAATGTTGAAACTCATAATCCACTTTCAAACTCCACTTTCCTTTCTCATTAATTTTTTTTTTCCTTTTTCCCCTAAAAAACAAATAAAACTTAATAGTGAAAAAAAAGAAGCATGCTGCTAAGTTGTAAATTGCTAATATAAGCATGCCTAATTGTGTGATGTGAGAACCTGAACTAAGTAAGTGGGTTTGGTGTTTAGTGTGTCCCAAAGTTGTTAAAGCACATCATATCCTCGCATGCTTCTTGTTTTTAACTTTTTAACCCAAACAATAATTTGAAAGTACAATAAATATAAAAATAAAAAATCGTGTAGATCTAATTATATATGATTCATACAGACTTTATACTTCGGTTATTTACTAAATTTGATGTGTGTGGAATTTTTGTTATATTATTAGTTACTACTCCATTCTTTTTTCTGGATAGTAAAAATTTCAAGTTTTGTTTAATGATGAATCAAATGTCTTGTAACGCAATCTAGGAATTAGGATGACAATTTTGCTCCGCTTTGACCCATGATCCACATCAAGGAGGACGGGTATGGGTATTACTCCTACCGCCTAGCATTTTTGTTTTTGATATATATATATATATATATATATTTTTACACATATAGATAATGTAATTCTTATGTACATAATATTATATCTAGCATATAGTATTAATAATGATAATTTTTTAAAAATAACGTGCATTGACTAAACAAAATACAAGATAAAAAACTTATAAATAAGCTTATAACATTTTTTTATTCTAGTTTATTATTTATTTTATTTATTATATTATTATACATTAAATTATTTTGTATTTTACAATATAAATAATATTTTATTCTACATAAACCAATCTGTGTGCTCCCGCAATACCAACTTATAGTTTAAATGGTATTTCTCACATTTTATAAAAATATTAACTAGGATTCAAAACATATATATATCTTTTATTTTATTTTTAAATTTATCTTATCAACTGTAACCACTACTTATTATTAAAAAAATTAATACTGCCCCGCCCTATGCTATTGACAATCCTACCATTAATCTTGTTAAATTATCTACACAAACAAAATGGGGTCCACTCTCGGCCCCACCCTCACCAATCACCACCAAAGGAAAAAATAAAAATAAAATACTAATTCTAATTACAATTATATAAAGGCTCTAATAAATCTCTCTCAACCCACGAGGCTTGCAATTGCACATTAAAGTCCTGAGTTCAAATATTAAATGTCCTATAGTTCGAAATAAAATAAAGTATAGATTTGAGCTAAAAAGAATAACTCTAATAAATCTCTAGAAAAAAAAAGGCTCTAATAAAGATTTGGGCTATAAATCAGTCCTGTACGAGCCCACTTTCCATTCCTACTCATTCTATTTTATTCACTGCTCCACCTTCACATCTGAAAATCAAAATTAGACGCAACTTTTCTTTTTTCCTTTTTGATTATTAATCTACAGTGGGCCGCATGCAAATGGGGCCCAACTAAATGATCACATGTAACTGCAGATCAGCAAGCCTAGCATACACCTACCACCTTTGCCCTTGGATTTAGAAACCCCTGATCTGAATAATGAGGACAAGACAAGTGTAGGGCCATAAACAAGTGAAAGCAAAATTAAGGGTTTTGTCGAGCCACAGAGCAGCTTCGCCTTTTCTCAAAAAAAGCAAAGCCTGGGATTTGAAAAATATTCTGCAAATTCCAAAGGCAAGCGTGCACACAACAGATGTGTAAAGTCACCACAAAAATGGACATCACCTCTGAATTTGTGTCTCTTAAATTTACCGTTGAAGATTATTGTATTCCCTGTTTATAAATATACAAAACAAAAATTATATTTTTAAAATATTTTTTTAAAACAAATTAAAATATCAAATATACTCAAGTCTTTTAATAATAAATTATTTTTGAAATGAAAATTTATATCGACGATGGAAAAAAACAAAATTTCCCGCGAAATTTTTTTACACCAAACATTGTTGCAAGAAGAAAATATATTTTACATGTTAATTTGGTAATCTTTTTTAGGACCAACCAATATCCTTGGGTGGCAATTCAGGGTTATTCGGTCCGGTTTGTGTTTGGGTTTAGATTGATTTTTGGTTAAAAAAAAAAAATTATATTTTTAAAATATTTTTTTAAAACAAATTAAAAAAAATTATTTCAAGTCTTTTGTTATTTCCCCTCAGGCAAGAAGAAAATTTACATGTTATGTAGGTATTTGAGGATAGAGAAGACAATATCCTTGGGTGGCAATTCAGGGTTATTCGGTTAGGTTTGGATTGATTTTTGGTTATGTCAAATATAATTAAATATAACATTACAACATTTTAGGAAAGTTTGAGTCCAATTGACTTCATGTTCCGCTTCGGCCAACGGGCCAGTCTAATCGACTCGAAGATAGGGCCAAGTCAGACATTTATAGTTTTAAAATAGTTTGAGCTTACTTTGGCCCAACCCAAGAGTTTTGAAACCCAAATTACACAACACAATTAAGTATAAAAAAGGGGATTTGGGCTATTTTGGGCCAAAAAAAATGGTGACCCGATTGAATTTTGGGCCAACCTCATCCATCCAAATTTTTCTTTTTGGCCTAAAGGGCTCGGACCTTGATGGTCCAAGCCGATCATTTGACAACTCTACTTGACTACTTGAGGACATGTGCTTGTATTATAGATGATTATATTAGAGAACCCGGCTATTGATTTACATTCTGGGCCTATTTTGGCTTGGCCCAAGCGTCCGACACATTCTACACATAAAAATGTGTTTTTGGGTTGGGCTGGAAAATATCGGGCCCAACGATTTTAGGCCGACTCCGATTTTGAGCATTGACCAGATGGACGTTGGCCCAGCCCGAGTTTTTGCCAGCTCTAGTTTTTATGCTCTAAAATCACTTTTACTGGTTTTATATTTTGAATTATATCACAAGAATTTTCGGGGATATTAAAAAGGAAATTCCAGGGTTCTAATTCTTCATCCAACTGGGGAAATGCAAAAAGAAAAAAAAGAAAAAGAAAGATCATGAGTGATATCTGCAAAATGTTTCGGCTGTGGAACAAACAATGAAAAGCCAGTGCTCACAAACATCATTAACAATGCATCATTAAAGACGAAACATTATATAATATCAAACACCACCAACCTTTTTCCCTAAATCAAAAATTAAATTAATTTAAGCAAACATCAATCAAATCAAACGTACATTTCGATGGCCCATATATTCACTCACAGTCAACACAATGTCAGCTTTCCCAAAAAAAAAAAAACAAAAAAAAAAAAAAAAAAAAACTTTCTTCTTCTACTCTGTTTCTTTTTCTTTTTCAACAAACCACTTTAATTTTTTTCTCCTTTGCCTCATCCATGGCGGCTCTGAACCTTCTCTCTCTCTGCATTTCCCTTCTTCTCACTCTCTCCCACGCTTCTTCAGATGTGGAGTTGCTTTTACTAAAAATCAAGCCTTCACTGCAAGGAACCGCAGAGAACCTACTGCTATCCTCCTGGAACACTTCAGTCCCACTTTGCCAATGGCGGGGCCTAAAATGGGCTTTTAACAACGGTTCTTCTTTGCAATGTGATAGCCTCTCTTCACCACAATGGACCAACATTTATTTACACAAATACCCTTCTTTGCAGCTCATTTCACTTCAACTCCCATCTGCAAATCTCTCTGGAACTCTCCCGAAAGAAATCGGACAGCTCACAAATCTCCAAAGTCTTTATCTCAGTGTGAACGCATTATCTGGGCCAGTCCCATTAGAGCTTGGGTACAGTTCTTCGTTATCAGACATTGATTTGAGCCACAATTTGCTTAAAGGGCCTTTGCCAGCTTCAATTTGGAACCTCTGTGATCGGTTAGTTTCTCTCCGGTTCCATGGTAACTCTCTCTCCGGTTCTGTGCCTGACCCTGCTTTACCTGCTGTTACTTGCAAGAATTTGCAGTTTCTTGATTTAGGGCAGAATTTATTTACTGGGAGTTTCCCAGAGTTTGTTGTAGGGTTTCATGGGCTTGAAAATCTTGATCTTGGGGATAACATGTTTTCAGGCCCAATCCCTCAGACTATAACAGGGCTAAAACTGGAAAAATTGAATCTCTCTCACAATAACTTTACTGGGGTTTTGCCTAATTTTGATGAATCAAAATTTGGTGTGGATGTTTTTGAAGGAAATAGTCCAACCCTTTGTGGGGCCCCTTTGAGATCTTGTAGTAATGGACGGTCTGGATTGAGTTCTGGTGCAATAGCTGGGCTTGTTATAGGTTTAATGGCTGGGGCTGTGGTTTTAGTGTCATTGTTGATTGGTTATTTTCAAGGGAAGAGAAAAAAGAATGTGGATGATGAGGATGATGAGGAATTCGACGACGAGGGTTTGGACGAAGAAATCGGGAATGGCGGTGGCGGTGGTGATGGGAAATTGGTTTTGTTTCAAGGGGGAGAGCATTTGAGTACAGAGGATGTTTTGAATGCCACAGGGCAAGTTTTGGAGAAAACTAGTTATGGGACTGTTTATAAGGCTAAGTTAGCTGATGGAGGGACAATTGCTTTGAGGTTGTTGAGAGAGGGGAGTTGTAAAGATAAGAATTCGTGTTTGCCGGTGATTAAGCAGTTGGGCCGTGTTCGGCATGAGAATTTGATTCCGTTGAGAGCGTTTTATCAGGGGAGAAGAGGAGAGAAGCTTCTGATTTATGATTATCTATCGAACAAAACGCTTCATGATCTCTTACATGGTAAATTTTATGATTCTTGCTTCTTTTTTATGTGTGTTTGCCTGACAAAATAAACAATTGTGTGTTTGGGGTGTTAATTTACCGTTTTTAGTACGTATATATGTGTGGGTTCTAAGTGTTTCTATAGTTGAAGTATGAGAAACTAGCATTTAGCAGTGTCTTAATTATCTTTTAGTTACCACAGAGTTGGAGGAAAACGAAATAAGTACCACAATGGAGGGCCGAAAAAGAAAAAGAAAAATTGAAGAGGTCATAGGAAAGGCGGTAGGGGTGGGGTTGAAAGCGAGTCTTCTGAATTTTGATCAGTATTAAGTGTTTGCAAACTCTAAAACAAGTGATTCTTAGCTTCTAGATGCAAAAAAGACAAAAAAAAAAAAAGCTATTTTACCATTTTTTTTAATAAGTTGGGAGTACTGGTTGGAGGGGAGGGGGGATAAATTCCAACGAAACTGAAAGATACAGGGTTCGAACCTTAGTCAACGCCCTTACAAAGGGTAAGCGATACCACTTGAGCTACAAACTAGTGGTAAGAAGCTATTTTACCATGAAGAAACTGAGAATCACTTTTTTTTTTAGAGTTTGCAAACACTCCCTAAGTCTTGTGGAGCACATTTAACACTACTTAGCTTGATTGTTCATGTAAGTGTGATGACTATATAAACTTACTCCGAGTAACAAAAAATTACAACATTTATTTGATAAATATAGTCAAGTGTGAGTTAGTATGTTTATCCTTGATAGCATGACTGAATTGTCAAATGCCAAGTTTAGTTGAGATAAACTTGATAAAATAATAGATAGAAATAAAACCCTAACTACCTTTGTTATCTGTCCTACTTGTGCTTAGAATCAAGAGTTGGAAAACCAGTGCTAAATTGGGCTAGAAGACACAAGATTGCTTTGGGCATAGCCAGAGGACTAGCTCATCTTCACGGTCTCGAAACGCCAATAACCCACGGCAACGTGAGATCAAAAACTGTCCTCGTAGACGACTTCTTCGTAGCGAGGCTCAATGAATTTGGACTCGACAAGATCATGGTACCACAAGTGGCGGACGAAATAGTCGCGCTCGCCAAATCGGACGGCTACAAAGCACCGGAGCTTCAGAAGATGACGAAATGCAATTCGAGGACCGACGTCTACGCGTTCGGGATAGTATTGCTCGAGATTCTCTTGGGACGAAGGCCCGGGAAAGCCGCGAGAAACGGGGAGTTTGTCGACTTGCCTTCGTTAGTCAAAGTGGCGGTCTTGGAGGAGACGACTATGGAAGTTTTCGACGTGGAGATTTTGAAAGGAGTGAGAAATCCGATGGAGGAAGGGTTAGTTCAGGCGTTGAAGTTGGCGATGGGTTGTTGTGCTCCGGTGGGGTCGGTTAGGCCGACGATGGATGAGGTTGTGAGGCAGTTAGAGGAGAATAGACCGAGGAATCGGTCTGCGTTGTACAGCCCGGCGGAGACGAGAAGTGGAAGTATTACTCCTTTCTGAGGTTTGTTTTTGTTGTTTAATTGTGAATTTCATTATAAGTTGGTTTGTGTAATTTTAGGGAGGAGGTAGGTGGTTGTGTTTTTGTTATGTTGGTTTTATTATATGTTGGTTTTTGGTCCTTATGTCTTCTTAAAGAAGTGGACTCTTAGTCTATAGATGTTATGGTGGTATAGGTTGTTTCCATCCTAATAGGGGGGAAATAGTTCTGTCCTTTAAGTGCAATTCTGAAAAGTTTAGCATCAAATTCTTGGGTAGATTGATTGTTAAATCAGAGGGGGTGGTTGGTAAAATACATCCATGTGTTGTCCTTTGGTTGTGAAAAGTTGGAAAATTTGCTGGAATAATCCACGTGTCTATTTCGGGTTAATCAATTTCGTTATGTAGACATCCTTTGAGAGTTTTTCTCTTCGGATTTTTTATCCCAATCAACACGCGAACTCACTCAGAGGATGTCCATAGAAGTGAAATTGGTTCTCACATCAGTGGGTTTAGATGCAAATGTGGACGCCTGGGTTTTTTTGGCAAATTTTCCAACTTCCCCAACAAAAAACGGAAATCGAGGTCTTTTTTTTTTGTAAGTTTTGAGTTTTTTTTTTTTTCAAATCCTGATTTCTACCAGCAAATCCTGATTTTTATTTTTTACAGGGCTATTATTGCTAACCCCCTATAGTGGTAGGACTAAACTTGCAATTTACCCTGATAAATACATCCACGTCCGATAATTGAATTGTCAGTAATGGACCTAATGTGTTGCACCAAATATACATTTTTCATTACAGAACATATTGAACATGTTCACATATTTTTGCATTTCCTGTCACTGGTTCCAGAAAAAATATTTCCTCCAGTTATTTTTTTTTAATCTTGATAGATGAAATTGGGTACTGTTAATTTAGATTTTTGAAGTCAAAACTAATCCCTGGACCCTGGATATTTCAGAAACTCGGAAGGAACAAAGATTTAACTTTTAAGGGTCCTCTGAAAGAAAAAAGAAAGATTATATCTAATGATTAATAATGATAATGCCTTTATTCTTATGGGGACAGAATCTATTAAAGAAATTATATTAATAAGTTGGAAATAATTACTGTTTTGATGGAAATTTGAAAGCGATGTCAAGGTATCCTATGTTCCCAACCCAAATGCATTTATATTTCCTATCTGCTTCAAGTAATTGATTGAAACTGCATCAGTCGTCATCATGTTGAATATCTAACTGTCAATACCCTTTCTTTTTTTTTTGAGGGAAAATGAATTTAACTAAGAAACAGAGTTCACATGAAGATGATCTACACCAACTTGGATAATTTGGGTAGGAAAGTCATCTTCCCATACTGTCAACACCCTTTCTAAATCAGAATGAATTTATTTATTACATATAAGGAAATGATGGGATAATTACAAAAAGTACCATTGAGGTTTGACCTAATTACAAAAAACATGAATTTTTAAAATTTGAGATTTGATTTACTGTTAAAAAAAAAAAAGGTCTAATAATATTTTTATAAATTGAGGGGGGAAAAATTTTTTAAGAAAGAGTTCAAAAGATGATTACACCAATAAAATCATAGGGTAGGAAAGTTTTTACTGAACACCCTGAGTTTTTTTGTAATCAGAATGAATTATTTAATTAATATAAGGAAATTGGATTTCTCATAATTAACTAAAACTAATTTCAAAGTTGACATATTTTTAGCTAATTACAACTAAACATGTTTGGCCCAAAATCCCACAAAAGTTTGAGCTTTGATTTAGTGTTAAAATTAAGGGGCTAACTGTAATATTTTTATAAATGTGAGGGGATATTTTGAAATATTTTTTACTTATGAAGGAGTAAATGTTAGACACAATAAAATCATAGTGGTACTTTTTGTAATTTGAAAGTTAACTGAGTTTTTTTTTGAAATCAGGTCAAACCTAAAGGTACTTTTTGTAATTAACCCTATAAGGAAATTGGATTTCTCACAACTAGCTCACTAATTTCCAAGCGTGTTCACATATTTTTAGCTAATTACAACTAAACCTGTCAAACTTAGCCCGGTCCCACATAAGTTTGAGTTTCAGTTTTAGAGGCTTGAAAAGTATTGAGCCTACTTCGGCCTAGCCTGGCCCAAAACTTGATGAATATCTTGTGTAAATATTGTTAATGACCTGAGTTTTATTTTTAGAAGCTTAAAAAGTATTGGGTCTATTTTGGCCCGATGGTCTGAAGTCCGACAGACATCATGTGTAAATATTGTTAATGACCTGGGCTGGGCTGCAGAAGATGTGGCCAAGAAAATTTCAGTCCAACCCACTACCAACTCTAATTATAATACTATCTTAAGGCCTTAAACCTCGTGACGTGAAGTACATCTTATATTGAATGTTACACATGCACACTTCAGATATAAATTATTGTGGAAATATAAACTTAAAATAAATCTTATACATGTCGTATGTGACATAAAAATATTCAAATTTATAAAAGGGCATATATGAATCTGCCATGCCCTGTTTCATGTCACGAGTCACGGACATTATTTTGTGTCCATGATCATGTCACATGGATTACACGCTGAAATATTCTCTTTGAAAATATAAAACAGGATAAAACATTACTAGAATTAAAATTGGATTGTATTGACAGACTCGATTTACAAACTATTAATCATAGATAATTTTTAACCATAATTACACAAGGATTGACAATTACAGCAATTCTTGGAGCTAAATATTTTCTCTCCTTTTTTTAACAAATACCCGTAAACTCGAACTAAATGAGACAGAAATGAGGAATTTCTGTCCGTACCATTGAAAGGAAAAGGGAGGGCAAAAGCTTTTGAGTT
The DNA here is from genome assembly GCA_016081115.2 of Rehmannia glutinosa. Classification (NCBI taxonomy): domain Eukaryota; kingdom Viridiplantae; phylum Streptophyta; class Magnoliopsida; order Lamiales; family Orobanchaceae; genus Rehmannia; species Rehmannia glutinosa. Next base: position 869,072 of record CM071936.1, read on the forward strand.
TTGACGCATAAAAACGTGATTTTGAGGAAAAAAATCGTCTTTGAGGTAATTTAATTTATGAAACAACGCTTCTGCCCTTGCTCCAAAAACCTCAAAATTAAATGTTTCAAGTTGAAGCAGGCCGAGGTTGATCAATGGAGTAAAAGACACTGAAAATGGCAAGATTTTACCAGAAGAATTTAAAGGATATGCAAAAATTTGATTTATTTTTATCTTCATCATGAGCTTTTGTTGGATATTCTTTGATCTTGAGATGATGAGATCAACGATCAGCATTGCATACCTCTACGACAGCGCAGTGCACCAGCTCCAGAGGTGAGTGATCCTACTAAAGAAGAGGATTTAGCTGCTAAACTTGAGGCCCTAGCGTAGCTAGCTCCGGCCCCACGGCCCGACCGGGTGAAATATGCTCCGTTGAGCATAAGATCACCTTCTGATCTCCAGTTCCAGTGCCTCCATATAGGGTCACCTGGATTCACTACTCTGTGTGTTACCTGTTAAATGAAATTTTGCGGGTTAACATAAGGGAAAAAGATAAAGTCACAAACTTTTTAAGGGATAATTACAAAATCTACTCTGAGAGTTGGATTCATTATGAAAAAACCCACAGGTTCTTTTGAAAATTATTAAAAAGCCTGGGAGGTTTGATTTTTTATTATACTTTACCTCCTTCGAAAACAAAACCATTTCAAACACTACTCTTACACTTGTAAAAAAATGCAATTACCCCCTTACTTTCAACAAGAACCAAACCTTAAGGATTTCTTTTGTAATTTTCAAACATCTCTTAATTTTTTGTAATTAATCCAAACTTCGGGGGTATTTTTTGTATGTATCCTTCTTTTTTTCCGAAAGGTATATATACATCCCTATTTTTAAATGTGAATATGTTAAGGGATAATCACAAATAATACACTTACAAGTTTAGTCTAACTATAAAAAAACGAACTATCTTTCAAAATTACAGATCGATATGTCTTAATATTTGTTTCCATTTTACAAATTATACTTCAATAATACTTGTTAAAAAAATATCAAAATACAAACCTGTGTTTGTAATACCTTAAGTTAAGGAGGTATTTGTAATTTTTGATGATAATTTTTTTTTAATTATCCCTTGTGTTTAATATTCGAAGAACAAACAAACCTCTTTAGCAAAACGGTTGGCAGGGGCTAGATATCTGTTGCCTTGGCTGTTAATGGTGGGATTAGCACTACCACCTATAGCATACATTTCCCAGTGTGTATAATCATTGTTCACCACATGGAAATACCCATGCCTACACCTGAATATTCAAAAACACTTATCTGATAAATAAATTATCTCCTTGAAAAAGAAACAAGAAGAAAACAAGGGCCTCAGCATTGTTTTACCTTGGCATTCTCTGGATCAGGCCCTCTCCGAAATGGTTGTACGCAATGGTCACCTGCATAACCCTGTCTCTAATGTACGAGTCACTGTGGCCCAATAACATAACCTGTTTACAAGTAAAAACAGAACAGAAAATTCAAAATTGAAATTTACAGCAATTTTGATAAGGGAAACAGAAATTAGAAAGTAAAATAACCTCATTGTGATGAGTAAAGTAATTATTAGAAATCGTAATCGCAGTTGAACCCATGATAGCATCAATCAGCCCATCCGCGCAGCTGGACAACGAATTGTGATCAATCCAAATATGACTCGCCCCAAAAATCGAAATCCCATCGCCGTCCGCCATCGTCCTCCACCCGTAATGCGATGGGGAGCTCCGCACCATAGCATTCCCCGTGCGCTTGCAATCGTGAATATGGACGCCGTGAATTATAATATTCGTCACGAATTGAATCGTAATACAAGCGCCATTGGCGATGTGGACATTGGCGCCGCGGCCGTCGATGGTTTTGAAGCTGTTCATTATCAGCTCTTGCTTTAGGGTTATCACCATGTCGCGCTTGAAGACGATCCAGAGTGGGCGGTCTTGGATCACGGCGTGGCGGAGAGTGCCGGGGCGGGGATTGACGGGGTCGTCGTCGTTGGGGTCGGTGACGACGTAGTATCTGCCGTCTCTGCCGCCGACGGCGTTGCGGCCGAAGCCGATGGAGCAGTCGGCCAGGCGGCGGCGGTTGCGCATCCAGTTGCGGTCGCACCGCCAGCAGTCGTCGATGGGGTTTCCGGTTCCGCATGAGAAGAATCCCAGATTCCTTCTCTCTGTGCTGTTACGGATTGTCCTGCAATTTTTTTTTGGGAACACTTGATTAATTATTGTAAGTGCAACAAATTAAGTTTTATTCATAAATACAAATATCAAAGTAAAAAAAAAATTAAAAACTAAAACTCGTGTTTGTGAAAATTATTTTGTATCATTATATTTTGGGTAAATTACAATAACTACCCCTAAAGTTTAATCTAATTACAAAATACTCTATTTATCTTTTAGAATTACAATTTCCCTTGAAGATTGTATTTGCTTAGCAAATACTTCGGAGGTGTAACTTGTGAAATAAAAATAAAGAGTAATTACAAAAAAAACCCTAAGGTTTGAGCTAATTACAAAAAACTCAGATTTTTGAAAATTTTTTTTGAAAATTTGAAATTTGAAAATCTTATATTTTTTGGGCTTTGATTCCATATTTTTTAAAATTAAAAAATCCGTTGAAAATATTTTTCCATTTTATATTTATAAAAATATTTCAAAACACCCATTAAATTTAAAAAATCATAATTTAAACATATTCAGAACACACAAATTAAATTTTGAGACTTTTTGTAATTTTGAAACATCTCTCGATTTTTTTGGTAAGTAGCCCAAACCTCAGATTTTTTTTATTATCTATAAATATCAACAGAGTATTTGTAATTCTGAATATAAATTTCAAGGGTATTTTTTTAAATCAAGGTTATTTTCAACTACTATCAGAGATGTTCGGTCGTGCCTCTATTTACATGCTCAAGCTTTATTCTTTATCTGTACCAAGCAGTCACAACTCAAAAAAATCTAACACATAATTCAGCCAAATTTAATCTAACTATACAAGATAAGTATAGTTACAGTTATTAACTTATTTTGCGAAAAGACACTCACTCGTACGAAATAATATAAATTATTATTATTTAATGATAAATGTGTGCGACTCATTTATGAATGAATGACTCTTAATTGGCCAAGTAGCAGAGAACAAGTAGTTAATAGTATTACGAGTTGACATTAAGCCTGCAATCAAATAATGCACACAAATTTCAATATTGGATCCAAAATGCAGTATTGCCAGGGTACTACTATAAGGAATATTGTTATACTGTGGCCAAAAAATCTAAATTTAATATGAGGGTTAAGTTGACACCATAGAATAATACGGTCCATACGGAGACTGCATGAGTCATGACATTGTTGGTATAATGTACAGTTGGAAATAAATGCTTGAGGTGGGGGAAATGGGAATTAAATTCTCTAAGGCGTCGGTGGGGGCAAAGTCCTGAGTAGACAGATGTCATTTAATTAGAAATTGGGTGTCTTGGCAATATCAGTAAATACAGCTTTTAGATCTGCCGGAATGTGGCTAGATCTGGTTTTTGTGCCTTACCGCCAGCCTGGGGTGGAGAAAGAACAAAATACTTGTGTGGCCTACCCACAGTTGCTGGTGTTTGATGAAGAACAAGAAATCATTTTTACCCCCATCAAGTCTTTTCTATTACATAGAAGACAATTTCAGTTCACAAACTACTTGATATTTTAATTCGAGATTGATTGACAAAAGCGTTTGATTGAGATTCGTTATGTTAACGAACTAAACTTGAATACATTTTCCATTCCATGAAATATAAAGCTCGGTTCGAGCTCGACTCAGTTAGTATAAAAAAATAACATAATATGTGTAAAAATATCAACCTGCTCGAGCTCGATTCGTGTTTGGCTCGTTCAAACTCGATTCGATTATTAATCAAACAAAACTCGAACACAATTTTGAAGCTTGATAAAAAATCCAAACAAGTTTGAACACTACTATGTCCAAATCTACTCGATTTGTTTACATTCCTACACAGCCCTTAAACTATTTGGATCCGGCCCACGATTATGGGGGCAATCCTCAGATCGAAACAAGCTCTAACTTGCATTTGATTATACATTATAAGCCAGTTTGGATCTTTTATTAAAATTTTATATTGTGTCTTGTACTGCCTATCACACTGTGTGTCCTACGTGTACATAATCAATTTTAATTCTATACACGTTGTTGTGATATGCATGTAAGATATATAGCAATACATAATTGAAAGTAAAGATTTTAAATGCCATAAGCTATGTACAAAAACAGACACTATGCATCTAATAATTAAGGATGTGAGATGCAAAAAATAAAGAGATAGAGATGCCAATGTGAAATAAAAGGAATTAATCATCCAAAATCGAACAAACAATGTATGTGGCATCTAAAGAGAAAAAAGACAGAACTAAACCAGAAAGCAGAATACACGGATCTCAGAACAGGGGCACGTGCTTAAACTGCCAATCCAAAATTTAGCCAAATTCGAACCATAAAAAGGTTCGGTGCAAACAGGATCATAATTAATCAGGGCATAATTAAGATCTTAAAAGAAATTGAATATTCCATCATAAATAAATATATAGTACCATAAATTATCACATTATTAATGGGCATACCATAAAAATGGCAAATAGAAAAGAACCCACGAAATGTCTTTCATGTAGCATGTGCTCCACAAGACAGTTCCATGTTATGTACCAACAGATAAAAGGAGATAATATAATCCTGCCTATGGGATAAGAAATTTTAGAAAGAGACATCTGAATGTTGCGAGGCTAAGATAAAAAAATAGGATTAATTACAAAAATACTCATGAAGTTTAGTCTAATTACGAGAAAATCCAATTATCTTTTAAACTTACAAATATCTCCAACATTTGTTTTTAACTTGTAAAAGTGCACTTAGAGAGGCCTCTTAGTTAGGTAAATACAAAGAAAGTGGAGTTTTTTGTAATTAAGTGAAACCTCAGGGTAGTTTTTGTAATTATCCCTAAAAAAATCTGGTGATCACGCTAGTAAACTTTACTAATAGATTTCGGGTAGGTGGGGAATGACAGACATTAAAAGCGTTTCTGCTAGAGATGATGTACGGATCATGTGAGGCTTCCCTTTCAGTTTTGTTTGCTACCTCCAATATGATCATTAATTGGAAACACATGATTTCTGGGAGGTTAATGTATTTTAATAAAGGGGTTGTAATTAATTATATATATTGTCTTATGATCCTGAGATGTGATAAAAAGTGATTAAAAAATAGATTAGGGACTTACATATCAACCATTGCAGCGACAGCTTCTGGATCATCTACTGCGTTTTCATTCTTAAATTCTTCTAACCTGCAAATTCAACCAAGTTTCACTTAATCATGTGATCTTAAGTCCTTACTCTCATTTTTGTGATCTCTTATGAAATAAAAGTAAAATTAATAAACTACATGTTGATTATTCCAAATAAAGAAGAAATAATATTTTACCTTAGTAAAAGGACAATTTAGCAAAACAGAATATTCCTAGTTTTTTTGTATTCTTGTTTCTCCATGTATCATGTGAATTGAAATCCAAAGGAAAAAATAATGCTAATCTCGAAAAGGCAACCATTAAAGAAGCTTATCATTTATCAATTGAAAGATAACCATTAGCGAGGAACTGAAATAAGACAATCTTGAAAACACCTTTTGCTTCCGAGTAGAGTGCAACATTACAATATACAAAAGGAATTTAGGAGATTCTCTAGGGGCAATTGAGTCAAATAGCGATAAAATTGTCACGCGAATTGAACTGAGGATGGGGCGACTGTAAGGTTAAAAAACTGCTGTAACAGAATTAACCATTGAGATATTTTAGATCCAATCACGATAATTAGTTTGTCGAATAATTTCGTGTATAAGTGCACCGACGGTGCTGAATGCAGGTGAATTATTATTTACGGCGTAGATCAATTCTGAAGATCAAAAAACAGAAGGTGAGATACTGAAACAGAAATGCTGGTAGCTAACCTTTCCGCCATTGTTAAGTTTCTCAAGCTCGTCGCCTGCCTACTTTCTTCAGTGCTGTAAAACAACAAATGAGCGATAAAGCAATATTAATAATAATTTAGGATTTTATTTTCTACGAACATAGTAAATTCACATCTATGGAGATAAATTAATGGAATCAATGAACAGAGCATTACAATTAGTTTCTAAAATTCCAACGTGAACTTTCTATTAGCAGATTTTAGAAATAACATCACCATTTCAAAACTAAACAGGCGAACAAGCAAATTTAATTTCGAAGTTGAAGCTTCAAAAAATCTTCAGTAGAAACAGAGGAATTTCGAGAAAATGAACACAAAACGACACTGCTAGCCTCAGCATCAGAAACTCATCAAAGTTCCAACAAATTACCTTTCTCTCAGGGCAATCGCATTGACAAACAGCACCGCTGTGAGAAACGCAGAAAAAGCAAAAATTCTCAGAGAAACCGCCATTGATGCTGATCCTCAAGCAAACTCTTGCTTAATTTCACTATCTATACGAAGTTTACCTCTCTAAGACTACAATGTATCTATATATATGTATGTATGGATGAGTACAGAGAATGGAAAAAATGTTTGTCAATGGAAAGGCGCAATGCGGGAGCCTTTTTATAAGAGAATGAAAGAGGGAGGAAAGATAAGCGCGATTCCAAGTACGTACGAAATCGTAATGCTCTATTTTTCGTATTTGCCTAACTTCATTAGAATTGGGTTTAAATCCTGAATTAGTTAAATCCACTTAATTGATTAAATGTACTTCTGCGGACTTATTAACTTCTTAATTAAACTGATTTTCTTCTATTTCTCAACATAATAAAGCTATAGTTTTTTTATTTAACACTATTATTTATTAATAGAATTTTGTCCGTTTTTAAGGAGGACTAACTTTTTAAAAAAGTTGGGGTGGTATTTACATTTTGTAAAAAATTGTTGTTTTGGAAAGTTAAAAGACTACTTAATTGATCTTTTAGTTTTTGAAATTTATTTCTCCCTCCAACCTAAACTGATTCCCAACTTATTAAAAAGATAGAATAGTTTGTTGTTGGAATCGAGCCTAGATCTACTTGTTTATTACACTATATTTGATAAATTACATGTATACAATTATAACAAATCTTGTAAATGTGGTATTTATCTAATATAATGAAATAAAAATGTGAAATAGTAAATCTCAACTAGTTGGAACTAGTATATGCCTTCAACCTTGCTAGTATTAGAGTATTAACCATTCGTTAACGGTCCATAATTCATAATTTTATCCTGGTTATCAGACAATAGATATGTCGTATGAATCTTTATTTGAGTATTCGATGATTTCGATCTTAATGGTGAAAGTTGTATTTTTGAGTTAAATCGTGTGACATATTACTTGTTGTGAGATACCAAATTAATGTTAAATTCTTTTTTCAATTATTTTTAACTAAATATTATGTTATGGTTGCTATTCAAATGTATCTTAACGTTATATATTTGTAGCACACCCGTATGTCTTTCATCTATTTTTTTTTAAAAAAAGAAAAAGATAATTGCACTATTATGAGTGCCTACAATAAACCAAATTCCCATGTTATGTTAATAATGGTTACGATATGTGTTAATTAAGATAAAAAAAAAAAAAAAAGATAAGAGTAATATATTCAATAATTGATATATACAAATTGGTTTATATTGATATTAAATTGGAGCTACAAATACTTTTCATTACGTTCTTCTTTGTCACCTCTCACATTATTGATTAAGCTAATAAATTATCTTTTTTTTTTTGCCTAATAATGACCGCCCATGAAAGTTTTCCATTAATGAACATATGATATAATCAAACTCAACTATTAATATGAAATTATATAATTGTACTTGCATCCTGGACATACATGCATTTAATCATAGTAGTGATTATTCTTACGGATGGTAATGTGGCGGGTCGGAGAAGACCCATACCCACTCTGTGCCTAAATATTCATACTTATTCCATGCAGCCTAGAATGGGACGTGGCGACCCGTTCTGTCCTATTTTAAATTAAATTAAATAAATAATATATTTATAATATATTTATAAAATATTATTTACAAAAATTTTTATGATCAATTTATAAATATTATATATAATATTAAAATACATAAAAGTATATATAATATTTATTATATATACAAAATATATACTAAAATATATTTTACAAATAAAATTTTATGCGTGGGGCAAGTACTCGTGGGGCGGAAGTGAATACCCAAACTTCCGCCCGCGCGGTCACGAGTCACGAGGCAATCCAAATAGAGTGGGTTGGGGTAGGTACCCACGAGTCGGGTCAAAATTGCCATTCATCCCTAATCATTCTCTTATGAAGATTCTCTTTTGCTACGCTTCATGTAATTTCTTTTTAGCTTTTCCTCAATGTCGGAAATTATCTAATAATTGATAGTCTATCATTTTATACAGGGATAATTACAAAATACCCCTTGAGGTTTGGGCTAATTATAAAAAAAATCCAGAGATATTCTTAAATTACAAAATAATTTTATTATGTCTTAAATTTAGGGAGTAATATTTTTAGAAATATAAATGGGGTTTTTAAAATGATTTTTGCTTATGAAGGAGAAAAAATAAGAAGAAATCAAACCTCAAAGTTTTTTTTTTTTTTTTTGCAATTTTCAAAATCTTCTATTTTTTTTTAATTAGCACAAAACCTCATGGTTTTTTTGTAATTATCCTTTTATATATTAGCTAGATTATTGTCCACCTATTACGTATATGTAAATTTAAGATAAAAAAATATGTATTCAAGTAATTCAACCTCGTTGTAAGTTGAAAAGATTTTTTTTTTAAATAAAAAAAAAAAACTTCTCTCTCTCTCTCTCTCTCTCTCTCTCTCTCTCTCTCTCTCTCTTAGTCACGGTCTCATTCCTCCTTTGACCCTCCCTCACGCCTAAACTGCCGCCAACTGACTCAAGGTTTAACCTGTGTCGGTGGCTCACGTGCCGGACCCTTTTCTCACCTCGAATAAACTTCAACATTTTAACAGACTTAAACATTTACCACACATTCCACGTCATCCTCTAATTAAAGAAACCTAATTTTCGCCCCAAAGTGTCCACGTGGATGACCTTGCCTTGCGTTGACCATTTGATGGAATCAAATTTTATGTTCTTATTCCACTTACTATTTCATTTTCACAAATTATATCTAAAAAATCAACAATCGTGATTATTTTATTTTATTAATACACGATCACCATCCAATATAGTGGAACAGGAGGTGAACACAAAAGTTGAAAAGGAAATTTGATGCCTTGTATGCACCCATGCCTCGTTCTATGAAGTTTCAACCCGCTTATTGCTTACTGGCGATAGTCTTCTATTATTTCTCTAATTGTGATTAAAAAAAAAACATATATCTTGAATACTTGTCAGACAGTGTTTCAAAAATCGGGCCGGTGAGCAAATCGGTCATGCTAGTGGTTCGAGGTTCAACCGGTACAACCAGTTTGATAAAAATATTGTTATATTATATAAAATAATATTATAATATACAATTACTATTATGTAATATATTTTTTAATGAAAAATATATAAACAAACAAAAAAAAAATATAAAACAAAATGACAAAAATTCATATAAGACGGTCTCATGGATTAATTTTGTGAGACGAAACACAAAATGACCCATATTAGCTAAACCATTTGAATTTGGATCTAACTTACTTTGATTTGTAAAATAGGCTAGACCCATATTAAATTAAATTTGTGAGTCGGTCTGACATGAGACTTACTCTCACAAAATACCACTTTACCAAGCCTAATAATTCAAGTTGAATACAGTTTTTCATCACATTAAACCTTTTCTTCATTGCCCAAAGAGAGAAAAATCAAGAGACAAGTAGTGGTTTAAGTTAGGCCTAATGCTGGTTAAGGCACATGCTAATTCACCCACTAATTAAGGGAAGCAAACAATTAATAGCCTCCACCGGCCGGTTTGCTTGCGGCGGAGTGATTTACGCTATTTGATGAACACCCACACCTTTATTATGCTTCTTTTATTCTAACCCATTTTCTACATTTAAAGACCTAATTTAAGACACATCAAACGAAATTCATGGTCAGAATATTTGTAGTTCCAAAGTTGTACATCCAAGGACGACTTAATTTAATTTGTCATAATATTTGTAGTGTTTGTCCATTAGGCCCAAAGTTTTTTTTTTATTTTTATTTTTTTTTATTTTTGATTTAAATAATTAATTAATTAATTAATTGATTTCTGCGGTTTTTTTAAGAAAGAAAAAGAATCTATGTCTCGGAACATTAGACCCTTCTCAAACCCATCTTGAGAAATGTTCTGGAAAATGTCAATTTTCGTGAACGATAATGATAACGATGTGTGTTTGTCGATTACTCTTGATTAGCGTATTACACGAAACAATCATGCTTTTAATCTAACAAATTGTATAAAACCATCCCAAATATTTTGAGGAAAGACTAAAAATAAATTTACTAAAATTTAAAAAAAAAAATTTTTTAACTAGACCGTATCATTTCATCATAACCGAAGTGGATTGCAAATGATGTAAAACTACATGATATGAAAGATTCTATTTTGTATAGGATTGGGTATATTAGAAATTATTATTTTTTTTATTTAAAATATTGCTTAAATTAATTAATTAATTATAAATCCCTTAAAAAAATATAAATTTTATTTTATGGAACATGAAAAAAATAAAAATAAAATTTAGTAGGAAAGACTCAAAATGTCTAGGAATTGATTGTTTGATCTTTAATTTCATTTTAACATTTTAAAAAAATTTTGAAAAAATTATTTTAAAAAAATGGAAAATATTTAATTTGTCATAATGTGATTTGGATTAATTAAGATGTTATAGGTTTAGAAATATTTTTTTAGGCGTTGATTTCTGCGGGTTTTTAAGAAAAGATCATAATTAAATATATTTGAAACGTTATACAACAATTATTGATGTGCTATTGCTTTTTGTAACACCTTAAATTATTTAAGCTCGTGGGTTTGGATTAATTCGTTGACATAGATTTAGCTAATACTTATTGCAGTTATATTATCGTAATAAAATCTTTTAAGCTTGTACAACATCAACTAAGTTTTATCCCATTATATGGTTATCAAAAAATGAATCATATAATACCATCATTTACTCAAAAAGTACTTTAAAGCTTGTAAACATGAATTATTATTAGATACATTAGTGTGTCAATATTACAATAGGTCCAAAATGAATTACACTAGACACATTAAAAATTGTCAAACACGGAAACACATACTTAGAGTATGTCCAACAATGCTCTAAAATGGCGTTATATTTCAAAATAATCTCTCTAGCAATGCGTAATATCTCTTGGCTAAAATATATTAAGCACCACAAATGGCACTATTATTAATTTCAACGCTAAAAATATAATTTTTTTTTTTTTTTTTTCATTTGATATATGTTTTTCTTGAATTTAATATTATTATTAATTTTGTATTTCAATTAGTCTAGTAGAAAATAATATTAAAAACAATTCAGTTAAAAAAAATTAATTTGTTATGAATTGTTATTTTAATTTTGTTTTAGATTCATTAAATTTTACATATTGTTTTGAATTTGATTAACTTTTAAAATAAAAAACTTAATAAATATTATATTAAATAAAATTACATATATAATATATTTATCAATTATAAAGTAATAAATTAAAATCACTATTAAATGAATAAAATAAGGAATTTTATGAAATATTTTTTTCAGTTTCAAACTTGTAAACTTGAAATATTATTAGATAGTGTAATACAGATTCTCGCACTGAAAAATAGAAGATTTAAAACTATCAAACACTGAAACTTACATATATTTATAGACACACAATGTTGAAATTTGAAGGTGTGTTTGCAAGAAAACCACTTTTTTTTTCAACAGTAATTGATGAAAAATCAAGAAAAATAAGCTTGAGAAAGGGACTTGAGCGCAAATTAAGCTTTCAATTCTATCATGGATAGTGAAATCACATTAGAATTGAATATCTCAACCAAATGGAACCTTCAAACCAATTAAGTCCCCTTTAAATGAAATACCACAAACACGATTTTCCACAATCTTTTAGTAGAAAGATGACATCTTACATTAATAAAGACCAAAGTTTAGAACATCATTATTTCTAAGTTGTTAAAATTGACCTCAAGGGTTGACCTCCTTTGACTTCACGATTAATTAATTAGTTTGTGAATGGAGTTGGTCAAAATGCACCTAAACCAACCATTATGTTTATCCATCTAATCGTCAAGATTTTGGCGCCATGTAACTCAGACACATGTAAGTTTTGTAGTCATAACAAAGAGTAATCGCTACAAGATAACTCTAAAATGTATGTAAAATTGATATAGGTAAAATCATTATAGGTAAATATTTATCTAAATAACATAAGACTATTGATAAACTACAAAATTTTTGTTTTATAGTAAATTTAAAAAATATTTATCTAAATAACATTTATCTGTTTAAACACCTAAAATATTTAATGTTTTCTAGAATTTAAAAATAATATTTTAATTCTATAGAAAAATAATATTTTTAATTCTATAGGTATTCTGTAAGTAAATGTACCATTTAGTAACAAAATTATTTTGTATGTAAACTTAAATTTTCTTTTAGTGAATTAATCGTATCATTTATATATCTTTATCTAGTCCATTTGGTAAATGATATGATTAATTCACTAAAAGAAAATTTAAGTTTTGATTTATTTTTGTTTATTAAATTTTATTTCGGGTTATTCTTCATTGTTCATAAAATTAAAAATATTATTTTTCTCCAAATTATTGAAAGTTGTAAATTAATTTTTGAGTATTTGCAGATTTTTAAGTTCAATAGTATCAACATGCTCAAAAGATGGCATTTATTTTGATAAAATTTTATATTTTTATGTAATGATTAATCCTTTTTAAATATATTTGATATATATGACGGTATGAATCCCATATAATTAATATTTAGATCTACATATTCAACGTGATTGTATCTAAAGTTCCTTGTCACAAATGATGATAAATTATGTAAGTTGTTTATAACTTTCTATTTTTCCTACCTTATCAAAAATACTTCCATTTTACTATAAAAAAATCAACATGCCCACAACCTTTTTATTTTTCTAGAAAAAATAATTCTCAACCTATTTTCTTGGAATACTTGCGTTATATAACTTATATTTGATGTGGAAGCACTACCTAAAATATTTTCTTACTAGAAATTAAATATATTTTTAACAATTTTCAATTACTAAATTTCAAAATCCAGACATATATATATTTAATAACAAATATTGAAAGTTGGAAATTAATTTGTCTCATACAATATATTTCATAAAGGGCAAAAGACATGCATGTGATGGGGAATCTGCCCTTCCCTTGCCCCTATCCCTTCTCTCTGTCTTATGATCCATGCCCAATAATAATTTTCACGTGGGCACAGCCTATATTATTTCCACAACTAAATTGTTAAATTCAATAATTACATGAGCCAATTAATTTTAATCTATCATCAGCTTCACGACAACAACTAAATTTCATAATAAAATTGTGTTAGTGCTAGATGCCTTGATTAATTAACGTTATCTTGATTATAGAGTTAAGTGATTATTCGATTTCTCGTTTGTTACAATTGTCACAATAACTTTTATTGGATGATCAGGAAATAACTTCTGAAACATGTTACTTGAAAAATAATAATATACATATTTTTATTGAGATGGGATTTGTATCATATTGCAAAGAGTATAGGGTAAAACTGTGAAAATCTACTTTACCTTAAGAACGCTATTTTTGTCATTTTTATATTTAATTATGTTTTAATGTTAGCCACGGGTTAATGCATCGCTATTTCTGTCAGTTTTAAATTTATTTTGTATTTTAATATTAGTGACGGATTAATTCGTCGCTATTTACAAGTAAGGGACTAATGTATTTCTTCCAAAAATAATTTTTATAGGACAAAACTGTGAAATTCGTACCTTAAGAACATACATTTTCAATTCAGCTCAGCAGCTTGGACAATATATTGAGTGTCGCATGCGTATTTAATCCGACGTGCTCATCAATTTTTAACTGAGTAATAACTTCTTGCTGCTTCACCTTGTGAGGAAGCAATTGATGGATTAGGGTTCTTCTGACAACACAAATAAACGGTTATTAGCTCGGAATGAATATCCCTCCGACGCTCAAGTTCGTATGAAGCTTCGAGAGGAACGAAAATAATTTTTATATATATCGGTGTACCTTAAAATGTTGGGAATTGAAGGTGTTTGTATTATAAGATTAAAGAGTGGTATCTGAGGATCGTAACTCGTATCATGTAATTTGTATAGCATGCGGACCTTAAGATATTCATATTGGGCCTCGTGGAATTAGCATTTGGGTCTTTACAAGCTTAACATATGTACTATAGCTCATTTTGGAGAAACTTTGATCCATAACTAATATTAACCCTTTGGATAATGGATATAGTCTATCATGTCTTTTATAGATCATGATATATGCAACAATAATAAATAGATTATTTATGATTAGGCAAAATGTATGGTTGAGAAATTAATTTGTCTTGAACTTTCCATTTTGAGGATTTTGGGTCGACAACAATGAAGTTGGCTCCCTATTGCCAGATCCTAATTTGCGTATTGTCCATTTTGAATATTTGATAATGTACTATTGCTAAGATATAATTTCCGTATATTGTACCAATCCTTCCGACATAACAGAAAAAACATATACAAACTCATACATAAGCATGTGTATATGATCAGGGACGGACGCAGAAACTGTAACATGTGGGGCGAAATTGAAAATATTTAAAAGATGGATGGCGAGATTGGAAATATTTAGGGGGACATATAACTTTTATATATAAATGAAAATATATTTATGGGAGATAAAAATAATATAACTTTTATATATAAATATAGTATAATATATATATATAAATATAAACATATGTGACCCACTACCCATCTCGGTCCGTCCCAGTATATAATTGCAGAATTTATAGCGTACAATGTTTAGATTTTGTTCAAATGGTTTAAGATTCATTTGCAAGAATTCCCTTACTTTTAGGCATATACTCTCGAGCTCCAAAAAAGATAGTCCACTTTTTTTTTTTTCTTCTCGTCCCAAATTATATATGCGTGTTTCCTTATTTAGAGTATATAATTGCAAAATTTAAATAGCGTACAAATGTTTGGATTTTGTTCAAATGGTTTAAGATTCATTTGTAAAAAATTATACTTTCAATTACATTTATGTTTTCTTAATTTGGGTGAATTCTTCTACTTAACGACGGGAGTATGTTTACAGGAAATTTTAGCCTTGGCATCTGTTTCAATTTAATGACATGATTGTATTTCATAATTGTACTTTAAATGTTAATGATGTACACTTTCACAAAAAAATGAACAATCATAGGATAAGTATTATTGCACTTGTAAAATAAATAATTAAGTCTAAGACAAAAAAATTTCCATAAATGTGGAAATGGTGAAATATAATTGTTGTCCTAAAACAAGTTTTAAAGAGTAAAATGTCCATCAACACATTGGGTCATGACCATTCACATTCACATGCGATAGGGTTTACCTGGCCTATTCTTTTTTTTTTTTTTTTTTAAATTACTATATAAGTATTAATGTGATATCATTTATTAATATATATTAGAAAGTATAATAATATTTTTTTCAAAAAATATTTTTTTCAATATTTCTAGAATATGATATATATTTATTGGGCTAAACTACCACATCCAAAATTTTAAAAAATCTTGCCAAACCAGGCGCTGTTTCCACCTCTATTTGTAAATGAGCTACCTCTAGTCCTCTACTATGCCCCATACCATAAAGATCCCCAAAAAATGTCTCAATATTTGGGATAATTGAATTAATGCACCAAATAAATTCTGAATAGCCATATTAATATTCCTCTATTTAAAAAAGGATAGCTTCTCAAAAAAGTCATAGAGCCTCATGTCAGTAACCACATATATTATTTTTCAGTGAACAAACCCGATTCGAGTCTGTGGAATAATATGGGCCCCAAAAAAAAAAGTCATAGAGCCTCATAGGAATGGCTATTAGAAGCATGTTCTAATTTCTATCATCTATGGGTTGCATTGTCTTTCTTCCTCGTATTATTAATTAGAAAAAAAAAATAATGTTTTAGCAGAATCCCAGGTGTTTTTAGGTGTGTGATTATAATTTCTCAGCACGTGTAGATGGAATGGAATATTTATTAAGTGGCAGATTAGTGGAACATTAGATTCTTTAACAAATTCAGAGATTTTAGATTTAATTTCCACTTAACTATCAACATATATCATTGCATTAGCTAGACCGAACCACTAACTCTATTACTAAAAATTGAATAATTATTTTTTTTAGAAAGTGTTTGCAATCACTAATAGAAAAGTAGTTTATAAGTGTTTGCAAATATCAGTTTATGCTTCTGATTCTACTTGATTTTAATTAGCATCTAAAATTGAATCTTAAAGAGGGGAGTGACGCTTTAAATTTAGTATCTTGTTTCTGATCTGACTTTTACAAATAAAGAAAGGCTTTTATAACTTATTTATCATACATTCTCAATTAATTAATTCAATTTTTAGATCATATTTCGAAACACTTCTATATTATAGTAGTTTCTGCGACGAAAAATAATTTCCTCCAAATTAGAAGTTTTTGCAAATGCTACTTATTTTTTTATAATTTAAATTCTAAAAGATTGAAAGGAAAAAAAAAGAAAAAGGAAAGAGGGAAAGAGTTCTAATCTCTAACCTCATCCACAACAAAGTAACACTGTTCCTATATTCCAACGAGAGTGTTGGGCTGTTGGCAAATTCAAATATGCTTACTTCTAGACTTCTAGTTCTAGTCAATTGATATAAAGTCCTAATTTGATTGGTTTTCTTTTACTTCAATTATAAAAACAGAACAATATGGCTATAGTAAAGTAAGAAATATAATTGACCCTTAAATTGATTTGGTCGATAATTATGGGCATCGAAACCAAATAGTGTCTTAATATCTGTGATTTTGGACTTGGGACATTGTGTGTTCAAAGGCCCATAGGAAGGCCCACAATGTGGGGGTATGAAACAAATGAAATAAAAGGAAGAAATAAACAAAATGATAACCAAAATCGCCTTATTTCCAAGATTTGCTAATGTAAAATAGCCCAACCAAAGGCCCAAATTTACGGCATAAGAAACAACAAAAAAGAAGTAAAAGCAAATTCTTCGTGGGATTTGTTTTGTAACTTTTGTTCCATCCCATATTTTATTAGCTTCAAAACTTACTCCGCTCTCTCATTTCCATTATGTATCCTAATTTTTAGATGAATAACCTAAAAACACGGACACTTCTCTTAAAATGGTGTATTTATTTTGGATATTTTATTCGATATTTTATGAATACTCTATGGATATATTTACACATAGATAGAGATATAATTTATTATATTGCTCATATTTTCAATATTTTTTGTGTGTATATGTGAGTTATCACATTTTAGATTTGATTACTTATGAAATTTCATTTTCTTATCCTTGAAACATTGTATTTTTAATTATACTTAGTATATATGTATTTTAAGTAATATAAAAATGTATAATTTTATATATATCATTTATATCAGACGCATTATGGAATCTTGATTTAAAATGTTTTTAATGTTGTAACCGATTTGGTGATTGGACTTACGTATTACACTTACCATATTAGAACCCCATAATTTATGTTTGATTTATACCCTAATAATATATATAAGTGTGATATACATGTCAATCATCCATCCTTAAAATTTCAAAACATAAAGGATCCCATCCGCGTAAATGTACATCTGTTAAAATTTCAAAACATGTTGTATTCTCGTACTCATATCGTATCGTACTCATATCAGTGTTTCATAGAGAATAACACATATCTCTTAAATGAATATATATATTCAATTATTTGAATGTGGTTCATCTCATGAAATGTATATAATTCATGTTAAATGTATATATTTAATGATATACTTATATGGCAAATGTATGTCTAAAAATCATGTAATTAATATGAAATATGAGATGAAATATTAAATTAAAAACCAAAAATAAAAAAAAGAGAGAAATTATTCATTGATAGGTGTGACATTTCTCATTTTACTTTATTTTTTCTAAAAAAAAGTACTAACATGCAATGTAATTAGAACCAAAATTGCACAAACATGTGGGCCGTTAGGAGCGAAAAAAAAAAAGAAAAAAAAAAAAAAAACTCTGCCATGGCGCCCATTTTCTTCACAAATGAAGAGACAAATCAAGCTTCTGATCCTTACTCTTAACCAGATCAACCACACCATGCCTGTCACTTTTATCCGTCACAGACGAATCAACCTGCAGATTTTCTTCTTCAAATCCATGGCATCTCAAGCTCCTCTGCCAATTTGCAAAGCTCTGCTGATCCACTTCATTTCCATGCATCTCACCCAAATACTTGCTCCGATACACCAAAGCATTCTCAAATCGCGCCGCCGCATTCGACCCAAATCGGCGGCGCTCCGCCATCTGGTGGCTCTGGAATTGGCAGAGACCTCCGCCGTGAGCGGCGATATAAGGATTCAAAACGCCGAGCGGATAGTTGGGAGAAAACAGCAATTGCGGCGGCGCAAACGCCGAAAATCCGTTCACGGCGGCGTATTCGCAAGTCCTTTTGTTCCTTCTGGCGGCGGTTCTCTCTTTCTTGTGAGCGTTCTGATGGCCGCCTAAAGCTTGTGAGCTGTGGAACTTTCTAGAACAGTACAGACAAGGAAAAGATCTCGTTGCATCTTCTGCGTGATTAGGTAAATTGACATTTTCGCCCTCCATTCCTGTAACAGAAAACAGTTCGAACTTAGAACATGAGATGATGACCTAAATTATGATAATTTTTTACATAATGTATAATTTCAGAAAAGAATATATACAAACCTTAGAGAAAAAAACAAGTACAAGCTTCACAGAGTTTGAATAATCCTTGGCTTTGTTATTTTATAATTTATTTGGGACCTCTGTAAAAAAAAAAAAAAGCAAAAAAAAGTGTTAAGAGAGATAGAGTTCAGAATTTAAGTCTGTGTGCAGAGTATCCCCATTTATAAAAAAGAGTGCAATTGAGGGTGTTATGGGCTTTGTGAACAGAAAGAGATAAGAGAAAGATAAATCTTGCTAACAGTTTTTTTTTTTTTTTTTTTTCTGCATAGTGTGGCAAAGAGAGTGATTGGTGAGAACTCAAAGAGATATAAATGTTGTAAGATAGATTGGGAAATGGAATCCATCCTTTCTAACATTCTGACAGAGATGACCATTAGGTGTTTTTGCCTTTTGCAGGCGATTTTCATGCTTTTCTTTGTGTTTCAGTTCTTTGTTTTTTGTCTTCTTCATTCAATCCATATAACTGTTGATTAGGTGTACCCCATTGAGCAATAATTGTGGTGTTATCAAGTTCGCCCTACAGATTTGAATGGTGTGTTGTCCAATGGAACAGTGATATATGCACACTAGAATCAATTTTTTTAGCCAATGAAGGACCATATAACTATTTACATAGAGATAACAGTAGGGTGGCAATTTTTGTCACGGCATGAACCTAACACGTTATAAGTGAATTATGATTAGGCTTAGGCTTGAGGTTGGTTCAGAACCTGTCGAACCCGAATAGCACGTATAATAAACAAATTGATTTGGGTCGCTCTGAAATAACATGTTTGACCCATTTTGTAGAGGTTCCAAAACCAGTCCAGACTAATGATAGTGCCGAGCTGGACTGCAATTTCACAGCCCTAGAAGGAACTCGGCTTATTTGGCCCGAAAAGTTGGACCGGCCCAATTAGCCCAGTGAGCCTGATATAATTTATTTATATATTTAAAGTATGGGCCGAATCGAACTTCAAAAATAGTGGCCCAAATGAATTTTGGATTGGATCGACCCATTTTTTCCCATTTGACAACCCTCGGGCCAGAGGGACCACCCACCCACCCAATTCTTTTTTTTATTTTTCCTAAGGTAAAAGAATAACAAAAAAATTATATGTTTTTTTAAATGAGAAAAAAAAAAAAAAAGAGAGAATTGGGCTAGGCGTAACCGAGTGACTGGTTAAGCCCCTTTCTCGGGCCATTTGTAATGCTATTGTATTGACTTTTTGATATTTTATATTCAGATTTTTAAAATATATATGTGTTATATTAGTTCCGGTGTCGGGTTAAACGTGAATAAACACTACCCTATTCAGCAAATTTGTTGTGAATATCGTGTCTCAATCCGACCAGCAAACACTACCCTACTCGAATTGGTGCCCCTAGATAACAATTAGTATTTTTCTTACACGTCTCTTTTGTGTTTTGAGTGTGTGTATTGGTGGGGTGTGGTGGGGGTAGGGGTTAAGTGTTTAAATGCATGGGAATCAGGCAGTTAGATGAGCAGAAATTAAATGTTCTGGGTTGTATTCTGTGTCTATGAATGCAACTGTGGAAAAAAATTCAAAAGATACTAATAAAGTAAAAAAATCAAGTAGTCCCACAGTTGTTGGTCAGAGAGGTATAGTTGCCCTTTGCGTTTTCAAGTCTTGTACAAATGTGATCTGTCTCTCTGCTTTAACAATAAATAGAGTTATGGGGACAGTCGACCCATATAATTCATCTGACTCTTCTCCACCGCCAAACACAGTGCAACTTGTCATTTTTTTCACATAGTCGCGTGCCTAACACCAAATAGAGACAGTGGACCATTTTCCCAAATTTGGCATCTTACTAGGGTTCAATAAAAATCAATCCTATCTTTCAATCAGAAACATAGTTAAGACCTCTGCTTTTTCTGTTCTCCACAACTCATTCCCACTACAATGCCCATATCCTTAAGTTACATAACAGTGGTGATTTTAGAGGGTGTTTGGGTGAGCTAATAAACTCTTCAAAACATCTTAAAAACATATTATAAGATGTTATGCAAAATTACATTTCCGGTCCTTTAAGTTGGACCATTTACACTTTTACTCCAAACATGTTTTAATGGTCGTTTGAAAATAAGATTTTTATGAAAAAACTTACAAACATTTGGTCATAGAACTACTTTTTGTTTTGGAGCTTATTCCTAAAAACATGGTGACAAAATTAATGCTTGTGTATTAAAAGTAGGGTGTTTGGATGCAAATTATGACTGTTGTGGCGTAATTGGTATAAACAGATGTATATTTACTTTTTAAACCTTACCACAAGCACATCAGAATGCAAAAGACAGATTAATTACAAAAAATACCTTTCAGATTCTATCTAATTACAAAAAAATAAAATAAAAAACATCTTTCAAAATCACAAATACAACCTTGACCTTTATTTCTATTTTACAACTTACACTTTCAAGGGAGACATTTGTTAAGTAAATACAAGTTTTAAGGAGATATTTGTAATTTTTAAAAATAGCTGGATTTTTTTTTTTTTTTTTTTTTGTAATTTGGTTAAACCTGAAAGGCAGTTTTTGTAAATTACCATAGACTAATTTCAGCCAATGTTGTGACACATCCAAACACCACGATCGCAAAAGATTTCAAACATAATGAACATATGCGACTAAACTCTACACTACCATGAAAATGCCATACAAGACTAAACTCTGGGGAAAACAGTAAGCAAAATATTATGATTTTAATTACAATAAAGAATACAAAGTATGGGCAGACCAACATTATTTACACCTCTAGGAACATCCAAAGCATCTCCGAATGGAGAAAATGCGTGATGGTGTGGGTTCAGGGTCAGGCTCGAGTTTTTTACGCGGAAGATGTTTAAAGAATGCATTCACAGCTCCTGTAACCCCATCTTCATTCTCCATGTCCTTTGCAAGTTGAACGGCACGCTCCTTCACCTGCACAGAAATCGACCTAGTTTATATTTGAAACAAAAGTATCATTTCCTATCTTTCGCCAACTTTTTTCTTTGGCTGATATTTACTAGTGAAGTTTTTGCCTTTCTTTTCTGGATTGCTATAAGTGTCAAGAGACCCAGACAAAATGGGAGGAGAACAGAAGAATATTTATTAAAAAGAAAAAAAGAAAGGACAAAGATGAGGAGACAATAAATCCTTTAGCTCAAAAGTTGGAATACCCAGAAAGAAAAACTAGGGGAACATAGAAAATCAGCCTTACCTATCCTATCAAAAAGAAGGATAGAAATTAAATTTAAGGGATAATTACAAAAACTACCCCCGAGGTTTAGCCTAATTACACAAAATCCGATTATCTTTCAAAATTACAAATACCCCCATAAGATATTACAAAAATGTTTGTATTTGCTTAACAAATACATCCCTCTTGAGGGTGCAATTTGTAAAATAGAAACAAATATAAAGGAGTTGTTTGTAATTTTGAAAGATATCTGAGTTTTTTGTAATTAGACTGAAGCTCATGGGTATTTGTTGTAATTATCCTAAATTTAATTCATCACTCTGTCTTCATGCGGGATAGTGGAAAGAACAAATTTGAAAAGCATAGTACCTCGGGGTCTAGCATAAATGTAATTGCATCGACCAACTTTTGAAGCAAAAATTCATCGACTGGAATCGGTGGAGGACCTACACCTCTCGCATGGACTCTTTCTCCCCAAAAGGGTTGGTCACCGAAGAACGGGACGATAGTTGTTGGGCACTGTATTGCCAACAAAAAAAATTAAATCAAAGCAGTTTAAAAAAGACAGTCACATGAACAGAAAATGCACCAACACCACTCCATGTAAGTCATTACCGCAGCTTTTAGACCAGCAGCTGTTGTTCCTGCACCCCCATGGTGCACCTGAAAACAAATTGAAAAAACACTAAAAAGTCACATTATGGCTCAAAATAGACATGCCAGATTTTATTCACTCCATTGTCCCACATGAACACAAGGTATTTCGATTTTCGATCTTCTAACGCGTTGGACATGATGCCAACTAGCAGAAGACAAAATTACCACCAGAAAACTGCCTCACTACCAAACACAACAAGCAACCCCACCCTCAAAGACGGAGTCACAGCTCCGGTTACGGGGACACGTGCCCCCGTAGGTCCTTTTATTTATTTATTATTCTTTATATAATATTATCTCCAAAGTAATAATTTATAAAATATTAATAAATCATAAGATAAAAAATACAGTCATTTAAAAATGTATAATATTTTTTTAAAATGTTAATTGTGTTATATAATATTATTAGTTCCTGACCCATGGTTTCTAAAAACTACATATTAAAAAACACTAAGAAGCACAATGTGTGACCCATTAATTATTTTTGACATAGTTTATTAATTTTATTCATTGGACATGATGCCAACTAGCAGAAGACAAAATTACTACCAGAAAACTGCCTCGCTACCAAACACAACAAGCAACCCCACCCTTCCGGTAGAAAATAACATAAGATTATCATTTTTTTAAACAAATGTAAGAAAAGAGAATAATACCAAAAATGATTAAAAGCCCTACTAAAAAAACTGAAAATAGAACAACTCACCACGGCAGCACATTGCAAGAAAAGCCAGTCATGAGGACAGTTATCCAGCAGATATACAAAATCCTTTTCCTCTGCCACTGAGAAGAAGCATCAGATTTTGAGTGAGAGCCAAATCAAAGGAAATATATGACCAAAATCACGAGTAATTAGTAGAAAATGTCAAAGAAGGAAATGGGAACTCACAGTCGCCAAGGCCACCCCAGCCTTTGTTGATAATTCCCCTTTGTTTTGTAATTTCTAAAGCTTCAACTATTATTTGTGTCATTTTCTGAGGCTCTTGAACGGGCTGAGATAGAAAAAACAAGTCAAAGTTGGAGATAATAACTGTTTTGAAGAAAAAAGGGAGAATAAAAAAAAAAAAAAAAAAACTAAGCCAACGAAGTGGAAATCAGGAAAACCACAATGAAATTATTGTAGATGCACGTCTGAAAGAGGAAAACATAAACAGAAGCATATATCAGGTCAACGCCATGGAAGAGATATTGCAACACAAATAACTGTCAGACCCCATGAAGAAATATGTGTTTTAGTCAAACAGTAAGAATAAATGTGATAGCTTTACCACATAAATGAGCGACCTAATAACTAAAACATTATTTGCAACCTACTAATAATTGTTTCAAACAGTTCTTGTCAAAAAGGTTTCAAGAAAATAATTTCAAGGGGTAATTACAAAACTACCCCTGAGGTTTGGAATAATTAATTACAAAAAAAAAAAGAAGTTTTTGAAAATTACAAAAAAAAAAAAAAACCCTTGAGGTTTGATTTTGTATTACACTTTATCTCCTTCATAAGCAAAAACATTTCAAACACCCCCCTTACATTTGTAGAAATATTACAATTAACCTTTTATATTTAACACAGAATCAAACCAACCTTAAGGGTTTTTCGTACTTTTCAAACATCTCTGGGTTTTTTTGTAACTAACCCAAACCTCAAGACCTAGTTTTGATAATTCATCAAAATACCCGCTACAAAAATATCAAAAACAATAGAAAGTTTTTTTGAATGTTTAGAACCCAAATAAAAATCAAAAAAATCTGTAGTGGGTTTTCGATGAGCTTGGGATACTCACCAGACTACCAAATCCAATATAGATGGGCTTCGGACCAGCTTTAAGCCAGTTTAAAAGTGACTCAGGTGGTTCATAATTCGTCGCAAGATCAAGGAAGCAAAATCCAACGACATCAACCTTGGGTCCCCAATCTGCAAGACAATAAGGCTATAGAGCTCAATTAGCAACTATCAACATAGAACATGAGATTATTAGTACTCATTAAGGATGAAAAAGAACTCACAAGCTGTAACTGAAGTTTATTATAATGACAACTAATTTGCACCATGGTTTAAATATGACATATGGCTGAACTACTTAGCGCAACAACTATATTCTTCAAAAGTAAGATCTTTTTAAGAAATGAACACCTTTTGGTTTAGGAACAAGGTGAGGACTCCAGATATATCCATGTGGAATATCCGACTCAGACCCTTGTGAACCACTCAAATATGTGACTGGCCGTAGCTTCAGCTTTTTTTTCCTAACATCATTTATCATGTCCCTGATTCCTAGCCAAATCAAGGAGTCAACAATCTGATATGATAACTGCAAAATCATTCAAGAAAAAGATATCAGAAAGTGCAGAAATACAACGATGCTAACTTTTTAAACAACGACAAGTAGCAACAAGAACAAAATAAATTCTTCAAACGCACTCTATAGCCAGCTGATTGCTTAACACGAGACAACGGGTGGGGGAATTCACTGGTTGGCCTGGCAGAAAACACCATAGTTTAGAAAGAGGAGAAGGTAACTAACAAAAGGGAGAAATTTGATAAGAGATCAACCAGATTTTATTTTTTTGTTAAACCAAAAAGAATAAAAATATTTTCCATGCCAGACAAGACTTACGTCCACGGCATTGTGAAAAATATATGAATCGGTATTTTCAATGCCTCGGCAACATGTGTATGCCCTGCAGTGATCTCCAGTTTAGTAGATAGAAATATTTATAAAACGGTCAATAGATACAAATTAGACAGAAGGACCTCGCATGAGACCTCTAACACCAAGGTTAGACCTAACTTGATGGTCATTCATCTGCAGTTATGAATATACCACATGCACTTAAAGCATAGAACGCAACGATACTGACACCATATGACATGGAATACTGTGAAATTTTAAAAATTGAGGATAGAACAAGGCAGAGACACGGCTGTTCTATTTAATATGCATTCATATATCAATGTACAATACATAAGTATATATGTATGTATATATGTATGTATGTATGTATGTATATACACACATAATGCATTTTCATTTTTTTTAACTTAGTGGGTAATTAAACTATGTATATATAAATACATACTGAAACTTCAAGCACATTAAAATGTGCAATATTGGAGCAATACCAAATACACTAAAATGTAAAGATTGGTGTCTTTATCGGTGATTTTTCAAATGAATTGCAGTGGAAATTATTTTTTGAATTGTTAAAAAAAATCTTGCCCAATTCATGTCAAAACATGCTCTGACAGCACACAGTTTGGACACTAATGAGACACGTGTCAGAGACAGTAATAAGTATCCTAAAATTGAGATACACTATTTTAATTCTGTGTAACACATACATTACAATCTGATGTTGCAAGAAGGTTGTTCTGGTCATGTGTTGTGCTAGGATTATTGATCAAGCATTTCTATAAGAGCCTCACACTCAGAACCTAACAAAACTAATGAAATCTTCAAGTTGAGTTCATATAGTACAAGTGGCACGAGAACAAAAATCAAATTACTGCAACAATAACATGTATTTTGGGTAGACAGCAAAAATTATGTTTTTTCGTTAATGCCTACTTTGTTCTACAATTGCATCTTTGTTTTGTTGGTGGCATCTTTTAAATGGCATTTGTATTATTCAAATCAGCAACTCGGAGCAGGGATCATTCTGCAAATATGCAACCATGCCGTTCGAAAATGGAAAATGCCTACTTTCGCGCAAGGATAATGGAAAAGAAGATATAGATAAGTCACATAATCTAACCATATGCAGGAGGATTAGCAATAATTGCATCTGCTTTGAATGGAACCCAGAGTCAATGTCAGGCTCTTTGCATGCTGGAAGCAGTGAATAAATTATTTCCTTCATTTGATTTCTTTGTACAGGTATTTCTGAAGGCCCGGAAGGCAAGAACCCTTTGTTTTTAACCATGTCTGCAGAAAAGAAAATATGCAGTTGTCAATTTGTTACATATCATGTCTGGCGAATTAAATGGCTCAACATTCCTCGGTACATTTTAGTCTCTAAGGACAAAAAAAGAGCAAAGGTCATGTTGCAGGAAGTATTTCAACACGGCACCATGATGGATCTCCACTATACCCAATTCTATGAATATAACTATATAACAACAATGCTTTCATGGCATGTCATCAATGTCTAGTTATACGCGTTAAGTTTTGAAACATAATTAATCATGAGGTTAACTCTCTAGACCACATTTTAGAAAGGAAGCAATGGAGTGTGCATCTACCAGGCTATCAATCACAGAAAGGCAGGTGATATCTAATTCTAAGAACTTTTCTTGTCTTTTAGTTTTCCTCGGGTTACTTATGCATGCCATAAACTAAGGGAGAGAATTTTGCAGCTAATTGCAAGTGGACAACCTTAGTGTTGTTAGAGCATAGCACCCCAATAAAGAGCAAGAAACAAAAGAAAGTGGAAATGCAGAAAAACACAAAGCCCAGCAATAGCTCATTTCACTAAACTTTCCGGCTGTCTGAATCATTTCCCTACAGACCACTAAACTTATTATACCATGTTATGCAGTGTTATATAATTGCTTTCTGGAATTGGTATTGTTGTTTTTTCTATAAGATATATATACTATTCTGTAATAATTATTAAACAAATCTTGACTTCACTAGTCATCTTTAATGTTCTAGACTGTTGAAGAGCCCATAAAAAATTCAAAGAAGTTTATCAGATCATAATAAGGTCAGTAATAACATAAAACCAGATCATCAGGCACTGACTTAACAGTGGAAGTCAAATACATCAACTAAACAAATTCATGATGTTTCGAAACCACCATACCCGACCAATATTTGTAAACCACATGCATCATATTTGGAGATAAAAATAGGATAAATCAAAGTCATGGGACCCCAAGCAATCAGAAGATCAGCTAGAACAAAAGTATAAGTATTAGAAACATACATCCGGCAAGAACTTTTGGGTCCCCACCGAGGGGATAAAATTCCAATCCAGATGTCAAGACAAACTCTTTAAAATTGGAATGAGTGGCCAATCTAACACGATGGCCATAATCCTGCACCCAAGCATCCTCATCAACAACTTCACAAAGAACCCAAAGTGAAATTTCAGCTGTAATAGAGAAAATAAATTTACTTCCTTAAATCTTCAAGAGCTAGGTAAGTAACCTTTGCACCTTCATTTTGTTAAGTAAAGCTAGTGTCTTTTTAAAGTATCTAGCAGTGGAGCACATGCATGATCACACGCTCGATGCATGCTTAGCCAAAGAGAAGATCAATAAATTATATTTCACAAAAGAAAAAAAATAAAAAAAAATGAACAACTAAGGGTGTGATTGAATATGCTTTCATTTTGAAAATTTTCTTTTCGCTAGAGAATAGTGAAAAAGAATTTTGATGAAAGTTTTTGGAAAATTCTGAGAATGTGAATGGATATGTAATGATGAAAGTTGATTTGATTTAAAATAATTAAATTAATGATTGGGTGTGATTGGTAGTTAGAAATGTGTGAGTGAGTAAATAGTGAAATTTGTGGGAGAATGTGGAAAAATGATGTAGATTTTTTTGTGATTTCTGAAAATTTTCATAAACAATCGCATGTTTGGTCAAAAAAAAATTCTCCGGCGGAACGAAAATGAAATCTCGTTCATATCCAATCGCAGCCTAAAGTATGTTGATCTAAAATGGAGAAGAATTCTAAAAAGAAACTTACATCGCTTTTGCACTAAAAACATGTGGAATCCATACATGCAACGAATATGAGATGTAATCAAAGTAAATTTAGACAAACATGTAGAAGAGGATTCAGACCCTGGAGAATTCTGGTATGTCCTCTGCTTTTTCAATAGTTCCACACCCATTTTTCATGAACGGAAAGATGGATTGTGGTCCAGATAAGAGCACATTATTAGTGAGAAAGTAGTGGAAAGGGAAAAGCCAGATCAGGTCGAGGAACGCTGACGGTTACCAAAACATGGGGTGGAAAATTGCATTTGACGTAAATGAAACTTAAATGTAACCACCTGTAGATTTGGATAGAGTGGAAGCAAAAAGGACTGTCACAAAACCACTGGTGAAACTCAAACATGACAGACCAAAATAGTTTGACACCACAATAACACTCTTCATGAATTACAAATGGGTGAGATAGATACTACAAGTAAATATGCATGGACTGTTACGTCTAATACATATTGAGTCAAATACCTGTAGTCGTTTTCCAATTGCAACAAACGGCTGCACATCTCCACGAGTTCCAACAATAAGCATTACAATTTGCAATGGAGGAATATACTGAAGTTCTGTTGCATCAAGGGGCTCTTCATCAACATCATTATATACGTTTTCAGAACCAACTCCAAGAGTACGAGGTTCAACATCTACCGGAACATCAAATTCTACAGTTCCATCATCTTTAACAGTAGCAATTCTGTTCAACAATTGGAGCTGCAGTGTTTTAAATATTTAACGAAAACCCAGGCATGTATTCTGTTCAAAAAACTTGAGCTGCAGATGACTATTTAATAAAAATCACAAGCATGTAATAATTAAATAGAGTCATGCATCCAAAAATACTTGCAGTGTAGCATTCCACTGAAATAGAAAAGATACATGAAATCGGATTATATAGCATCTCCATAATTGAACTATAAGACAAGTTTTGGACCTCTGGTACATTGTGAAGAGGAGATTAGCTAATATTCAGTGTCTGCCACTAAATTTAGAGTTTGGAGCAAGGTACAATCCAAACACCTGCTTCTATGTTACTATACCCGCACAACTAGAGTTTTCTAGATGTGGGAAATGAAAGCATGTAATCAAGTGCAGGAAAAAAGATACTTCAAATTATGCCACACAAAATTAGAAATGAATTCAAATTTGATGTTATAACTCATATGCAACTAAACCAGACACAACTAATAACTATTTGACCAATCTTCAATACAAGCTACAGAGAGTTCCTAAACTATAGATAAATTTATATAAGAACAAGCCTTATACAATTGAAGTTTTATTTTGGATATCAACACAAGGATTTATGAAAATGATCATTTAATAACTTGTTCAATCAAATAGCAGAAACTTTTCAAGTTAATCTTCAAAATGCCACAAAGTTATTACACGGATATAACAAAGATTTATGCACAACATCACCACTGTAAAACAACATTGTAAGTCTCTAAAAAAGATCTTTACCTTCTGCTGTACAGAAATCCGGTCATCAAAAATCTGGGCAGCCTCTTCAGCAAGAATATTATTACGTCTTTGCCTCTCCGTCTTCGATCTTTCCAACCCCGCAGGCAGCTCTAACTTCTCAGATTTCAGAAT
Source organism: Rehmannia glutinosa (assembly GCA_016081115.2). Lineage (NCBI taxonomy): Eukaryota > Viridiplantae > Streptophyta > Magnoliopsida > Lamiales > Orobanchaceae > Rehmannia > Rehmannia glutinosa. The sequence continues at coordinate 899,245 of CM071936.1, forward strand.
TTCCGGCGGCAGAGTATTTACTCTCGGAAAAACCGCACCCTCGCTCCCTTCCAACATCAATCACAACATCAATCCCCAATTAACAAAATTCATCCAATTCAACCGGAAAAAAACGAAATTATAATTTGAATATAACCATAACTCGGAGTTATCCCCAAACACAATCATTCGAGCTTCAATTCGATAATCCTACAATTCATTAACTTAAATTCTCAAAAGTGAAACCCTGGCTCACCAGAAGAGTTGCTACCGCCGCCATTGGAGAACGGAGCAGGTGCAGCGGCTCCAGCGCTACTATCCACCGCAGCTGTGGTAACCGCCTGAGCACCTTCCTCGAACTTGACGGGAACTTCTCCCGAACTCATAGAAGAGCTGGCTTCATCGGCCTTCACCATCGGCGGCGCCACCGCCTCCGGCGGACTCCGCATTTGATCCAGATCTACAAATACTTCCTGAAACGAATAGGAATGGTTTTCAATGCACAGAATACACAGAGTAAGCGTGAGAGTGAGTGGATGCGTCAACAGGTAGAGGAAGAAGAGAGAAACGGGGCCACGTTCAAAACAGTGGGAAAAAAACTGTGCGTCAAATTCTTGTGTGGGTATTCGGTAATTCAACGCGACAGTTTGCGCGTGGGTTAAATGTTAGTAAATTTTTTTTTTTTTAATAATGTTAGTAAAACATTTTTTTTAAAATAATGTTAGTAAAACTTTCAGGCGCGATTGTGTGTGGGTGAGAATTCATTTTCGTATAAAAAAAAAATTGAAAACATGCGATTGTTTATGAAAATTTTCATAAAATATACTATTATCTCACTTTTATCTCTTCTCGTTTTTACTCTTATCAATCACATCTATGCATTTTTCCACAAAAAAAAAAATCATTATTACACATTCTCCCATAAAATTTAATATTCACTCACTCACACATTTCTAACTATCAATCATGTACAATCATTATTTTTATTATTTTAAAATCAAATCAACTTTCTTCATTATTTTTTCATCTCACATTCAATCACACTCTTAGAATTCATCTTTTCTCTTCCAAAATTTTTGCACCACTATTCTCCATGAAAATAATAAATTTTAAAATAAAAACATATCCAATTGTGCCTTCAAATTTCATTTTTATCGCCCGTTTTTAGTAAACTGTCCTTTGTCTTTATTTTCTCAAGAAAAAGGAAAAAATGCGAAAGTGTCCAAAACTTCACACTTTTTTTTTCTTTTGAAAAAGCTTGTAAATTGTAATATTATTGAAGTAATATATTTTTTAAATTTTTTTTAAAAGCCCTAATATTATTGAAAGGGGAAATTGCAAAATTAGTCCTAGAAGTCATGGTCATTCGCTTTAAGTCCCATAAATTTAGAAGTTTCAATCTTGATCCCATATTTTTATGGAATTTTCGTATTTTGGTCCCATAAGTTTTAATATAGTGCAATTTTAATCTTATAAGTTTCTAGTAGTTGGAATTTTGGTCTCAGGGGTCACTTTATACTTTTATAATACCAAAATGCCCTTATTTGGCTAAGTTTTGGCTCGCAAATGGTATTAGAGCCTAGATTTGTTAAGAACTTTTAATGATAATCTATAATTTATTATATTATGGCATCCATATTGTATTATTTGATTAGCATATTTCTCTAAGGACTGGTATTTTCGTAAAGAATCATTATGAAACTTCACTATTATCCGCCTTAGACTTTCATATATACTTGATGGATAACTTAATATACTCGTCTATATGACAAATGTAATGTAACTCGAGGCAATAGATTGTTTGTTTTATATCTTTTTTCTTTCTCCTATTCTATTTTCTCAAAATAGCTTGTGCCGATAAAATTAATTTTGTCTTATTATCGACTACAACATAAGAATTTATGTATTTTTAAAATATGGGATATTCAGATTTAGCATCAATCCATACAAACTAGAGTTGACAATGGGCCGAGCTAAGTTGGCTCGGTCTAAGCCCATCGACTTTGGGAGATTTTCGTATCGGGTCGAGCCAATCCAAATTCGGTTCGGCCGCGGAAATGCATGGCCTAGCCCAACCCGTAACTCATTATGTGCATAAATATTGTCGGGTCGGGGGCCAAGTCAAATCCACTGGTCTATTGGGCCGGACATAATAGACCGATTTTTTTCGGGCCTGGAAAATCACAGACAAGCTTGATCCAACCCCTGGGGCGGTCTCACTGGATTTTGTCAGCTCTAACACGGATGTATCGGATCTAGTTGCGATTTCCCATACGATGTATGTACATATTTGGTCTTTTAGCCTAATTTGTATAATTGGTCGAAATTGACACCTCCAGAAAAGTACGAGACAATAATTGCTTACTTCTAAAAATTACTTTTTATAATTACTCAGAAAAATATGTACATATCTTGGCTTTTTGATGTGGTTTAAAAAAATCTACTGGAAATTGTACTAGTGAAAAATACCAACACAATAGAATATTTGAGGAAAATGCCAGATTGAATTCACACACACAAAAAAGAAAAAGGAAAATGCCAATTTGGTGAAGTGAGTGGTGCCTGTATGGAATCAACACACGTCAAATAAAACAAAAAAGATTAGGTATCCATATTAGAAAAGAGAACCAAAAAAAAAAAAGAGAGAGAGAACAAAATAAAAGAAAAGGTTTGACCTCAAAAAGCATTATCATTGTGGGATTTTTTTTTTTTTTTTATTGTGGCTTTCCACCAAGAAAATTTGATTCTCAATTTTTTTTTTTTTTAACTTCAACGCGCGATAATACGCCCTCACTATATCCGAGGATAATAGTTCCGGCTCAATTTCTTATAGAGTTTTTGCCGCCAAAACGGTAAATCGCGGGATGTGCACCTTAATAATGTTCTACTATAACGATCTCTCCCGAATCTAATGTTCTTATAATTTCTCATATAGCTAATGGTATAACTTCATGGGATCCTCTCTTAATAACGATTTTTTTTTTTTTGAGATATTTCTAAAAAGATTCGGATGCTAATTACAAACAATTAATGTGGTCCATTGGGCCTTTCTATCTACTAATAATTGGGCCTCTCTGCCAACTAATTATTAAACTGGTCCAATTAGACTTTAATGGATTATTCATTATGAATAATGCGTAACATTAATTAATAATTTCTCATATAGCTAATGGTATATCTTCATTGGACCATGGCTCTTTTTTCTTTTTTTTTTTGGGAGATATTTCTAAAAAGATTCGTAGATGCTATATTACAAACACATAAAAATGTGGTCCATTGGGCCTTCTTATTCTCAGCAGTAGGCCGAATTGGGCCGCTGATCTGCCAACTAATTACTCTGTTCCAGCTCTCATTAACTGGTCCAATTAGACTTTAATGGAGAAACTTAAAAATATTATTAGCTGGACAATAATGCGTAACATTAATTGCTAAAAATAATAAGGCGTGTTTTTTCACTTTATATATTTAACTTTGAATTATTTTATTTTACTTCATTGACTTTACAAATTTTTATACTAATCTATAATTTCCAAATATACCCCTCACTGATAGTGTATTGTATGCAGTTATTACATCTCAATAATTGTATGGATCTTTCAAAATTTCATTATCTTTAGAAATCAAAAAATAAAGATATAAAACAATATCCAAAATATCTAAAATCATTAAAAACACCACCTGAGTCCAAATTGGAGTGGTTAGAAAATGCAGAATAGATACACAGTTATTCATCCTTAGACGCCTTAGGCTGCTGTAATAATTTTCTAGAAACACCAAGTTTTTTTTTTTTTTTTTTTTTTTTTTTTTTATTTTGGCCTATTTTTGCCGATTTTTGGGCGATTTATTCCGACTAGACCCACCTAGGGGCCGATTTTTTTTAAGTTTTTATTTTTTAAATTAAATTGCCTGAGGCCGATTTTAACAAAAATAATTTTATTGACCGATTTTTTTACCGATTTTGGGAAAATAGCGATTGCAATTTAAAAATAAAATTACCTTAATACAATTCGCCCTAGGCGATTTTTATTTACAACACTGACAATATCAAATAATAGTAAATTTTGTTAATAAACATGAGTTATGATATTATTTTCAGATATCACAGAATAAAATAGACATAAAAAATAAGTGGTAGTTTTGAAAAGTATAAGCTAAATGCAACAATTTCCAAGTTTAGACGGTAAAATAGAACAATAAAACTCGGCACAATTTTGAGGGCAAATTAAAATTACATTGTCCTCAAAAAAAAATTACATTAAAAAATAAAGATGCATCCAATTAGTAGAAGAGTGGTTAAAAAATATATATACTTATATTTTACATATCCAACCAAACACCACCTGACGAAGCCAAATTGGAGTGGGGCCCATTGCCATGTCCACGTTGGCGGCATGCAGAATGCAGATACACAGGAAATGAGATTCATCCTTAGACGGGGGTTATGTTGTACTGCTGTAATAATTTTCTCTTTTTTATGTTTTATTTTTGTATTTATTTTCAAAATACATTATATGTTGAATTCATTTTTCTATTTTTCGTTTTCAGATACAGTAAGTAAAAATCAGTGTTCTAAAAGAGGTTAAACGTTAGTCGGACGATAGAGTAAGGCCTAGCGAAGCCTAAATAGGATTAGACGAGATCTGGGTAATGTTAGACATGGTCTAATCGGAAAAATAGCATATGCAGACAAGGGGGATTTATGGAGTGTTTGCAAACACTAAAAATAAATGCTTTTAAGTTTTTTGCTTAAAAAAAAACTTTTTAGTGTTTGTATATATACCAATTCAAATTCAAATGTTCTAATTTTGTTCCATTTAATCAAAATCTAAAAGCGAGAAAATGGATCTTTAGATTCTCCTTATGCTTCTAGTTTGAATTTTACAAATAAATAAGTTTTTTACTATTTTTTCACCAAACATTCTCAACTTTTCATCTTATTTTCAAACATTACCAATTTCTGATTCTCAGCTACTTCTACTATAATAAATCACTTTTTTTAAAAGCAAAAGTTTTTGCAAATACTATTTTAGTGCCTAGACGATGACTAATTGGAGTTAGACGATAATTTTTAGGACAATGGTAAAAATATTTCCTTTTTTTTAAAGATTTATTTGCTTTTAAGTGTCTCTCTTTCTTTCTTCTCAATCTGTATTTAGAGAGAATATGAAAAAACCTCAAGGGAACTTTTTCCCCATTTTCAACCCACTTTCATCGGACGCTATCTCGTAAATACCTTCGCTTGAATAAAATCAAACTCCTTCCTCAATCAATCAGACAAAGGATAAACGCCAGACCATCTCTAATTTCGTCGAACTGTAATTTCGCACCTTCAATTTCTTGATTTGTTTCCTGCGGGACCTTTGTTTTTTTAATTAATTTTACCTTAAGCAGATGCTTTTTGGTTGAAATTGTTGCTGATCCTTGTAATCGTACTTGTGTACATGTCGACGTGTTGTGTAATTCTGTTTTTTGATTGATGTACAGATGAAGGAATGATCCTTCTTACTTTCTATAGACTGTTAGCTTTAAAGGCGAGGATTTAAGAGAGGGATATTTTATTGTTTAAAGAGATTTGTGGGTTCTCGGATTTTTAAAAACTAGAAAGGATGATGTTTTGCAATGGTATCTTTTTTTAAAAAAATGATGAAGAACTCTTGCGATCGTAATATTTGCGTATGTTAACCTTTTGGCCTGAGTTTGATGTTTAAGTGGAACAAGGAGGTACTAGAAAAATTACTCTTGATGTGGTTTGATATTTAAACTACAACGTAAATTCTGTTTTATGATTTTGTACTTTATGATTCTAATGCAATGTAGTGTCCATACTTTAAGTGGGCTTGGCCAGACAAGGTTAAGTGAATTGTAGTATTGTGAAAGATGAGATGATTTTGCCTATCCCCCTTGAGAATTGGGATACTGAGTCTCTAAGTGAAACGAATGTGGTTTCCGCCCCTACTTATATTGTGGCAATCATTTATGATTCTAATGCGATATAGTGTCCATAATTTAAGTGGGCTTGGCCAGACAAGGTTAAGTGAATTGTAGTATTTTGAAATATGAGATGATTTTGCCTATCCCCTTTGAGAATTGGGATACTGAGTCTCTAAGTGAAACGAATGTGATTTCCCGCCCCTACTTATATTGTGGCAATCGTATGAATTGGGTTGTTTTGGGTGGATTTAATGCAGCAAACTATGTTTTTTTGTTGGCAGTATTCAGTTTGCTGCATTTTGGTTTCCAGTTTGGGTTGTCTTTTCTGTTTTGCACCTGGATCCTGTATAATTTTGCATATTTGCTGTTTGATAACAATGCCGAACAGTATGTAAATGACCATTTCTGTTCCACAATACTACTGCAGGTTGTGGGACTCATTGGTGATTGTGGCTCAAGAAATAGTCAATAATTCTTTGTTTGAAGCCTTATTACTCCAAGAATTTTAGGACCATGCATTTCTGAATAGTAGTTTTGAATTGCTCGTGACGGATTGCCATCTGATATGCTATAAAGTCAAGTAAAGATACTGTATTATACCATTTGCTAAAACCAGAACGTTTATAGGATTCAGATCTCGTGTTATACGGTTCTGAAGCTGCCAGTAAAAGAGAAAATCTCAACACCTCTTAACGGTGAGTAAAATTGAATGGCTTGTATCATTGTGTAAAGGAATATGTTGTTATTGCCTTTATAAATTGTCTGTGAATGGCTAGTATCAATTTGTACAGGGTTGTGTTGTTATTGCATTTATGACATTATGATTGTGTGTGGCCTGTAATCGAGATTCTTATTTGCTCGTGTTACTATCGTGGGAATAAGTTACTTTCTGTGTCAAACACTGTGATGTAGTTTTTTTTTTTTTAAATTTCCTATCTTCTGAAAGTGTTTACTGTTTTAAAATGTAAATATTGTTCATTTTTTGTGGTTGTCTGGGGGAGCTGGGGTGTACGTGGAGTGTATAAAGCAATTTTTAAATTTTTTCTCTTTCATGTGAGTTATTGGATTGTTTTGGGAATGGTAACTATTATCTGGTGCACAAGTTCTGGTAATTGAGGTAATTCGTACAAGGATAACTTTGTTTTGGGTGCTTTTGAAAGAATGAGTGATGGAGAATACATTTGTATCCGCCTATCTGGTAAGTTTCTCCTAGGGGTACAATCAAGAATTAAAGTGGGAACATGAGAGAAATTTTGTTGGCATGTCATTATGAATGAGGACATGGTTTGTTTCAGAACTATAAGGTGAGTCTTGAAGACTTTCGAGCTGCTGTTCTGTTTAAGCGGCACTATGGCGACAAATTAAGTTTGGAGTTCTTAGTTTGGCATCATTCACAATTATTTCATTATGTATTAGAAGTGATTTATTGCTGTTCCTTTATTGGTGTCGGACTTCATAAACTTGTTTCGTGGCATTTTTGCAGCAATCAGCATTAATTGCTTTCTGATTATTTTTTCTAGATGCATCTTTTCCCTTTATATGTTATTAACTTGAGGCAATGGTAAGTAAGAAACTTTCCGTTTTTTCTCAAACTGTAGATGCTCATTTTATAGAGTCATCGTTTCTAGGAATTTGTTCATCTACTACACAAGAGTTGAAGTGAGCTCTTATTGTGGTAAGCTTGTGTGGTTCGGGGGTTATTTTAGGATAGGGTTTGATGCATATTTTGGTGATAAAGAAACGAATGTGAACTGATTACAATGATTAGATATCTCTAAATGCGGAATTTAGAAAATTGCATTCTTCTTGGTAGTGGATTGGTAGAAAACATATAAATTGCAATCTTTATCTCTAACTGAACTTGAATCTTCGTTTTTGTCTCGTCTCTCTCTCTCTCTCTCTCTCTCTCTCTCTCTCTCTCTCTCTCTCACTCTCTCTCTGAGTAGTTGACCGTCACAAATTCACGCTGAATGATTTTATTTCCATTTTTACTCGGTTTCCTTTTTCACTCGTTGGGCTAAAACATATTTTCACCCTAGCAAAGTGTTTTTTTAGTCTTAGCTTTTGTCTTGTGAAATGTGAAATGTGAAATGTATATGCCATTCCATTTATGATGTCAATTTATAGATTAAAATTCTATATAGTTTATTCGCTTGCATTGCTGTGGAATAAAACTCGTATGCTAATGCACTCAATATAGTAACATATCACAGCTCACATAGATGGCTAGTAGGAAAAGAAGCATATCAAATGATGAAGATATGTCTGCTCTGTACAAAGAATGGGACGAAGCTTCATGCCCCATATGTATGGACCACCCCCACAATGCTGTTCTTCTCATTTGTAGTTCGCATGACAAGGGTTGCCGATCGTATATATGTGATACTAGTTATAGGCATTCAAATTGCTTGGACCGTTTCAAAAAACTGAAAGAAGAAAATTCAGACAGCTTGTCCCCAGGAAGTCATCACGATTCTATTAACTCTCCGAGCGCGAATTTGGACTCGACAACTTCAAGTTTTGTCGTTACAGATCATTTGGATCACACTCCGACTGATCTTGGAGAAACCAACATAGACAAGTCGGAAGAAGGGTCGAATCTAAAATGCCCGTTATGCCGTGGGAGTGTTTTGGGCTGGAAAGTTCTAGAAGAGGCCAGAAAGTACTTGAACCTAAAGTCTCGAAGCTGCTCTCGCGATTCTTGTTTGTTTTCAGGTAATTACAGGGAGCTACGTAGGCACGCGAGAAGAGTTCATCCGGCCGTACGGCCCGCGGATGTTGACCCGTCTAGACAGAGAGCCTGGCGACGCCTTGAAGACCAGAGAGAATACAATGATATCGTCAGCGCAATTAACTCGGCCGTCCCTGGTGCAGTTGTAGTCGGCGATTATATGATCGAAAGCGGAGATCGGGTATCGGGTGAAAGGGATCGAAGTGGAGGTGCTGGCGAAGGTGGCCGTTGGTTAAGCACACTGCTCTTGTTTCAGATGATTGGTTCGTTGGACACTGGAGGCGAGCTAAGAGGTGGCCGGTCGAGGGGTGTGTCGAGACATCCCCGTGTGGGGATATCCAGGCGGCGATATCTATGGGGTGAAAATTTATTAGGTCTTCAAGACGATGGGGATGATGAGGAGGATGAAGATGATGAGCCGGATTTGAATATACTGAGTGATCTTGGTGATAATGGTCGTCCAAGAAGGCGTCGGAGGCTAACACGTGCAAGGTCGGATGAAGATCAGCAGCAATAAGCGGCCTTCTGGTAGTCTTTTTTATTATATATTTTGAAAAATATAAATTGTATAGACGTGTTTGATATTTTCAGAAAACATTTTGATGGTCTGCAGATTGCGCCCGTCTCGGGAAGAAGAGTCGTTTGGGATGGAACCAGGTACGACGTTGTGGATATCTGTCGGTTCCGAGGCGGAACTATTGATATTGGGACATATTTGGGCATATCTATGTAGGAATTGTTGCAGGTGTGATTTCCTTCATAGGAAAAGGGAAAGAATAATGGATATGCCTGTTTTTAGTGTTTAGTTCCAGTGTTTGTAGCTGCAGAAATTTGTAATTTTTTTTACTCATGTTGGATTTGTATCGCCTTTCATGTTTGAACTTGTATAATGTCAAAAATAACTTCACTGTCTTATGTATATTCATGTTTTTCATGGATGTCATGAGTGTGTCTCCAACTATTCATGTTTATATTTACCCCCATCATAAGCAGCTAGAGCTGTCAAACTGATCGGGTTGGTTTTGGCCTGTCGGACAAACGGAAACCGATGGTCGGACTAGGCTGAAATATACATGGAATGACTGGGTTGGTCCAATTTTCGACGCCAAATCCCAGCGCTTCCTATAAAAATATACCCGGAATGACTGGGTTGGTCCAATTTTTCGGGCCAAATAGATCCGGTCCATTTCAAGCTTCTAAAAATAAGATTTGGCCCGGCTTTTTCGCTGGGCCAGCCCATTCTGGCACATCTATAAGCAACAAATCTTTCTAACAATTTACATTTATGAAATATACGAATACCTTCTGAAATGTAAGATTGAATCAAATCAAATCTCAAGAGAGTTTCTATAATTTTGAAACTTTTCTATTTTTCTTGCAATTATCCCTAAATCTTTTGTAGAAGACTATATTTGGAACTGGGGTGTGATTTAAATGTTTTGCTGTTAACTTTCTTGTAAGAATAAACGACTACACAATGAAAAGTTGAGGTTCTTTAATAACTGGCAGCAATATATTACGAGTTTGTAGCTCAAGTGGTATCGCTTACCCTTTGTAAGGGTGTTGACCTGGTTCGAACTCTGTATCTTTCATTCTCACCTCCAACTACTATTTTCAACTTATTAAAAAAAATAATTGGCAGCGATATTAAACGTGCAATCTCTCGCAGTCTGTAAGATTTGTCCGTTTCAGAATACAATGGCTATATTATTTAACAAAAAGAAAAAGAAACATTCTTATCATATGAAACAGTTGAATGAAATCAGTTCATCTGAATTTGGTTTAACAACAACTGAAGTTATTACATCTCTTTTTTCATGACTCATTCGGACACAAATGGTGGCTACTTCGCATCCTTGGATAAGAAATTGTTTCCGCTGATCGGTCGGGCGTTCGACAGGTCGTCCACACAATCGCCTCTTTCAAGAACAGCAGCAGCACCCATACCCGATCCTGCAAATCCAAGAACCAAGATACAATATGTTCAACTTTCCAAACAGTGTTAAAAAAATGGAGATATTACAAAAACTACCCTTGAAATTTAGCCTAATTATAAAGAGACCCAATTATCTAAAAAATTACAAATATCCCCTTAAGGTATTAGGAAGTATACACTTAATTGAAGTTTGTATTTCCATAACAAATATTCACATCAATAGGGTGTAATTTGTAAAATAAAAACAAGGGATAATTGCAAAAAAGACCCTGCGGTGTGGGCTATTTACAAAAAACTACGGAGGTTTTTGAAAATTATAAAAGAGCCCTTGAGGTTTGATTTCGTCTTACATTTCCCTCCTTCGTAAGCAAAAAACATTTCAAAACCCCCTGATATTTATAGAAATATTACAGTTACCCCCTCAAATTTAAGACATAATCAAACCTGAGGGGGCCTTTTGTAATTTTGAAACATTTCTGGATTTTTTTTTTGTAATTAACCCAAACCTCAAGGGGTGTTTTGTAATTATCTCTAAAAACAAATATTAAGATTCAAGGGATCATTTGTTATTTTGAAAGATAGTGGAGTTTTTTTTTTTTTTTTTTAAATAAAATTTGGCTGAACTTGAAAGGTATGTTTTTGTAATTATTCATAAAAAGTCTCTCAATTTGTACAGAACAAGAGGATATACCTATGCACATGGATATGACACCAAAACGACAGTCCTTGCCACGACGCTTCATCTCATGAAGTAGCGTAGCAACGCAACGGGCCCCTGAAGTAGAAGTAAGAATTTGGACCGTTAACGCACTATGCATTCGTCACATAATGCAATAACACAAGGATCAAAGAGTAAGAGATTGTGAGTCTATTACCTGTGGCTCCCAAGGGATGCCCGAAAGCCATTGCTCCTCCATTAACATTAACCTTTTCAGGATCAAGGCCCAATTTCTTGCAGCAATATACATACTGGGAAGCAAATGCCTGCAAGTTTTATGGCAGACTTATATGTTTATAAAGTTGGTCCCAACCATTCTTAACTTCCAAAATGTTAAGGTAAATTACAAAACCCTACCCCTAATGTTTAGTATAATTACGAAAAACTTCAGTTATCTTTCAAAATTACAAAAGAACCCTTAAAAGTATTGCACACCCTTGAGATTTGTATTTGCCTAACAAATATCCCCATCTTGAGGATGGAATTTGTAAAATAATTTTGAAAGATAACTGGGTTTTTTTGTAATTAGAGTGAATTATGCCGAACAATTGTACCTCATTTATCTCGAACAAGTCAATGTCACTAAGTTGAAGACCAGCTGACTTAACTGCAGCTGGAATAGCAACAGCTGGGCCGATACCCATAACACCAGGATCCACACCCACAGCAGCAAAACTCCTGCATATGAGGCACAAAGATATTTTCACAAGAAAAACACGGCAAGCTTGAAAAACCTAGTACTTGTCCTTTTCCGAGGATAGATTCTATGTTGAATGCTGACTCAAAAAGTCGTCAGCCAAACAGGAAGTAAACTACCTTCACATGCTAGAACTCGAGAGTGCTGGCATGAAAGTTTTCCTTAAAAATAAGGTTAAATTGCAAACCTACCCCTGAATTTAGCATAATTACAATGTATTTGCTTAACAAATACCTCCCTCAATAGGTGTAATTTGCATTGTAGTTTCGAAAGATAGTTTTTTTTTTTTAGTATTTTGTAATTGCACTGAACATCAGGGTATTTTTTGTAATTAACCCTAAATAATACTTCAACCCACAAAACACTGCATATGCATAAATGCATGTAACTTGTCTTTCCTATTTTTACAAATTTTCCGAGCAAATTGGGTATATGTTTTATCATAACCATAGCCATTGAGAGAGATCTTTAAGCAAATCGAAGTGTCTCAGTGAAATAACTCATCTCCCATGCAATAAATTAGAATATAAGATTTCACCACCTCAGGAAAACATGTAAACATATCTTTAGAATGCATTCACCTGAATACGCCAAGAATTGGAAGCCCCTTTTGGATAGCTAAACTTCGTTTCATGAGAAGTACAGCTGCCGCACCATCACTCACCTGACTTGCATTCCCTGAGAAATCATGTGAGTGCATAAGCCATACAAGAAAATAATCACTTATTCATCCACCAATCACATTTTCCAAGACATGGAAACTTTATTACCAGCAGTGGTGGTTCCATTCTTCTTGAATGCAGGCTTTAACTTTGCCAAATCTGTCATATTTGTGTTCGGCCGAATTCCATCATCTACTGAGATCGTAACAGGCTTTGCCACACCGCTTGTAGGGTCCACAATCTTCAAAGTAAAATCATTGGTTAGAAACCATAAATAGATTATATCTTTTATTAAATAAACAAAAACATTCCTGGTTTTCAGTTTTACCTTTGTAGAAACTGGAATTATTTCATCTTTAAATTTTCCTGATGCAGTTGCAGCAGCAGCACGTTGATGAGAGATAACCTATAAATGCAATTTCAAGTGGGTGTAATTGTTCCATGGTTTGATATATAATATAGCGTTCAATTAAAAAACTACCCTTGAGGTTTAGCTTAATTACAAAAAAAATCCAGATATCTTTCAAAATTACAAACACCTGCTTGAGGTTTGTATTTGCATAACAAATACCCCTCAATAGAATACAATTTTTAAAACAGAAACAAATATCAAGAGGATATTTGTAAGGATAATTACAAAAAAAAAAAAAAAAAAAAAAAAAAACCTGAGGTTCGGGCTAATTACCAAAACCAAAGGTTTTTGAAAATTACAAAAAACCATTGAAGTTTGATTCCATTTTACATTTTCCCCTTTATAAGCAAAATAACATTTAAAAAACCATGACTTTTATAGAAATATTTATAGTTACCCCTTATATTTAAGACAAAATCAAACCTCAGGGTTTTTTTTTGTAATTTTCAAAAACTTCTAGATTTTTTTAATTAGCCCAAACCTCAAAGACTTTTTTGTAATTATCCCTATTTGTATTTATTAAAGATAGTTGGGATTTTCTATAATTAGACTGAACCTCATAGGTATTTTTTGTAATTAACCCCACAACACTATTCTATATTGGCGAACAAGAAAGAATAAAACTCACAGCAGCTTGATCTTGTTCTTCCCGAGTCACTCCAAAACGTTCTGCAACATTTTCCGAAGTAGCACCCATCGGAAGAAGACAGTCACGAGCTTGAGCAAAACTCTCTACCTGCGAACAACATTATGCAACAGTCGAAGTTGTCAATACTCAGACATTACATGATTTTTGGCAAAAAAAAAAAAAAGAAGGAAAATACATAATTTGCACATACTTTTGGGTTAACCGTCTTAATCTGGCCGATACTATCTACTGTCATGGACTCCAATCCAGCACCAATGCCTGTATGAAAATAATAATGATTATGGTTCAGGCACAAATGTCCCTTACACCATGCATTTGATTAATTCACCATTACCTATATCATAATATCCAGCTTTTATGAAGGCAGCAACATCAGCAACAGCCTGGAGACCAGATGAACATTGTCTATTGACTGTTCTGATAGGTACAGTATCTGGAGAAAGGATGAATTAGAATCAGTGAGGACCAAACCAAGGGAGTGATTACAAACACTTACAAAAAAGTGATTGTCAGCTTTTTGCTTAAAAAATAGTTTTTAATATTTTCAATGCCAACTTGTTCTACTAATTCTGCATAATTTAATCGGAATCTAAATGCAGGGGAGGGTGCTTTAGATTTTTAAGTTAATCAACTTTTAGTTTCTATTTGCAAACACTACCAATTACCAACTTCAGATTCTCAACTATTTTTTTACGTATACTATAATAAATCACTTCCTCTAAGAGCAGAAGTTTTTGCAAACACTCCATAAATGAACCAAATGTGAAAAACAATGTAGCAAAAGAAACTTGAGAAGTTGTGTGCATGGTGACATGAATAGGAATGAAGTTGGGTTTTGGATGGAAAGAAAGGATACCAGGAAAACCGGCATAAAATGCAGCCATCCTGCACTCAATAGCTCTCAATGAACCTGGAGCCAAAACTGTTCCTACAACTATATCTCCCACCTCAGCAGGATTTATATTTGTTCTGTCTATCAATGCCTGCAATCGGATAATATACAAGAACGGCTAAGAGAAGAACATACAAATTGGACGAAAGGGCATCACATGCCTAACTTTAGAATCAAATGAAAGTAAAATTAGAAGAAAAATCATGAGTAACATGTGAGAAGAGTTTCTAAGAAGGCTCTTCTCTTATCAACTTGAAGTTCTCTGTTCCACATTATGCAACACTTAGAAAAAAAACAGTTTACCTATGGAAAAATCTGTAGGAAAGTATTAAAAAATTCTTTCGGAATTAAAGATGCGACAGAATTCCAATAAACCAAAACTATAGGCAAATATGTAACGACAAAATTTTGAACTATTGGTAAATAACTACAATATTTTTGTCGGTAAATTTAAATATTGTTGGTGATTTGCATAGTTTGAGGAAAATAATATTATTGATTTTGTCCGTATTCTGTAGGTAACCGTAAAATTTTAGTGACAAAATCATTTATGTCGGTAAATTGAAAACTTTTGTTGTAGTGCAAACTAGAATGTTCTTGTCCTTTGCTGGTAATTGTGTTTGAACGGCAAAACTTTACCTTCAGTACAGGGGCAAGTAAATCATCTGGAAGAGTATCTTTGAATCCCCCTCGTTTAGATTTGCAAATGGCGGTTCGAAAAGCTCTGCAAGACATGAAACATGCATGAAAACCTTGGTATTAAGGAAAAAAGGGTAAATGAAATGTTTAGAGTAAAGCAACTTACGCCACAATGACAATGTCATCTCCAAAAGCAGCTGTTCTATGATAAGGAGCATTATCCCCAGCCAAACATATTGAAGGCTGTCAAAGAAAATCATGCATGAATGACAAAGGGATTGAAGGTGAAAATTTTCAAATAATAATGAAAGTAATGTTGTCTACTGGCCAAAATTAGGGAGCCGCTATTTGCACCCCTATTTTTTATAAATACACCTCACCCCCTATTTTCATAAAATTAAAATGACTTAAAATGACTATTATGCCCTTAATATCACAAAAAATTCTAAATACTCCCAATCATTTTTTTTCCAGATTTTTTTTGCTTCCCTAGGGTTTCAGTTGCTGATTTTTATTTTTAGCTACCGTGCATTTTAATTGTAGTATTAAGTGCGAAAATGTGTCATTTTTAATAGATTAAAGGTTTTATAGGTTGAGTTCGAAGTGGTGTTACAATTTTTGGATTTTTTTTGTTTCAAGATCGTCCATTTTTTCGCCATGTTCGAATAGGCACGATCGTGCCCTATTTTTAAGTATGGCATGATCGTGCCATGTATTAAAATAGGCACTATCGTGCCACACTTTTAACATCGATTTTCTTTAAGAAACTGATGTAAAAAGTGTGGCACGATCGTCCCATGTATTAATATAGGACACGATCGTGCCACACTTTTAACATCGGTTTTCTTTAAGAAACTGATGCAAAAAGTGTGGCATGATCGTGTCTTATTTTCAAATGTGGCACGACCGTGCCATGTATTAAAATAAGGCACGATCGTGCCACACTTCAAAAAAAGTGGTGGGGTGTATTTTTTTGACAATAAGGGTATACTAGTCATTTTAATATTGTAAAAATAGGGAATGGGGTGTATTTATAAGAAGTTGGGGTGCAAATAGCGGCTCCCCCAAAATTATAGTTCAAAATCATTCAAAAAGGGTTAAACAAGTCTTTCATTTTTTATTGGGATAATTACAAAAACTACCCTGTGGTTTGAGCTATTAACCAAAAAACCCAGAGATTTTTGAAAATTACAAAAATTCGCTTGAGGTTTGATTATGTATTACACTTTGCCGCTTTATAAGCAAAAACATTTCAAATTAGCACTCCCTTTACATTTCTAAAAATATTATAGTTACCTGCCATTACATTTAAAGACAGAACCAAACCTCTGGGGCTTTTTGTAATTTTGAAACTTCGCTATTTTTTGTAATTAGCCAAACCTCAGGGGTCGTTTTGTAATTATCACTTTTTAATTTTTTTTTCTTTCAAAGTGATAAAACCCTTTTAGTAAGATATAGGATTTGGATTCCAAATCGGTAATATGGGTTTAACTTTACAAGGGGGCCAATTAAATCAAACCATTGCCTGGGAATTTCCTTGAAATAATAATCGTTTACAGGCAGTGATCTTATCAAATATCACAAATTTTGAGTAAAATCTAACTATACAATTCCATTAATTAACCTAACGACAAACATTTAAGTAAAACACTTCAATGCTACGATCAAACACAGGGGCGAGTACAGTACTATCCATTAATTAAAAGCAAAAAGAAGAACTAAAAAACAATTAAAAAAAAAAAGAAAAACAAAAACTCACAGCAAGAGAAGATTCGGAGGTTTGCTGAGAAGACGAAGAAGTGGGTCGCAAATGATCCAGCAAAATTTTCTGTCTGTTAATAGCTTTCTCCATTCCTCTCTCTCTCTCTGTTTCAGTTCTCTCTTTTTTTGAAATAAACTATTGTTCCACTTCAAAATACAATTTGGGTGTGTATATATATATAAATAAATGCTTCTTTAATTGAAAGAAGAAAAGGGCAGGAAATTGAGTTGCAGGAATTATAATGGAGTTTGTTAATGGGAAACGAAAATGTGTCTTTATATGAAGTGAGGTACGTGATAATTGCTTTGAAAGTTCCATGAAAAACTTGTTTAACGTTTACCACAACGGACCACTCTTTTTCCCACTATGAGAGTCTACCACACTTTAGAATTATATTTATAAATATTATATATAAATTTAGTGTTACATTTATTAATCAATTGTCTGATAATTTATAAAATAAGATATTTGAGAGTCTAATTATTTCATTTTAGTTGAAATTTAGATAAATTTTGATGTTTATTTTCATTGTCAAATTTATAAATATTTTGATGCAAAACACGTTTCGTGTTAAAATTGGGAATCACCCAAAAAAATATAAGTATTGGATAAATCACAATTACAACAAAAAAACATAAATATCGATATAAATATATACATCAAAAATTAACTATTTATACCATCTAAGATACCATGGAAACATTCCATGTTTGGTTTCCAACGTCCATTTTGAAATATTATTTTACACACATTTCTCAATAATAATCAAATTGAACTCTCTTCCCCTAATCACTCCCCAAAAACTTTAATATTTTAATTTGAATATATAATCATTATATTTGGGAGGGACAAATTATAGTTTAAATAGGTGTTTTAGATATTATAATTTAAAAATGCCTATTTAAGTAGATAAAGTTGTAATGGTGGGTCCCATATATAATGAGTTAAATATTTTCCCTTTCCATGTGATCAAAAAAATGTATTAAAATCCCAGTGAAGTTTAGTGAACTAAATTATAACCTAAGTCATCTTTTATTTATTATTACTATTAAAAATGCTTCTTTAATTGAAAGAAAAAGGGCAGGAAATTGAGTTGCAGGAAATAATGGAGTTTGTTAATGGGAAACGAAAATTGTCTTTATATGAAGTGAGGTAATAATTGCTTTGAAAGTTTATGAAAAACTTGTTTTCACCACAACGGACCACTCTTTTTCCCACTATCTAAACACTTTAGAAGTATTATATTTATAAATAAACAAATATATATTTGTAAAAAATTTATTAATTTAATTGTTACATTTATTATTCAATTGTCTGATAATTTATAAAATAAGATATTTGAGAGTCTACCACAATTTAGTGTTTTGCATATTACTCAATTTAGATGCCTCTCTGGTATCTAAATTGTATTATATTGATGTATGAGAAAAAAAATTTCCCTTTCCATGTGATCAATAAAATGTACTTAAATCGAGTGAAGTTTAGTGAACTAAATTATAACCTAAGTCATCTTTTATTTATTATTACTATTATTTTTGTTGTTCGGGGCATAGCTCAACTGGTAAAACAATTGGGTGATGCGATGTCCGTTGCGTTGGCACCTCTAGCGTAGAAGTTCAATCCTTTACTATTATTTTGGAGGAGATTTCTTAGGTCTAAGAAGTAAGACCCACTGAGTACTTTTGTTGAAACATATATTTTTTACATCCTCCACAAAAAGGAATGAAATTCAACTCTCATGAATGAAATTCATCCTTTACTATTATTTTCAGTTGGGGACAAGGGTCTAAGAAGTAAGACCCACTCAGTACTTTCTCTATTGTTTAGATGGAAACAAAAAGGGACATTAATTATTTAGTATTTACTATTGATAGAATTCAATACTCTGACTTATTTATGATCATTAAACATGGAGAAAGTTTTCCACCATTTATTCAAGTATTTCACAAAAGTAAAGTGATGCTGATGCTTGCTACGTTGGTCATGAGAGTGGAAAATTGGTTGAGGGTATGAATGGGATTACGCTCTTTCGAGAATGGATCCTCTCCATTTAGGGGTGTAAATTTTTTATGGATTTGGAAAAAGAGAGATACACATGTACATTTATACATATGTACATTTATACATACATCCATACATACACATATATAAATATGTATGTATAGATGCATATGCGTCTCTCTCTCCAAATGCACAAGAAATTTACACCCCTAAATGGAGAGGATCCATTTCCCCCTAGTCCCTAATCCCTATGAAATCTGGAAAATCGCCCCAGTCGTTCAACTTTAATTATTTTACCCTAACAATTTATATTTTTATTTGTCTATTTGCTCAATAAATTGTGGTTTAGAAATTTAGTAAAAACTTCACTTTGTTGTGGTCTGACGTGTGATATTCAAATAAATCAAACTGCAAATTTAAGTTTATTAATATATGTAACTAAGTTTAACGTTAATTCCCCTCAAAAAAAAAAAAAAAAGTTTAACGTTAATAGAAATTTTTGAAATATGATCAATCCATCTGGCTAAATAATAATTTCATTTCGTGGCATTCGTTAAATTAAGTCCTGAAAACTCTGGAGAAAGTCAATTATAAACCATAACATCACCATAAACAGCCCAAACGAAAAAGAACGAAATTCGTACTAAAAAAATGAATAATTAAAAAAATCACCCCTAAGATTTATCCAAATTACACAAAACTTCAGTTATCTTCCAAAATTACAAGTATCTCCCTAAAGTGTTACAAAACCCCCTTGAAATTGTATTTACCTAACAAATACCTTCCTCTTGAGGCCTCAATTTGTAAAAGAGAAACAAATGTCAATAGGGTCTCTATAATTTTGAAAGATAAATGGGTTTATTTTGTAATTAGGCTAAACCTTAGGGGTAGTTTTTGTAATTAACCAATAGAAAATTTCGTAGAACTGTGATTGTAGCACCTTCATGATGGTTTCTCACCAGTCGACCAAAAAGCCACTGATAACACACTTTCAAAGTGGAAAAAATTCCCAATCACAAAAGAACCAAAGAATGAATAGATAAAACAACTCAACAGAAAATGGCAAGGAGAAAGGAGAAGATACAAGATAAACAAAACTTCCACCCCAGAAGCTATTCAAGATATTATACAGTATTAGCCTCTGGAAATATTATGCAATTGCCATTTTCCCATTTACATGGAAATGTTGGGCTTTGACTGTCTCACCAGACTTGTTTGCCCCTTCGTTTGAAGTGCGGCGGACATAGATCTTAACCTGTAGGTGATCTCCGTAAATGAAGGCCTGGCTTCAGGGTCTGCCGACCAGCATTCTTCCATAAGGTTTCTCCACTCGGGATCACACCGTTCTGGAATTTGAGGACGGAGGGTATTCTTGACAATTCCTCCTATATGCATTATTCGTAATTAAAATTCCGATGATAAATAATCGAGTTCAAGTAACATCTATTCTGCCGTGATAAAAAATTAAAAATGGATAATTACAAATACTACCCTTGAGGTGTAGACTAATTAACAAATACCCCATCACATATGTTTAGACTAATTTCAAAATAACAAATACCCCTTCACATACATATGTTTCTATTTTACAAATTACACCCCTATTGAGGGGGCGTTAAGAGGGGTAAATCGTATAACTAATACAATCATCAATGGGCTATTTGTAATTTTAAACGATAACGGGATCTTTTCGTATTAGACTGAACCTCAGGGGGAGTTTTTGTAATATATCCTAATAAAAGGAAGGGAAGGAAAGAGATGAAAAACATGCTCAATAAGTTCTCCACCATAGTTGTCACTTCAGCCATTAACTTCAATATTTTGTAAACCAAACAGAATTTTTGTTTGTCATATGATTATGAGATTAACTTACCAATGATAGCCCCACAATGCATATTCGCATAAGGTTCTTCTCCAGTGAGAATCTCCCACAATGCTATGCCGAATGAGAACACATCAACCTGTTGAAAATCAGATTACGTGTTTAGATTAGGCTACTGTTTGGAGACACAACATGGCAGATAATTACAATACTCCCTTACCTTTTCTGATACCCGGGTAGTACTTCCATTCAACAATTCTGGGGCCATCCATGGAAGGGTTCCTCGAACACCACCAGATACCAGCGTGTTGCGTTTAATTCTTGATAGTCCAAAATCTCCAACCTACAAAAAATTCTGCATAAGTAAAGATGAAGCGAACTTTTCTCAAAAAATAGGATTGATGACATTGTCCTGTGAGAATTCCTTTTCTGCGATATGAAAATATAAACTATTGTTAATTGTTTTTCGGGTTAATTACAAAATGTACCCTTGAGGTTTAACCTAATTACTAAAAAACCCAACCAACTTTCAAAATTACAAAAAATGCCCCGGAGGTTTTATTTTGTGTAACATTTACTCCTTTAATAAGCAAAAAAGAATTTCAAACCCCCTCATATTTATAAAAATATTGCAGTTTACCCCTTAATTTTAACACTGAATCAAACTTCAGGGGTATTTTTTGTAATTTTGAAAGTTAGCTTGGTTTTTTTGTAATTAGGTCAAACCTCGAACGTACTTTTTATAATTATCCCTTGTTTTTCCTGTTAAAGAAGGGTAACATGCGGTGGAATTATTGATAACTCTAAAGGTAATTGTGAACATGAAATTCAAACCTGTCTCTTTCATTGATCAAAAAGTACCTTGCATATAGGTCGATGTGGATCTCTCAGATTAACCAACAAATTGTCACATTTCAGATCAAAATGGACAATATTTTTCGAATGCAAGTACTCCATGCCAAATGCTGCATCCATGGCAATAATAAGCTTTCTACGATGATCAAGTAACCTGCGTGGAAACTTCAGAAAATCAAGTCCAGACTATTTTAACTAAACATTGCAGAATTAAAGAAGAAAGGGAGGCTTCTATACTTGTCCTTTTTAATTAAAGCAGTCCTAAGTGATCCATTTGCCATGAATTCTGTTACAGTCGCCAAAGTTCCTCCTGCACCATCAGGCACCACCCCGTAAAATGCAACAACATTTGGATGGTGCAGATTTGATAGTATTTGAGCTTCACGCCAGAAGTCGTTTGTCTGAAAATGGGAATGGAACAACAAGAATCAATTTTTCATGCATATTAAATTCAAAGGGTTCAGCCAAATGTGCAAAGGCATGAAATCTGAAAGAAAATATGTAAAAGACCCACCAACCGTTCTTGCTCCGATGATCTCCCAGAAAAACAAGCTTTCTTTATTCTCTTGATGGCAACATCTGTCCCTCTCCATTTTCCATAGTATACTGTTCCATATGTGCCAGATCCCAACTCTCGTAATTCTTCAAGATCAGCATTTTTTATTATCTGGATGGATACCATAAAAAAGAAAAAAAAAAGAAACATACTGAAAATTCAATAGGGAAATTTCACAAAATATCAAATGTTAAATTTGTTGCACTGGAAGATCCGACTAATTATGGATTCGGAAATGGAAATGCAGTAATAACAAAAATGATCAGGCACTGGTTAACATAACAATGCCACATGTAATTCAGTCATCAACAAGACATTCATATTGATGCCAACAAGCAAAAGAAGTTTCTCGTGTATGGCATGATGTAAAAATACCAATATGTGTTATATAGGACAACCGAAACCCACCCATATTCTATTTCACAACTGAATGCTTCCAACCAAAAAAAAAAAAACAAAACTCAATTTGCTCACATCTGTCCCTTCCCTCCTCAATTAAAAGGAACATGGATTAAAATTAATAACGGGAAAAAAAGTGGATAAAAAACAAATTAACCAAATTTTTAAAAATTTAGCTTGATTTGCTCTTGAAAAAGAAAACAGAAAGCATACCTGCAGACCATATATACCCGCTTCCATTTCAGCTATCATTGCATCACTAAACAATTCATCTTCGTGACCTTCTCCATTGACATCCTGCATCAGTTCAAGGCAATCACTTAGAATCATGTATATGTGAAGGTAAGTAGAAGAGACAGAATAATTAAAGGGTTAAATATTGCCTCAGAATCCAAATTCTGTAAAGCACTCTCAGCTTCTATTGTGAAGAGAGAGAATTTTTCCACATTAGCAGCATCTGATACATCTTGGGAGATAATGGACGGAAATTCAGCAGGTGATAGATTACAATTTGCATTTTGAACAACACGCACAGGCTTCTGTTGACCTTGCTCCATGCTATTAATTAGTAGATCATCTTGTAAGTTTTGACACTCATCAGAAACTCCGACATGGCCCGACTTCTCAACCCTGTTATCAGTGTAATTGCACAAGTCATCATCAATGAGCGAAACTTCTCTCTTGAATAAAGCAGAGTTATGTGGAATCTTGCTCCAGCCTGCATCGTCAACACCTATAGGTCCATCCAAATCTTCATAGCCTCTGACTGTGAGCTCTTGACAACCAATATTTATTGGGCCCTCAAAAGATTGATTCAAAAGATTCTGAGGTGAAACTAGGCCATCAGATAATCCATTAAGCGGAACATTACAGCTATTATCGTGAGACGGTTCTTGAGAACTATGGATAGGACCAGTAACTTTTTGGTTATTGGACCAAGATGAATAGCTTTCTGGGTTGCCCTTTATGACTCCAGTTGAGGTTTTCCCAAAGTAGTTCTTTTTGGGTTGCTTCAACACCGAATCATTTAATGGTGTCAGGCCAACACAAGATGATGCGGGGGCTAAACTACTGTAAACTTGGGGGTCTTGTTTTGGTGTGTCAAGAAAAATACGGGACACTGGTTCAAAGTTAACATTTTCCAATCCCTTTGCGAGCTCCTCGGCAACCACAGCTGGCTTGCTACTGCAGAAAATTTCACCACTGCTTAAGAAAGAATTGTTGGCATCAATTTTATTCACTACTTCCGAATTTGAAACACATTCATTCACGTGAGGTTTCAACTTTGAATTTTGAATTCTTAAATCTTCTTCGGACAATTGATCTTTTCCATCACAACTACTAATATCCTTATGGATAACTTCGAAGTTACACAATGACTCTGAACCAAAAGAAGAGTATAGTGATGCCACCCCTATAACAGGAATAGCTGGGTCAGAGTACAATGCCTTAGTGTGAAGTGGAGTATTGATCAAGCCAACATTCTCATGCAATTGCACTGTTTTTTCTAGCAAAGCAGCAGATACTCCGTAAGAAGATGATTGAGGTCTACCCAAGTCCACGGAAAATGATTGAGTCGTACCTTCCTGAGAAGAGTAAGCAGATTTTTGTCTCTGATCCTGAAGCTTTGAGTCAGAAAAGGCATGAGGCATCCCATGGTAACAACTAATTGAGTCACTAGATCCAGGCAATATTTCCACCAAATTAGCAGGTTGAGTAAGAGGAGTTTCCGAATTAAATGTTCTTTCCATAATTGCAACCCCCTCCTGAGAGCATTGTGCAAAGTTGCTCTTATTCTGCTCCAGTCTTTGAGGAGCCAAATTCTCTCCTTCTAAAATCAATTGACTCGTCATATTTGGTTGGACGACATCATGTTCACTAATTGGATCATGTGACTTCATCAAACTTACGGCCAACTGAGGGGTGTGATAATGAGAGGCAGTGTAGCAGATGGAGTCTTCATGCGGAAGTGGCAAAGTTCTGCAGGATAGAGCTGGACCTTCAACACTACCAAGTAAAGAATTGTCGGTATACATTGTCATTTTGACATTTTTCATATCTGCTTGCTGAACAGGAAAAGGCGGCGATGAAGGAGACTTAACCAACTTCTGTGACTCGTTAAAAAATCCAGCCAGATCAGGGGCACTAGGCGCATCCTTAATTTCCAAAGGATACACGGGGAATGGGAAAACTTTGTCATATCTTGGATTGCTCTCTGCATTTGGCATCAAATGGCCGATTTCGGTAGCAGAGGATTGTCCATCATAGTACTTCTGGGGGTTAGTATCAATTCCATCCATGCCATTTACAGCAACAACATACTGATAATCTGTGTCACTCTGCTGCGTAAAGTTGGCATCAAGTGTATGGGAAGTTTCAGATTCAGTCAGAGGAATCAAAAAAATACGAATTCGTTGAGAACCCTCAGGTTTCTCAGCCCCAATATACTCATCAACCATATTCTGCAGATCCTCATCAGAAGACACAGATATAAGGGCATCAAGATCCTCCCCTGGAAGCTGGTATTTAATTGAGTGAGGCTGGCTGCATATTCCGGCTGTTTTCTTAACCAATTCCTCCCATGAAATATTCTTCCAGACGGAGATGATGCGCGTCTCTCCCCCCACGTATCTGAGTTTTCCGTCACTTGGTCGCGGCAATATTTTACCACCAAAACTGCACAGAAGCTTTATTTTCCCAGACTGAGAACCATCAGAATTTCCTAAACCGGAGGAGTACAAAGATCTAGAGGAATCGGATTCACTTAACAATGGAACAATGGACACTAAACTAGCCTGGTCATTGCATAATTCTGCTGTAGACTTACTGGATTTGTGGCCATGAGCACCAATATCCTTGTAGTGCATGCTTTCATTACTCACATAAACCCCATTATCTATCTGTGTGATAGATCCTCTGGCGGAAGCAAATTCTGTGATGTCAGAGCTGCATTCAGAGTCCATTCTTCTCAAACCAAGAACTCGAGCAAGCTCCTCATAAACCATTTGGCGATCCTGGACATCAGGAACCCTCACCCTCTCCTCATGGTTGGGAGCAACACCATGCACTGTAGTAACAACTTGAGAAGCAGCACACTCCTGTAGAAATTTCATGGAGAACTCCTCTCCAGTCTGAATAGACACATTGTTCTTTGCATTTCTCCACATTTCCACACCATTTCTGGGTATAGTGTCCAACAAATCTTGCTGAGAACAATGACTACCGAGGCTAAGTGCCTCACCAGTCATGGCTTCAGAAAAATTAGTGGAAATATTTCGCTGCATTAGAGTAGTTCTCCTCAACCTCAAACCCCAAATTTTTGATTAACAATTCCCGGTGTCATTTGAAAAGAAGATGGATGCTCATAAAGAGATAGTGGTTCGACTGAATTGCCTATATTCTCCTGTATACGCCCCAAACTTTATATTCCAACTTCTCCTTATATACGCTCAAAATTTGCAACCAAACAGAAAAAAAAAAAAAAAAAAAAAACAGTTCCTAATCTCTTCAAGTAATATATTTCTTTTTTATCGTTTTTCCTTCAATTACTTCTTAACTTAACACTGTACTCCATAATTACACGTCCCAAAATTATGAAAAGAATTTTCAATGCATATACCAAATGGATAAAAATATCCAAAATATGTACAAGAGACGAAATCTAAAGCAAATAACCCACAAAACTCAACCGATCAACGATCCCTTTCTCCAACTTATTTCATCCTCTCCAGATCATCAATCATCCTTTATTATCTCGAGCTACTTTATCTGGAAATAAACGATCATAAACAAACCAAATCTCAGCATAAACAAATCGCACTGAAAAAAGTAGATAATAAGCTAAAATGACAGAATTCTGAAAGAATCATGAAAATTGGGCAAAACATTCATTGCGTTTCAAAATTCGGAACAGTAATAAACAAGATGTATAGTATTCCAGTCAGTTTACTCACTTTTCTTCTCTCCCTGATCGATTGCTCTGTGATCGGTGATCGAGATTCAATTCCAATCAGGGAATGTAAGAATTCGCGCGGATAATTTGATATTGGATCGATGAATGAAGAGAGAGAGAGAGAGAGAGAGAGAGAGAGAGAGAGAGAGAGTACAGTTTGTTTTTCAATATCTCGGGCACTGGAGAGCGGCATTACTGATACTTTTGGGCGGCACCAAATCCGGGGCCCGGCCCAACATTTAAACGGGTATATATATTATTTTTAGGGAATAAACGGGTATATTTGTTATATTGGAAATTGTAATTCAACAATTTTTTATGAAGAATAGTTAAATGCATTATCATCATAATTATATAGTATATTATTTTTGTATAGTTTATAATTAATTAATTAAAACTACTTAAAATAAAATACTCAACTCGAACTAATATGATTTGTTATACTATACATCAGAAATAAAATTGAAACACTTCTTTCAAAAAAAAAAAAGTGAAATACAACCATTAAAAATAATAAAATATATTTAAATACAATTACATTAGTTGGATCAGGTTTGACTCCACACAATATAATTATTATATAAATTTGACTCTGCAGTATATTTAAATGAAATCGTTTAATCTTTATCTCAAATCAATTTACTTGCATGAAAAATGAAAAGGAAAAAAAAAGGTTGTCTTCTCCTTATTCCTCCCACCATGGGAAGACTCCAAGGAAAATTTTTTTTTTTTTTTTTTTTAAAGAAACTTTTCATAAAGTTGGTTTTGGTTTTTAAAGGTATGATTGTTTGTGACATTTTCGTTTCACTTAGAGAGAAATAATGTGAAAGAATTATTTTAAAATATTAAAAATAATTTTTGAGAATGTGATTGAAAATAAAATAAATGTAATTATTCCCAAGATGATAAATTGAATGTGATATTATTTTTAAAAAAATAGTATATTATTACATATCTTGAGATTAAAATTTGAATGTAAATAAGAGAAAAATATTATATTTGTGAATGATGGTTGATGTGATGTTATCTTGTTAAAAATTATAAATGGATGTGACTGATGATTGAAAAGTAAAAATAAGTAAACAATGAAATTTTTGAATATTTTCATAGTTAATCTTACGTTCGCTAAGAAATTCGTTCCGGAAATGAAATGAAGGGAAAAAGTTTCACAATCAAGCACTCTCTTAGTTTCTCCCTTGGTGGGAATAAGTTTCTCCTATGTGAGAGTTGAGTTATCCATGTGTGGGAGTTTTTGTTTTTTTTTTTGTCCCTCTGATATGAATAGATCTGTATTTCTAGGGTGTCATACGAAATTCTTCATTTAGATTTTTGAGATATTCGCAGATCGTGAAGGAGCTCATTGTAGACGTCCAAATCTTACTTAGTTTAAGTAGATACTCATTCAACCAAGAATTACAATTAATTGAGTTTCATCTGGAGTTTAATAATTTATTGTTTGAGAGGTGTATTTTTTTTTGAATTTTTCCCAATTGACTTCAAGATCTTGTAAAAAAAAAAAAAAAAACTCGTTAATCATAGTCTTGATTGGCTCGTGGTCTTGGAGCTCCAAAATCATAAAAGGGTCGTAATTTGTTTGAACTTAAGTGCCAAAAAAAAATAGTATTTGTATTTCCTATTTGACCCGTGCTTGCGGGTCCGTAGTATTTTGCGGGAAATCGTGTGTTTAATTGCAAGTTTGCAACTCCTATTTTGGTCATAAACTCACTAAGCATATGGTTATACAAAAATAGTACAGAACTATAAAATAACAATTACTACTTAACTCTTCCAAAAAAAAAAATAGTTAATTAATATAATTATTAATAATTAAATAAATATTTATAATTTTATAACATTTCCATCAGAATCACGTTTAATAACAAATACGTATTGATTTTTCTTTTATTTTGGTATGGTGCATATAGTAAATAAAAGTTATTCTTTTCAGATTATCCAAGTATATCATATGAAACTTACTTTGATAATTTTAATAATTGTTTACTATTATATAAATTAGAAAACACATGTTATTGAAAACTTGAAAAGAAAATATAAAGTAGCGCATTGAGAAGTAAATCATTATATAAGAGATTGAGAAATTTGGCATTAAAAGCTTATTACTAAGCCAAAAAGGTCAATTGCAATAATAAGGGTAACTTTGGTTTATAAGTCAAAAATAGATTCAATAAATAAATAATTTTTTAAGCGTGATATATTCGGTATTTCTTAAAATCAGAATATTTGTGATTGTGAATTATTATTGGCGGAATGGAATATCAACTACCGTCATGGACCATGGAGTCCACGTAATTCTTAATTTCCTATAAATGAAGTAGTTATTATATATGTCCTACCTATATACGTATATATTATTTATTGAATTCTTTTCATACTAAATATAGAAAACATTAATGAGAAATAAAATTGTATATGAAATTTTATATAACATAAATGAGGTTTGATATCTGGGCCGAGCTAAGGCAAACAAATTTAAGACTTGATCAACAACAATTATGAGTTGACCTAAATAGATGAGCCTTATATATTTGCATATTTTGCCAGCTCTCCCCGTTCATTAATTGTTCATATTGAATATAATTAATTATGTATAATGTATTATTGCAACAATTGTATTATTGTAGTTGTTACTCAAATAACAAATAAAATACTATACGAAATAAAAAACTTGAATTGCTAAATTATGACTAAACCTACTATTCCAATTTTTTGCTATTTTATATTTATTTTTTTCAAATATGGCTCAATTAAATTATAAGAATGGTGAATTGTGTTCATTAACATATTATATTACACGCATTTTGATTTTTAATAAAAAAAATATTAATCAAAAGGATAAATGTGAGGTGGGTCTAATGTCTTAAAGATTCATATTTTAAGAAACATAAATGTCAAAAAGCCAAAATAAATTATTTCTACAAAAAAAAAAATATAATTGAAAGATTATAGCTTACAAATCGTGTTAAGCATTATAGGAAGCATCTGCCGAATGCATAACCTCCGCCATATAACTGCTAATTTGATTCTATCGACCTCATCATCTTACACGTTTAGTGGAAAGTGGTTTTATTTTGTGTGTCATCTATATATAGGAAGGGCGAAATTGAGGTAAGATAAACAAAATTTAAAATTTGTAGTGCAAGGATTTTCAAAATTCTATCTATAATTTTTAAATATTAAAATTATATGCCGATGAGGCTTTGTCATAATGGTTTGGTTGAGGCCATGAGTCTCTGATTCGATTTTTGATGGCGTGTATGTTGATTTTCCTCCTTTATGTGTAGATTGATTTCTCTTGAGAAATGCCACATTGGGTCTTATTTGGATTTTTTTTTTTTAAAAAAAGTATCATTATTTAATAATACTATATTTAAAAAAAATGTAACCACATAAATAAATACTTAATAAAAGTGATTTGTAATATGTATTCTCAAAACAAAAAATACATATATATATATATTAAAATATTATATATATATATATATATTTAAAAGTTGTCATTATTTAATAATAATATATTTTTTTTAAAAGTAACATCACATAAATAAATATATAATAAAAGTCTAAAATTAAACAAAACAAATTCGAAACTAAACTAAAAATGAATCGAATAATTAAAAATAATAAAATAATAATTGATATAATTTCATAAAAATGTGTGAGATAAGAAATTTGTGTTCAATTAATTACTTTTTCTGCCAAAAATGTGTAAATATGTTTTGGAAAAAAAGTTAAACACAAGAAAAGCTAATCAAGATTTGTTCAAACTCTTATAATTTCAAAAACCAAGTCAAAATGGAAGCGAAAACGAAGTTGGTGATATCTTATGTCATCAAGTTGGATTGAACTTTTGGGAATGTTTAGATGGTTTTATATTTTATTGAAATTCATTTATTTGTTTACCCGTCATTGTTTTTCTCTTTAAATATAATAAATACATATCGCTTTTTGAGTTGTTTGAAATTAAATACTTTGACGGATACTTGTGGCCTGTAGAATGTTATCAGGATGACACGTTATTGTGCCGCCCCAGTTGATATAGCCAATGAAATTGGCATATTAAAAAAAAAAAAAAAAAAAAAAAAAGGATTTGACCCACAATTGTCAAAATAAGACTTACAAACCATAAGCATAAAACCATTTATATGAAATGGAATAGTATTAACTACTATTAATTGACATATAATTGCCACACAACGAGTGCCTTTTTCTTGTGATGTGATGTGCCACTCATTGTAGAATGTAAAAATCAATGCCTCCAAAATAAGTATAGTATGGTATAATTTGATTTTTTTTTTATTTAATGTTATTGTTTGCGGTGTTTGGTTGTATTGAAAATGTATCGTGCTCATAGTTTCAACTTGCAAGTATTAATCGTTTGTAAGATATAATTACTTTTGAATTTATGTTAGTAGCATTGAATAACTTAAATTCCAATGAACAAAAGATTTATTCAGTACTCTCGAATTACAGAAGGAATAAGATGAGACAATATGCATATTTTGTAAATATGATGCACTATACAAGTGCTCACATTTTTAGGCAATCGTTTGTAAAATATAATGACTTTCAAATTTAAGTTAATAGCACTGAATAATTTAAATCCCAATATATAAAATATTCATTTAGTACTCTCGAATTACAGAAGGAATAAAACGAGACAATATGCAGATTTTTGTAGTTAATTTAATGTACATATGATGCAATATGCATGTTAATATAATTGTAAATAAATTTGGATTAAATCAAAAGTTCACTTGATTAAATTGATAAAATACAATGAATTTAGATATGGATGGTATTTAATACTTTATTCATGCGCAATTCATCATTTATTGCTCCATAATAGTGAGTTCCAAACAAATGATTTTGGAACAATAAATTATAATTAAAGTGCAGTGAGTTATACTAAATAATACATATTGTACTTCAACTTCTACAATTAATGTGATTATGATAATTAATACGTGTAACCTGAAAGTGAATAGAGTCATTGGTCAACACTCAACATAGGGTGGCTATTTTAAAGTCTATTCCAATTCTATTATTTGGATTGCATTTGATATGTATGTTACGTATACATAATAAATTTTATATTTAAGAAAATATTGTATATTTTGTTGACGGTAAAAAATATTGTATATACATAGCATGTTTTGATTCATGCAATATAAAGTATAACATAAAATTGCAATACAAATAAAAAAGTAAAATATATGTGGTTAATTTCTAAAAGAGGTTTGACCTTTTCTTGGTCAAATGATTTTTTTTTAAATTTTTAGTATATTTTAAAAAACATATTATGACAATTATTTTTGACGCGACATCAATCATCTACTTGCCATTGCAATTGAAGTGGATTGGTTGTCTAGCAACATAACTTTGCGCGGTTGTGCCAACTTATGTAGAAATGCAACCATTAGAAAATTCGTTATGGACACAAGTGCCCAGCATTCTCAAAAAAAGAAAATTTTTGTACTCTCCTAGTCTTTTTTCCAGACCTTTTACGTTCTTTCGCTTTTTAGGGTTTTTTTTTTATACTCCCACTAATTTTTTAGGATTTTTTATGTTATTATTTCAAGGTTGTCTCAAACATATTTCAAACGTGTTTTAGTTAACAAAATTTCAATTTTTGACCTCATTAAAAATAAATTTTATACTCAAAAACTTATAAACAATCAAGAAATATACACATAAATAACACATATTAAAACAAAATACATTAAAAATAATATAGAAACAACACATAAATAGAAAAACACAATTCACATTTTGATCAAATGCATTGAAAATATCGACTACAACATGGAAACAATCAAGAAACAACAAAACAATATTGAAGCTATTTAAAAATAACCCACAAACAACAAAACATATTGAAACTATATAAAAACAACAAAAAACAATATAGAACATAACATAAGAATAAAAATAACTTAAAAATAGGTAAGAATTGCATTGAAACATCGAAAAACAACAAAGAAATAACAAAACAACACTGTGCTCACGTGGAAAGTGAAAATAAATTCAATTCGAATGTATTATGAGATTTTTTGAGAAATTGTTTAATCACAATAACTTAGAGATAAGGCCATGTTTGCCTCCTTGACGGAGCAATTCATTATTTGGAATGGCAATTTTCACAAGTACAAGCCCAAAATAATTCTGAGGCCCTAAACTTTGTACACTAAGCGCATAAAGCCCAATACAAGCCCATAACAGAACACAGCCCGATTTTACCGTGCCCTAATAGTCGTCAATCACGTGGTTTCCACGCTAAAAAATTCGCGTCCACCTAAGTCTAACAATGGGCCCGTTAAAATCGGGCCTAAAGCCCAAAAAAATCCCAAATTAAGAGGGCGACATCCCAACCTTTTCATTCAGCCCTTTTCTCAAGCTTCAGATTTTCCATAAACTTTTGTGGTTATATATAAACACAAAAATATATTTTACATTATATAGAACAATATTTACTCTCCTCTTCATCTTTCTAGGGTTTTTAGGGTTTTCTATTTCCGCCAGAGGTAAAAGATGGATAGATACCAGAAGGTGGAGAAGCCGAAGCCTGAATCTCCAGTAAATGAGAATGAGATCCGTATTACATCTCAGGGTCTGGTTCGTAACTACATCAGTTATGCCACCAGCCTTCTACAGGTACCATTTTATTTTTAATTCTCAATTTTTTTTTTCCCCTGGTATTTGAGAGTCTATTCGTTACTGTTCGATTTTCGCTCCTTTTTTTTTTTGCGGTTTCGTGTGCCCTTAAATGGATGATTGATTTATTGTCTCCATTGTCAACTATCTGGGTTTTATTAGGGTACTGTTTTTGTTTTTGGATCCTATTTTTTATGTTTTTGTTTCATGTTTATTCATGTTTTTTTTTTCTGTTAACTTGGTTTGTGTCTGTGGACTGGGTTTCTTTTGATTTCGATTTTTTTTAGAAGGATTGCATGAATTTTTCTGCTTATGTTTGTGACTTTAGACTGGACTGTCTTTCTCTTTTTCTCTTTCATGCTGCAAAATTTGGTTTAATAATTTTTCTGTGGTGACATTCTTATACCTTTTTGTATATATAGGAGAATACTGCATGCAATGTTGTACACTCTGATTTCGTGCGTCTGTTGATTTATTTAACCTTTGAACATCACAAGCACGTGTTAACTGTTTTGTTCAGTACGGTGTAACTCGTAAGTGTCTGGTATTTGGTGGTCATCATGTGAAGTTTTGTTGACAAGTGTAACAACTTACTCTGAATAGTATTGATTCACCAGCTGTAGATAGTCCATCTTTAATTTCTTACGTTACTTTTCATTTGTTCTGCATTCATCAGTATGTGGATGTTGGGTGCCTGAGCACCACCAAATTTCCTCTGCGCGGGTTATTTTTTTAATTTCTTTATGAGTTGTTGAGTTTCTTTCCATCATCTGGTCTATAGTTAGATATGTTTTAATTTATCTTGGGTCAATAATATATTATGTCTTTGATCTGCATTTTTCCTTTTCTTGTCATCAGTTGTTCTGCGACTATGTATTTGATATTATTTTCTTTCAGAATTGTTCTATTTGGGGATCATGACTTGTATACACATATACATCCGTTTCTATTGAGTTGATGGAGGCGGCAGGGCAGGTGGCTAAAATTGTATTGCATGACATTATAGGCTGAATTCAGCTAATGATTGTACAAACTAAAGTTTGTCGGAAGTGATGAGTATAACCTCCAAGTAATGCAAGCAGAAAGAACTCTAGAAAGTGTACTAAATATTGTGTATAGCTAGCCCAAAATTTCCTGGTAGATTACTTGAAGACATTGATCTTGATATGAATTGTTTGTGGACTGAATTTTCCTGCTGGTTGGGTTTCTGGTTTGAGACACAGCATGTATCCCGTTACAATTCTACCAAAAAATGTGCAGGATAGAAAGTAAGACTCTGGTCTTTCTATGATATTATTATGTGGTCTTTTGTTTTATTGTGCTTTAGTGCTTTACCACATATCTTTAAGAAGGGTTTGTTGTGTAAATATTTGTCAATTTTATTTTATGGATTTGGTGGTTGCTTGCTTGATAATGTACATTGTATTACTTATCTCTTCCCCAGGAGAGACGAGTTAAAGAGATCGTTTTAAAAGCAATGGGCCAGGCGATAAGCAAGACTGTCGCTATTGCAGAAATTATAAAGGTTCCTATGTAAATTCCACTCATACTTCTCTTTTTTCCCCATTTTATATACTATGAAGGATTCAGTGGTTTTCTTTTGAAATAGAGAAGAGTTCCTCGACTGCATCAAGACACTTCCATCAGCTCAGTGAGCATAACTGATACCTTTGAACCCATTGAGGAAGGACTTCAGACGTAAGTTTGAGTCCCTTTTTTTCCCGTTGTCTGTAGACATTATACACATCCTTACTGGTCTCAGTCGGTATTCTAATCGATTGAATGCGCTCTGCGTGTTGATGTCGTGTGCTTCTGAGTCTCTAATATGGACTTCGATGTCTATTACAGGGTGGAGCAGACGCGCCATGTCTCAATGATTTCAATTACCCTGTCTACCAAAGAGCTTAACAAGAATTCTCCTGGGTAATATTTCCAAGCCTTCATGGAAAGAATTGCATATATGATAGTTCAATAATCTTTCTATTTGATGCATACAAATTGCTGCAGCATGTTTTCCAAAGGCCTCGTGGCTTCTGTTGTAGTTATAAGTTTAAAGCATTTATGTTCTGCCTTTCTTCGGTCATGGTGACTTTACAGTTAGTTATTTTTTCAGGTTGATTGAGTTTGTTTGGCTAGTGGATGTTTCAATGTAGATGTTTTTTTCTTGCTCACTCTAATCTGCATATGCTCTTGCTATGTATCCTTGATTCAGGTATCAAGCTCCATCTAATGTGGATCAAACTAGACAGCAGTACAACTATCAGCCACAGCAACATCAACCTCCTAGACAAGCACGTGGAGGCTACAACTCAGGTGGTGGAGGTATAGATAAAATAACCAAAATTTGAACTGCTTTATGTAACAATTTACATGGCCAACTACTGATTGAATGACACTTTGAGTTTTAGATGGATATGCATATGGACGAGGAAGAGGCCGTGGCAGAGGAAGGGGACGAGGTTGGAACAGAGGTGGATATGCAAATTACCAAGGTACTTAAACTGTAATGTCATGCGAAGCGGAGAACTATGTTATAAATATGCATCTAATGTGTATGGCTATGGATTTTCCTTTTTCATTCTTGTTACATAATTCTTTTGCAGAAAATGGTGGGTATTCAGGTGGGTATTCGGGTGGCTATTCTGGCGGATATCCTAACTGGAGCCGAGGTGGCGGACGTGGGGGTTGGAATTATCGTGGTTAGTATCTTCATTTCGATAGAGTACATAGTACGTTCTGAAACTTAATAAATCATCATGTATATTTGATACCTCTCCTTTTTGGTTAGTAATGTTTTTATCTTGTAACTTGTTTGAGTTGGTCACATATAAACTTATGCGTTCGTGATATAACTATTTTTATGCAGACAAGCACATGATTAATTCTTTAGTTATTGATTGGATTGATGAAAATAACTTGAAAGTCGCGACAATTAATATGATGAGAGCAAGCTCACCCTCAAATTCTTGAACAATTGAAATGGCAAAAAATCCTGTTTAATTCCCAACAAATATTAACTGTGCATTTTGATAATTATGAACGACTTCTGATGTATAATGACTAATTATATGCTATTAATGAAATTTATTATTTTGGACAGGAGCACTTAAATCTATAATTTTGATTTTTAAATTTCTTGAGTGATTTTGTAGGAATGCTAGCTATCAGTACACATATATAACAATATGATTTTTTTTTGGGGTCAATTACTGTTGAGGCTCGAATTAATTACAAAAAATTCCAGCTATCTTTCAAAATTACAAATAACCCCTTGACATTTGTTTCTATTTTTCAAATTGCACCCTCAACAGTGGGGCCATTTGAAATTTTGAAAGATAACCGAAGTTTTTTGTTATTAAACTAAACCTCAGGTGTGGTTTGCATAATTTAACTTATTATTTATTTTATTTTTTTTGGTTTTTTCAAGGATGTTTGTTGCAAGGATAATGCAATCTCTGTTTCTCACCGAGTTTTTTTCTCAATTAACGAGCATTTCAATTTATTTGCAGGTGACGGATATGGAGGAAGAGGTGATGGATATGGAGGAAGAGGTGACGGGTATGGAAGAGGTGACGGATATGGCAGAGGTGATGGATATGGAGGAAGAGGTGACGGATATGGGAGAGGCAGAGGCGGAGGTGGCAGAGGGTACGGGCGAGGGCGTGGAAGGATGATGGGCCGTGGTGGTGGGCCGAGGGGTGGTGGTGGCAACAACCAAGCATAGTTGGGAGTTGGTTTCTTGTTTGCTCTGGGAAAAAAAGTTATTGCCTTGGCTTCAGTTGTTACTACTATGTTGAAAAAAGTTGGTGAAAGTTGTGGCTTATTTATCTGTGAGGGTTTTTAGCACAGCTGATTTTTTTTGTTTCTTCTGTATGCGGGCAAGCTTTGGTTTTTAAATGTTTTTCTTATAGTGATGAGCCAAGAGCAAGCAACCAATTTCTGACTGTTATTATTATTCTTTTATCTCTGGTTTTCCTATCATTATTTTACTCTTTTTATTAATCTCTCTCTCTCTCTCTCTCTCTCTCTCTCTCTCTCTCTGTGCCAATGCTGGAATATAGCAGGTTTCTTTTGCTGTTTTGACTATAATTTATAAACTGTCGATTTCTACAAGGAGAAAGCCAGACCAAGGGAAAAGATTAACATAGTTTATTATAGTAAATTAAGTTCGAATATATTTATTCACTTTGTAAGATTCGAAATTTGGCTATTATCGCAATTTATAGTGCATATAAATCATGAATCTCTGAGCTTAATTTTATTGTTTTACTATATTGAGTCATTATATGTAGGGGTGTAAACGAAACGAGCCGAGCCGAGCTGAACATGGTATTGTTCGAGTTTGTTTGAATTTTAATCGAACTTTAAAAATTGTGTTTGAGCTTGTTTGATTATTAATCGAATCGAGCTGAAAAGAGTTTTTAGCCAAACATGAATCGAGCTCGAATAGCTTGATATTTTTACACATATTTTATTATTTTATTGCTAACCAAGTTGAGCTCGAGCCAAGATTTTAATTTTATCGAATAGAAAAATATGTTCAAGCTTGGTTCGTTATGTTAATGAACCAAGGTCAAACGAGCTTTTAACGATCGATCTCGAATCGAATATCGAGTAGTTTGATTTGTTTTTCAGCCCTAATTATATGTGACATCGCAATAAATAATTAAATTTTTTCTTTCAAACAGCCAACATAGTATATGATATATATTAACATTTAATTCTCATAACATTTGCTTTTTTTGGTCATGAATTGAAATGAACACAATATTTTGTAGTTTTCTTCCGGAAATTATTCATTATTGTTTTTTAGTCTTATTTGTCTTTTTTCCCTTCATGTCCTTGATGTTGGTTTCGTCTACGTGCATTGTAAATTACTAATTAGTTCTATACGTGCGTCCAGATTCATAATATTATCTGGAGTATCAAATTCAATAATAGCAAAATTTTGGGAGAAGTCAATGAGAAACATAATATATAATGATATTTTTTTTAAAAAAAAATTAGTATACTATGATATGTTAAAAAATAATTAATGTCATAATACTTAATAGTAAATCCCAACATCAAATTGTTGCGCTTTTAAAGTCGAGTGTTGACTTGTACATGTATACATATCCAAATTTATTTGCATTTGATGCATTGACAAATCTACCCCCAACAGACTACAATTATGGACGCTATTAGTTGGCAAAATGCATCTCGACCCATGGGTTGACCCAACCAATCTCAAATTTGGGTTGGGTCATGATTTCCCAGACCCAAAA
The DNA here is from genome assembly GCA_016081115.2 of Rehmannia glutinosa. Taxonomy (NCBI): domain Eukaryota; kingdom Viridiplantae; phylum Streptophyta; class Magnoliopsida; order Lamiales; family Orobanchaceae; genus Rehmannia; species Rehmannia glutinosa. Next base: position 937,777 of record CM071936.1, read on the forward strand.
AAGTTGGGCCCGGGCGTAGCCAACCCGACTGGTTACCCCTAGCCAAATTTTTTTTTCCTATTTCCCTAACTCAATTATTTTTTCCACTTAAAAAAACACATATTTTTTTTTCCACTGAAAAAGCGGGACAAAAAAAATTTGGGATGTGCCGGGGTGGCACACCCCTAGCTACACCCCTGGTTGGGCCTATTTTGCCATGTCCGATTGGCCCTCGGGCCAGAATTAATCCCACTTTTAGCCGGGTCACGCATTTTAGTGGTCCGATCAAAATTGGCCGGACCGGCCGAACCCGATTTTCTTCAAAAGCACGATAGGCTGGGCCGGGCTGGCCTAGGCCAGGCCAATGCCAGCTCTAAGTCTGATGCCATCAGCATAATAACATCTAACACGCACACACACACTGAAGGTTTTTGATTTTTCATTGTTATTAATTCCAATTGAATGTGTCTTGTATGAGGGCCAGGTTCAACAACTTAATATGAATTTTTGGGCTGGATGATGACTTTACTGAGTTATGCAATACAAATTAGTAGTAATTCTAAGCTGGAAAAAAACAATTACAAAAACATCTTTGTTTATCAATTATTGTTATTATTTTTAACTTAGGATAAAATAAAAGAGTATCCATTGATGGACAAAAGATGCACAATTTCACTTAAAAGTATTGAGTTAATAAGCAAAATTACATTTAAAAGGTAAAAAATACCAAATTAAATTATAAAATTTAAGAACAGTAAATATGGTTGAACTCAAGGTGAGGTAACTTTTGGTCTCTGTTTGGAGAGGTCAATGATTTTAGCCCCCGGAGCACAATGGTGGAACAATTAATATTGAGGGCTTCAAGCGGCAGTGTGGAAGGCTGGAACTCGATAGTAACTTGCGGTTGGATAGAAGAGAGTCCAACATGAAACATTTTTGGGGGACGACTTTTTGTGCTCAGTCAGTAGTTGAGGGGTAAGATATTACCCAATCGGATTCTATACCGTTAGATCAACACATACACACACACATCCACATCACATGTGTGAATCCACATCCACATTGTGTGTGTTAATCGATATCATTCTCTCAGTTGGGTACTAACCCGATTGTTTCTCAAAAACTACGCATCAAGATATCATTCTCGAGCGATTTTCACTTCGTTATCAAAAAGAAAAAAAAAGTAAATACGGTTGAACTGTGTTTTTAGCCATTTACCCTAAAATGATTGCAAATTACAAAAATTGGATATGTGGCGATCATGTTCGGTTAGGCTCGGCCTTGGCATAAAAACTGAGAATTATACAGAATATGAATCTGGTCACTCAATCGTCCAGGTTCATTTCTCTCTTCTTAGTTGCTTGCCCGCCCGTACAATATATATAAAATGGAATCGGCCATTTTCTTCATCTCAATCTGCACCTCTCTCTCACACACAAAAACACACATACATTTACTGATTATCGATCCCCAACTGGCTACACGAAGATTGAACTTCTTTTACAGCAGAGATTAATTCGAATAAGAAAATAAAAAAATGGAGAGTACAGCTGGTTTTAGAAACGGTTATGAGAAGAAAGAAAAGGATTATTTTCACGTAATTCACAAGGTACCTTCCGGTGATGGTCCTTATGTTCGAGCCAAACATGCTCAGGTCTGTTTATTTTCTATTTTATTTTTCATTTTTTTTTCGGATTTCACCATTCTTCTCTCGCTTTTTTTCGTCTTCTTCATCATCTACAGCTGGTTAATTATCAGTATTTCAATTATGGATGGATCGGATCAAGTGATATCTGTGCACCGATTTTGTTTTTCTTTCTCTGTTATCAGATGACTCAGCATTTTTTCGAGAAGCTTTTGTTTTTGGATCACTTAATTAGCTATGATCCAGGATTTGTTCTATTTATACTAATCTCATCTATTTTTAAGAAATGTTGAACTGTGGAAATGACGCATGGTTAGCAATGGCTAAGTCAAAACTGATCATATTTTTCAATAACATTAATGATCAGATTTAGGTCCGACTTATATGATCAGATTAAGGTCCTTTTAGAGGTGGTGTTTGATAAAAACAAAATATATATTACAGGTGAAATTGGAATGATTTTTTTTTTTTCTCGTAATTTGCATCAGACTTTTAGTTAAAACTTAAAAGTTTTAAGTGAAAATAATACTCCTTTAGTGCCAAATGAAGAAATGAATTTATACGCACCGCTATATGTAGAGCTTCAAGATCAGTTGAATCTTTGTTATAACTTATACAAAGTTCGACATTTATGTCTCTTATTTTACACTAGATAATTAGAGTTTAATTGCTGAATCTAGGATATTGCTGGGATGCTATATAATTTTTGTTTGTGTAGTAAAATAATTGCAGCGAATTAACATTTACTTCATTTAATTCAAGAAGAAATAAAAACCATCCACATATACATCCCTCTCTCTCTCTCTCTCTCTCTCTCTCTCTCTCTCTCCATAAAATATATATATTTATATATATAGATACATAGATAGATAGATAAGTTATTTCCTTTTCCACACACCTATTTATCTTAATTACCACTAATCATATAGGTCGCTTATTGATTTATATAGACAATAAAAAGAAAACTGTGTGAAAATTAATCATAAGTATGGTGAATTTGGCTAGTACATTTGTAATCTAATAGTAGATAGTGTAAATTTCTAATTTCAACGTAACTGTTTGATTATTTATACACAGATTTACAGGTAATGTGAGTTATAATATATGCTGAAATTTGAGGCCTAAAATAGATGATTTTTCAATCAATTATTTGCATCTTCCCAATGATTTTTCTTCAATGTGTTTTGTTAGCTAGTGGAAATATCGTTATTACATTATATGCATGTTTTAACACATTTCTTTAATTGCTTGTATTCAGCTAGTTCAAAAGGATCCAGAGGCAGCAATAGTATGGTTTTGGAAGGCTATAAATGCTGGAGATAGAGTTGATAGTGCCCTCAAGGACATGGCTGTGGTTATGAAGCAACTCGACAGAACTGAAGAGGCCATTGAAGCTGTCAAGTCTTTTCGTCGTCTTTGCCCAAGAAATTCCCAAGAATCACTCGACAACGTTCTCTTCGACTTGTACAAGGTATGTATATGTAATATTTTTTAAGGTGACTTAAAAAAAAAAAAACAGTTATCTTTCAAAATTTTGAGGTGTTACAAACACACTAGCAAGGTTTGTATTTGTTTATAGGGATAATTACAAAAACACCCCTGATGTTTGGGCTAATTACAAAAAAAACCCATAGAGTTTTGAAAATTAGAAGAAAAAAAACCTTTAGGTTTGAAGAGACTTATATTTTTCCCCTTCATATGCAAAAAGCATTTCAAAAGCTCCCCTTACATTTATCAAAATATCACAGTTAACCCCTAAATTTGACAAGCAAACCTCAAGATTTTTTTTTTTAATTAGTCCAAACAATGGGGGATTTTTTGTAATTACCCTTGTTTATTATATATGTGAATTCTTTGTTAATTCCATGAGTTATTTTGGGTAATTACCCATTTGCAGAAATGTGGAAAAGTTGATGAACAAATAGTGCTGCTGAAGCATAAGCTGAAGCTGATATATTTAGGAGAGGCTTTCAATGGAAAGCCCACAAAGACTGCCCGTTCTCATGGCAAGAAGTTTCAGGTTTCTATCAGACAGGAGACATCTAGAATACTGGTAACCCTTTGCTTCATGGAGAAATTTAAAAAAAAAAAAAATTATTGACACAATATAAAAATGAGTATAGTTTGAAAAAATAAAAGGGATAATTACAAAAACCTCCCTAAGGTTTGGACTAATTACAAAAAAACCTGAGATATTTCAAAATTACAAAAAGCCCCCTCAAGTTTGCTTCTGTTTTAAATTTAAGGGGATAATTGTAATATTTGTGTAAGTATCAAGGGGGATTTTGAAATGTTTTTGTTTATGAAGAGGGAAAATATAAAATAGATTTTTGCAAAAAATCTTTGGGTTATTTTGTAATTATCCCGGTTTTTTTTTGTAACTTTAAAAAAAATTTGTTAACATGATATTTTTTTTTATTTGTAATTTAAACGTAATGAGATCCCAAACCTCAGGGAGTTTTTCTTGTAATTATCCCAAAATAAAACGATATTTTTATCCCTTTATTTGAGACTCGTGAATTTATCGGGATGAGATCTCATAAATTTTAACTTTTTTTAAAAATATACTTACTAAAAAATTTTTTTTTTAAAGAGGGAAATGAAAGACATGTACAATTACGCCAAAGCGACATCATGTGACATAACATCATCATATAAACATGCGGAATAGGGAAAGTGGAACAAGAAATCTTAATCCGAATTTAACTACCGTTACTAATTGATCAAACTGATGATTGTCTCTCTCAGGGGAACCTGGGCTGGGCCTATATGCAGAAGTCCAATTTCATGGCAGCAGAAGTTGTGTATCGCAAGGCCCAAATGATCGACCCTGACGCCAACAAGGCCTTGAACCTGTGCCAATGCCTCATCAAACAGGCCCGATACGATGAGGCCAGTTTGGTTCTCAGGATGTTTTGCAATATCAGCTTCCAGGTTCCGATGACCTCAAATCAAGAAATCGGGCCTACGAATTGTCATTGGATTTAGAAGCCCACAAGCCCACCATCCCATTTCTGCCAAATATTCCAGGCCTGGGTTTTGAGGATGATTTTGTCGAAGCACTCGAACGCGTGATGAATGAATGGGCACCTACTAGATCAAGAAGGCTTCCAATATTTGAAGAGATTTCTCAGTATAAAGATCAATTGGCATGTTGATTTCATTTTTAAGCTTAATTTTACAGTATGTTAGTTGTAAAGGTGTGTGTGGAAATGGCTTAGAAATAGTGCTTGAAGATGCAAGAATTAATCAAGAAGGCTACTGAGAATATTGAATAATGATCCCAGTTTAAAGATCAATTGGCCTTTATTACATTATTTAGTTCATTTTACAGTATGTTAGTTTTAAAGTTGTGAACTGGCTTAAAATTACAAAATGTAATGTTTCAAAGGAGAAAGTACATGAATAATGATCCCAGTTTAGGTAGCAGCATTGTATATATTGATGTATATAGTTCATGGTGGGGATCTTTAGCATTTTCCCAGTTGGAACTGCAATTACAAAAGGTAAAATTTGTTTATGTTTCCATTTGTTTCAAATATAAAACTTCAGTTTGTTTATTTTGGTTCAAATATTCAAATCATAAATATTTTTATTTTTATTAATTTCAACCATTCCAAACCTTAATTTGGCTATTCCAAAAACTGGGTTCCTTGAGATTCATTTACTTATCAATCACTTTGTTTCATATTTTAACCCAATTAATGGGGACCCACCTTTGAAAGAGATTTTATATACTTAAAAAATTATTTTTAAATTATAACTAACAAGAAAAAAGAAAATAAAATATAAATTATAATTCAAATTAAAATTTCAGTACCTAATATGTTAATTCCTGGGATTGTGTGGAAATGTTTATTATATATCTTAAAATAATATTTTAACAAAGGAAACGGCAAAAAATCTTTAATACTAAATGTTTTGATTTTGTTCCAAACACAATTTATTTCCACAGCGACTAAATTTTAAAATTTATTTACAATAAACAGACTCAAAAACATAAACAAATCATTATGTTCTCCAAGTGAAATGGAGTCATGCATGGTTTCATTATATTCTATCTATGAAAGTTTGGTTGAAATTATTAATTTCTTTTTTCTCTTCATACCGATGAATGCCTAGAAAATAGCGCAATTTGTTCATTTGCCATTGATAACTTAGTTGTTTATTTTGGTCCTCGAGCAATATTCAATCAAAAACACTTGAAAGACACACTAATGGCTTAAAAATCACCGATAATCTAATTAAAATCATCTTTGCCATCCTCCGCCTGTTATTCTTCCGATTTGGTACCAACTAAACCCAAATCCCCCGTTCTAAAACTCCGCTAGGCCCTCCCCACAAATGACTACACTAAACACTTTTTAGAACATTGCTTGAAAGAGATTCAGTACAGGGAACAAACTAGCAAAATTTCTCCACTACAATTGGGTAGTCTTGACAAGAAAAAGAAAATAAAGGAAAAATATAACAACGTTAAATTTTCAGTACCTAAATTGGAAATTCCTGGGATTGGCAATAGCTGCTAAAGCATCTTAGGCAGGATAACACCTAACAAAGAAAGCAAAATATAGACTTTAATATCTCTAAATTGTTCAAGCAAGACTATCCCTCCAAATAAAATTTTAAAATTGGGAGCAACAGACACAGCATCACAAACTTCATCGCCACAATCCGACTCTTCTCTAATATATTCAGACGATTCAGAAATACAAACTATACAAATATTTATCTCACAAAAATACAGAATAGAGCAACCGACAAAACGTATCACCAAAAAATTTAGGATAAACAGAAACAACGCTGAATGACGAAGCAATAGTGAGCGTCCATCCATCAAAGACAACCTATGCAAACACACGCTAATGGCATTTGAATCCACCACAGACCGATAAAACTATGATTAAAATCAAGGCCACGATAATGCCAAGAACGATCAACTTTATCTTCATATTCTGCAACCACATCTTTCTCCTCATTTGGGTTCCTTGCGTTCTAAAATCTTGTGCCTGTGAAAATTCACATATAAATGACCAACTTCATATAAAGCACTTCTTGATGTGTAAGTAAAGCAAGTAAATAGAGTATCAAAACAACCCACATTGCAGAAAGAATGGAAGGAGAAACATTAAACATAACTCCCATTAATATTAACGATCAGGAGATGCAATTGGCCACCCAGGCTATAAACCAATAATCAAACACCCAACTAAAAGGAATCTACCAAACATGACACACTAATGACAGCACTTGCTAATTTAGCACAGCTAGTCCAACAATGATTTCAATAATTGTGCATTCGTTCAACTTTAATGATAGAATCTTATTAAATTTAACACGCATACATCAAAGAAAGCACATGCAGATACATAATGAATAGGGAAATCCAAGAGGTTCAGGTTTTATATTTCATCACTAAAGTCTAGTCAATGAAAACAACATCCAATAACAGACCTGAGAGCGAAGATTCTCAGTTTTATCCACCAGAAGCTCAATTTTTTCTCCACGATCAAGGACCTGTGGACAAAAGGCTATATACTGAATCACACCTCATTTATGAAAACCTAAATTCATCCAGCATAATAAAGTTTAAAATAGGACATTCTCAAGAGAAACTATCAAAAGATTTACAAAGGCAATTCACCTTTTCAATGTTTTCCATCATCACCCCTTTAACTTCTGAAACCTGAGCTTTCACCTTCGAAATCTTACTGATCTCCTCTGGGTGATCCACACAATACTGCATTTGCTCCTTCAATTTGGGCCTAAGTTGTTGTAATTGAGCCAAACAAAGTTATCATTGTCCACTAAGAAAATTGTCAATCAGAACATAATGGAGAAGACAAATGGGAACTGATGAAGCATATTACCCAAACTCTCTATTGAGGCTGTTGGCAACAGCTGTAGCAGCCTTTCCGCCACCATATTTCTTGGTAAAATCATCCTTAATTCGCTCAAGATATGCAATAGGAAGCTGTCTTCCAACAGATTCGACAGCCACAACACAATATGCTGTTATTTGAAAACACAAATCATCAGTCCCAAAAAACAAAGTTAAGAAGAAAATGTTAAAGCTCTGAGCAAGCAAGACAGAATCCATAACTGATATACTTGAAGTCTTGAACCACCCAAATCTAAGCAATCTTTCATCAATTTATTCTAGGAGAAGATATGCGAAATCAATTAATGTGAAATTCTATAGAAATTAATGAGTGATTAATCGTCTAAATTGTATCCACTTAAATGCACCATTCAGTCCATAAAATAGAATATATAAACAACTCACCATTCAAATAACTCGAGATCCAATCTAGATGAAATAACTGAGGCTTAGTTCCCCATCAAAAAATTGAAATGATGCTTTGTGTAGCAAATGCTTGACCATGTCAACTTGAAAACTCTCATTTGCTCATACACTATTTTTTGAGATTTAGCTTATTTAAACATTAAAAATATGATTCATCAAGTAAAACGAAATTACATTTCTAGAAATTTAAAACAGATCCAGAACAACAACCAATTAATTGAGAATCTAACAAAACTAAAAAGATATTCACAGTTAACTAAGATCTGACTGAACTCATAACACAACGAAGCAAAACCACACAACAAAGAGAAAGTTCCCTAGAATCTCAGGATACCAATCATCGAGCAAAAAACACGTGCAAAATCGAACAATACGAGTCAAAAAAAAAAGAACAAACAGATCAGAAACGTCAGGCACTTACTAAATCCATCCTCAACGAGGTAATTGAAGGTGTGGCCATCGCAGTTGTAGGTGAACTTGTTGTTAGTGGCTGGGAGTTTCTGGAGGCACTGCGCCGCGATTCCAGTGAAGTTCCCTGTGAACTCAGTGTACTCTGCCAGGATCACAGTCCCACGCGCCACGAAGCTGTAGATCAACGATTGCTGGCCCATTTCTGTTCCTTTCTCTCCTTCTCTCTCTCCGATAAACCCTAGGCCAAGTCTCTCTATGTACAGATATATATTCTGTATATTTGTATGTATAAGCGCAAAATGTAGAGAGAGAAAGAGAGAAGGGAAATTGAAAGAAAAGTAGGAAAAACAGTTGGTATTTATTTGGGAAATTATATTTATAGGGAGAGAAAAAATGACATTTGGGGGAGCAAAGCCCGAAAGCGTGACCATGATTTTTGATTTTTTGTAGACGGAAAAAAAAAAAAAAAAAAAAGCTTTGGTGTGCGTTGTTAAACCACCCTTGTCCTTGTTGAGCTTTGGAAATTACGGATATACCATCGACGCCAGGGGTTAGCCAGTTGCCATCGTGGCTGTTTTTGAATTTTGCAATGCCAGCTGTTTTTTTTTTGTTCCCTTTTTCTGGTTCTTTTTTTTTTTTTTTTTTTTTTTGGGGGCTGAGGTTGTTAATAGAGATTGAGGTAATTTTAATTTGCTCCTAAATTATGCGAAATTTTCTGCTGGACCTATCTGGACCTTAATTTTGAATTTTTATTTTATCCTCTCAATTTTGAATCTTATTTGACATCTTGATTTTATTTTCAAAATCAATCGAAGGGGTTCACCTATTTATGCCAAAAAACGTATATAACTATTACATCAAACAATTATTTGAATTTATTTTACTCAAAATCAAGCTCAAATCAATAAAAATTGCATAAATAAAGTAAATTTCATTTTAAACATTTTATAATTTTTAGGTTGTTCAACATTGTAAATTATAGGTTAAATTCAACAATTTTATTCTTGATGGAATAATAAATAATCAAATTTAAAAAAAATTAAATCTATTTGTTTGTTTGTTTGTTTGTTTGTTCGGCAATTTAAATGTTCCATCATTTTTACCCCCTCAATTATATAATGAACTCACATTCTTACATTCTCAAATTGGGAATACACACTAAACTTAATCAAGATCTCATATTTCATTTTATGTTTCTTCTTATGCACTTCCAAAAATTAAACGTAAAATGAATTTTAACAAAAATTCTTTTATTTCATTGGAAAATAAATTAATATTGGATGAAATGAAGATGAAATACAAAATATATTGGATAGATGATCTCAACTTCACTAAACCCCTCCTCATTTCATTAGTCAATACCATTTTGATCCTTATAATAATTGAAAAGTTGGTTATTTAGCTCAACAAAATCAATCATGGAATTTAAATATTTAAAAATTATTTCATAAGAAAGATATTGAATTGGGGGATATAAATTTAAAAATAGGTAAAATCTTAAATACAAAAGGTGGGAATTTTTTCTTTCCACATTCATTTTTTTTTTCTAGAACTCTTTTGATCTAAAATTGGTCTTATGAGTTAAATTAGAGTTATCAATAAATTAATTAGGTTCAAGAGAGAAGATTGGACCAAAAATCTAGCAAAATAAACTTCATGATGCCCAGAAAACCTTTTAAGTGAAAACCGATTAAACCATTAAAATACAAATAAAAATATCAGGTTTGGGCGATGTTATCGAAACAAATGAATAGCCAAATAATGCATCCCTTCATTTTGGTGAAAATTCAGAATCCCATCCGGACCCATTCTTGAACTTTTTATGGGCCCAGAACTGAAGAAATTTTTAATTATCCATTGTTAGAAGCCCAACATAATCAATGATGAATTATTTTGACTTTTGAAATTATGGTCCTGAGTGAAGATTGTTCATGCACCATACTACACAGTAAGAAAATCATGGTAAAAATCTATAAACACTCAAACTGATTTTTTTTTTTTTTTTTACTTTTTCTTGCATTCTATATTTATTTTTAGTTTATTTTTTTTTTTCTCCTACATTGAATTTTTAATTGATTTTAGCCTTTTTAGGATTTTTAGTTTTTAACGGTTTATTTTTTTATTTTTCTTGAAATTTATTTTTTATACTTCATTTAATTTATTGTTAAATGAATTTTTAAATATATTTTCAAATTTTTTTTAGAAAATTTTTTTTTCATTAATTTTTAAATTTATTTTCCTTGTTCCTAGGTGAAAATTCAGGACATGGTTTTTAGGGTTTATTTTTGATATGGGCCCAGATTGTTTTTAAATTTTTTTCATTACTAGTTCGGTAGATCATGATGAATATTTCTGACTTTTGAATTTTGATGGTCCTGCGATTGAAGAATTTTTAATTATTGTCTATGCCTACAGACTACAGTACACAGCTCTAATAATTTCATGCTTCACTTCAATCAACAGACACTTTTCATATGTTGCACGTTCTCATTTCTGATTTTCTCGCTCAGTATGATATCAATATTCTATATCGAATTGATATGAAATATAACAAAAAATGTTGTTAAATTCTTTAAAATATTTTTATATTTTTATAAAGGAATATTTATATATTAAAGTTTTTAATTCTGTTTTTTTTTAAATAGTTTGCAATCATTTTAGATGTAGAAACGTTAAAGTTGATTAGCATGAATGTTATATATACTCCAATTATACCATATTTATTTCAAATTTATTGTCCTCATTTTTTCTTAAAAATGTCATAAGATAAGATAAAATATTTTTATCCTTTTCAAAACTTATCCGTCATTCAAAATATTATCATCACACCACTAACTTTTAAATAGCCATTATTTTCCACATATATTATTGTATAAAGGTATAGAACATTTGTACATTTTCATTATTTTTAAAATTTTATGCAGATATGGGATACTGGCCTATTGGGTTCGGGATAATGACCCATGTTAAAGCATAAAAAAGAAATTAAACTAAAAAAGTAATCAGTAATTAGTTACATATATCAAAATTTATAGTTAGAATCAGAAAGGGATAGTGATCGAGTAACTAGGAAATACGGGCACTTCTTTGTAGATGTCGTACCCAAATCAGATACGATACATAATTCGATACTCCGTGGATACTTCATTGATAGTCTGACACATATCTATAGTCCAATTTGAAAAAAATGTCTACATGTCCCAATTTAAAAAGAAACAAAGCCACGTCCATATGAATTATTGCATGTTCACAAATGGAAAGGGATAAAATTCATTCCATCGATCATATTTTCAATTTGTTTTATGTGTGTCTACGTGAGCTATCATATTTCAAATTTAAGTAATTATATAATTATAGTGTTTAAATTGTAATGCTTGAAATATTCTTTTTATAATTATACTTAACATTTATATATTTTCAATAATATAAATATATATAAATTTATCTATATTTACATCGTACACGATATCGTTAAATTTCAAAACATGACAATATTATCCTACCCGTGTCGTATAGTAACTGTAGCCATTGGCCGTATTAGTGCTATCGATTATCGATTAGTTAAAACTCTCAAATTTGGATTAGAGATATAGGTTCGATTCCAAAGCCCATCACCTCTAAAAATAATTATAATTAGGTCAAGAGAGATCATTATTATTAGATTGAACTAAAAAAGTGTTTTCGAAAAATATAATTGTTCTCTTTACCTATATGAGGATCTAACAGACGTCATTGGCCGTACCCCATCGATTAGTTAAAACTCTCAAATTTGGATTAGAGATATACGATTCAAAGCACATCACCTCTAAAAATAATTATAATTAGGTCAAGAGAGATCATTATTATTAGATTGGGGTCGACATTTTTTCTTTACCTTGAGTTTTACCGCTTGGAAGATCAATGGCGTCATCAAAAAGAATGTCTCGTATATGAATTATATTATATAAAAAAATTATAATTAGGTCAAACACAAGAACCATGTGCAATGCCTAAAAAAAAAAACCATGTGTGCAGTGTGCCAACTACCAAACAAAGCTTTTCATATGGGGAGCTGTGCAGTCTTAAAATAAAAATAACTGCAATTAATGCTTCTGTAATCTATACACTGTTACAGAAGAAGAAGAAGAAGAAAGCAAGCAATAAGGAGAGAAAATGAGTAGAGGAGTGATAGCATCCCCACAATCCTGCTCTGTAATTTCGAGTCCTCGTATCCAATCGATAATCCGGCAACGTCCTTGCTCCGTTATCCCACGTGGCAATCCTTTGTTTTCCTCGAAAATCAAGCCTATCTCATATGGGTTGCTGAAATCTTCAAGAATCAATTTGTGGTGTAACAGTGCTGGTGATTCAGGTACAGCTCGTATTTGTTGTTTAATGTTTTTCATTTTCCTTTGTTTTCTCTTTTGCATTTGGTGTTTTGGGGGCCGTTCGATTCCATGTTCTGTTATAGTTTTATATTTTATATTTCGATTTTTTTTTTCTCTGCTTGTGAATAGTGATAAAAAATGTTCTGAAAGTAGAATGATGAAGTTTGAGAGTGTGATTGGATATGAGATGACAATGGAAGGAAGAAATTTGATTTGATTAGAAGTAGCAATGATTGAGTATGAGTGATGATTGATAATATATTAGCGAGTGAATAATGAAATTTGCGAGAAAATGTATCGTAAAGTGATTTGATGATTTTTTTGAAAATATAAGTAGATGTGATTGATGAGAAGAAAAATGAAACTGAGAGAACAGTGTTTTTTCCTGAAATTTTTTGAAAGCAATCGCATGTTGGGATAAAAGAATTTCTCTAGTAGAACGAAAACAAAAAAATTTAGTATGCAATCGCGCCCTTAGCAAAAAAAAAATTCCATTTTTGTCTTGAGTTGAAATTTGGGAATTGGAATTGGAAACCTCTGTTCAAGGAGCTGTGGATATAAACACACTACCATTGAGAATGTAGGGATTCAATGTTTGTTTGTTTGTAATTTTTTGTTTTTGTATTGGAGTTACGGCGAATGGATTATCCAGGGACAAATTCTTGGAGAATGTAAGTCGGAATCAACTTCTATATGAAACACGCCGTGAGTAACTGTGAAAATCATACAGTTGGATTCAGTTAAAAGCTAATAACCTTTCTCCAAAGTATTGTTGATTACATTTATGGCGTCATGGAGTTGTTTTATTTGGATTTATATAGCACGACGTTGGTCTGAAAAGATATTTGACACGATTTGCGCATCATACTTCACCCAATGTTATGAATTCATACCCGATCACCTCCAGTGCTTGCAGAACAATAACAACGGGCATGTGTCTCAATGTAAAATTTCATTCTATAAACTTATTATGTTCTGGAGGTGAAGGATATTTCTATTCCTTGCTTTTTCAGTTAAAATTGAAAGTTCAATCGAATAATGATGGTGATAATTGTTGGATTTATTAACTTTGGACATATAGTAAAGAGCATTTTTTGGTCATATTTAGTGTTATGGTTAAGTTTGCATGCTTTCCACATAATTCTTTGAGCCAATCTGATGGTCCCTCTTATTACATTTTCTCAAGAGACTGAAGACTAACTTTTGCTTCACTGAAACTCAGAGTCTGGATCACAATTTTTTATAAGTTCAATGTTTCATCTTTTATGATAGTTGTAACCGAAGAAGCACCACCTTTTGCAGGTGAGAATGAGAGCAAAACAGTTTTAGATGCATTTTTCTTGGGGCAAGCTGTGGGAGAAGCACTTAATGCGCGTTTAGAGTCAGCAGTCGGCGAGTTTCTGAGCGTAATTGGCCGACTGCAAGCTGAGCAACAAAAACAAGCAGAAGAATTCCAGGTATGTATATATCTTCTGGTGTCATTTTAAATGTAGTAGATTTAATAACATTGATTTTCATGTTTTGCTAACCGTGGTACCCAGGTTCACCTGAAATAATATTGTCTGAGAGTAAATTTTAGTTTTGACCTGGGAAACCTCTGGATTGTTCATGTCCCTCTCTCTCTCTCCCATGTATTCTTTTTTTGTTAAGCTTCATACAGTTTTCCTCTGGAAGTGAAAAGAGGTTACCTTGTTCTCTCCAAACTCTTGAAAATGCAGTTTGATGTCTATATTCTAGGGATAATTACAAAAAAAACATGAGGTTTGGGATAATTACAAAAAAAACTAGAGAAGTTTTAAAATTACAGAAACTCCCTTGAGGTTTGGTTCAGTCTTACACTTTCCTCCAACTGTTAGTTGACCTGACAAAATTTGTCGATGCCATCATAAATTTGACAATTATATATCTCAACTTTTCTAAATATTACAAATAACCCCAACATTTTGTCTGGCTATTTGTATTATTTAGAAAAAATTGAGGGATGTAATTGTAAAATGTAAGATGAAAAGTTTGGGCAATTTGTAATATTTAGAAAAATTGATGGATGTAATTGTAAAATATTTGATGACGTCAGAAAATTCCAGTGTACAACTAACGGTTGTGGTGAAAATGTAAGATGGAATCAAACGTCAAAAAGGGAATAATATATGCCCACTTCTTTCTTTTCCTTTTGCTTCTCATGAGTGTCTTACTTGTAACAATCAATATTTGTTGCTAAAATCGCAGTTTTCAGTTTTACGTTCTTTCTGCTTATCGTCCGATAAATATCCTGACATGAAGTGATGCATCCATAGGAGGAAGTGTTGGAAAAGGCTAGACGAGCCAAAGAGCAAGCATCACGAGAAGCTACGGAAGCGCAAGAACAAATTACCAAGTCCACTTCGTTTGGTGCATCGACAGTTAATGGTGTTTCAGAAACCACATCTGCTGTTGCTGATGAAGACCCTTTTCTTGGGTTTCTGAAGGATTGATTTATTAGTTATATCCCTTGTGCCAATATGTTCTCTATTCTGTGGTGTAAGACAATAAATTTGGATGTTGCTTGTCCATGATCAGGTCATCAAGAAGTTATGCATCTATGCCATTTTGTTTTGTGAAGGGACTGGACATTTCACTTTTGATTTAGGGATAATTACAAAATCACCCTGAGGTTTGGGCTAAGTACAAAAAAACTCAGAGATGTTTTAAAAATTACAAAAAGCCCATTCAGTTTGATTTTGTCGTAAATTTAAGAGGGTAACTGCAATATGTTTATAAATATCAGAGTTTTTTTTTAAATATTTTTTTGCTTATGAAGAAAAAAATGTAAGACGGAAAGAAAACTCAGGGGTATTTTGTAATTTTCAAGAAAAACTCAAGGGTTATTTTGTATATATATATGATAATATATATGATGATGATGATGATGAAAAATAGATGGACATATGAGAAAAATCAAAGCACAATACTTGCATAGTATCCGACAGTGATATTTTGATTGAAAATGGTTGAAAATTATAAAAATGTACAATACTTGTATAGTACTTTGATAATGATATATACTTTTTTCCATGGTTTTTTTGGGCTTAAGATTTTTAATTTTTCCAATTATGGAGGAGGAGTGTGATGAAAAATAGATGGACATATATATATATATAGTAAAAAATAGATGGACATATCATACACAAAAAGATGGTAAAAAATCAAACTTGCAAAAAACTCTTATAGTATCCGACAACGATATTTTGATTGAAAACGACGTTTTGGTTGAAAATTACAAAGATATACAGTACTTGCATAGTACTTTGATAATGACATGTAATCTATAATAAATAGGTGTTGTATGATTCATAAGAAATACACATCTTCTTCATTTTATCTTATTCTTCTTCCTAAGGCTTATTTTACAGCATTAATTTCTAATTATTTATAACAATTTATATATATATATATATATATATATATATATTTAGTAATTATCCCTTTGTTTTATAACAGCGTTGGGAAATTGGGACTTATTGTGTATATGATGAGAACTGGCTAGCAGCATAAAGATAGTATTTGGTAGCAATTAGTATTGTAACTAGTTCTCCAAATTTGAATGGTATTTTCTATCAATTGTAATTTTTGGGGTGTGAATATATGAGATGAAAATGTTATGGTGAAAGTTGATATGATAATTTTTTTAGAAAAATAGCGATCGGATGTGGTTATTGAAAATAAACGAGAAAATAATGGAAATGTGATATTAAAGTTTAATATGATAGTTAATGTTTTTTTGAGTAAAAACAAATGAATTTGATTGATGATTGGAAAAATGAGAAAAAAAAAAAGAATTTTTTTTTTTTGGAAGTTTTGGAAAAACAAGCGCATGTTGATAAAAAAATTCTTGAGCAAAAACGTTACAAAATTTATCCAACAATAATTCAACTCTTATAGAACACAAGGTTTTTGTGGATGAATATTTTGTATTTTTCAATTGGTTCATTTCTTATTTTCACTGTAGGAAACTTAAAGAACCTAATGCAAAAGCAAAACTATGCATATTTCCTGAACAAGACATGGCAAGTTCGTCCGAAGCAATAAAGCACTCAAGATCTCATCTCAGGGGCTCAAGTTTTTGGGAAAATCGAATGCCACATTCATTCTCTATGGATAAACATAAATAGACTGAAAAATAAAATAGATATTAATAACAATCACAACATACAATAATTTATGTGAAAAACTCCAAGACTAGAGAAAAACCACAACTCACATAGAAAGATATATGTGAAATATTTTTTACAATCACACAACACTTTCTTCCCCAACCTTATTGAAAAAGGTCTTTGAGAGGGAAAGAACTATGGATAATTCAATTTTTTTATAATCACTTTGCATTTACCTAATGTGATCCTAACACGTTTTGTTAGAATATAAGAATATAATTTATCTAGATTCAAACCACAAAAATTAAAGTGTATTTGACTTGTTATATGTACCATTTCAAATTTATTTTTCTTTCTTTATAGTAGGTTCGAAATATGAGAATTTTTGAATTTTTCTTCTTCTAAGATGGATTTTCTCAGTTAAAAATAACAAGACAGCACTAACTCTTAATTATTACTTTGAACGATAATAAATTTTTACTTAGAATTATTATTTAAACATTTCATGTAGCATCAAATTGGAGTATGAATATAATGACCGAGGAAGTATTATGAGTTCGTTCATGCTACCGTAAAGAAAAGATTTTGACAAGTGTGAAGTGTCCCATTACCCATGTTTGATAGGAGTTCACAAAAAGAAAAGAAAAATCAAAATGGGACATGGATTGCGTGTCAAAATTTTTCCACACACTAAACATGACATTTGAAAAATAGATGCTACAATAAATATAGTTCCTACGAAACCATAAAAATAATTTCATTGCACCACTATCTCTTAAATTTAACCATTATTTTTTTACATTATTGTACAAAGGTATACAACATTTTTTACATTTTCATTATCTTCAAAACTTTGTGCCAGATATGGAAATAATGGTCTGTTAGGATTTGGGTTAATGACCTATATTAAAGCATAAATTTTAAATTAAACTAAAAAATTATTCATTATTTGGTTACATAATCAAAATTTATAATTATATTGAGAATCGAACAATGATGAAATGGTTAAAACTCTTGATTTTAGACTAGAGATATGTAATTTGATTCTATCGCCCATCAAGACAAGCAACAAAAAATAGGATTAATTACAATTTTGGTCATGTAAGTTAAGGGGGTGACATTATTGGTCCAGTAAATATCTTTTGTAGTAATTTTAGTCTTGTAAATCCAAATGGATGACATATTTGATCTTATAAGTATCTTATGTAGTAATTTAGATCCCGTAAATTAATTTTTTGTGCAATTTTGGTCCCATAAGTTGCATTTTTGTATAATTTTGGTCCCAAATTAGTATATCATATTTCAATCTTTTAGGACTAAAATTGCACAAACATAGAATTTATGGGACCAAATTGCACAAAAATAAAAATTTGTGGCACCGAAATTGCCAGAGTACATAGTTAGAGGATCAAATATGCTATTTTTTATACTTACAGTACCAAATCTACAATTAAGCCTAAAAAAAATTATAATCAGGTCAACCATAAAAACCACGTGTATTGTCTGCTGTGTCCACTACCCAAAAAATAAAAAAACCATGTGTGCAGTGTGCCAACTACCAAACAAGGCTTTTCATATGGGGAGCTGTGCAGTTTTAAAAATAAAAATAATTGCAATCAATGCTTCTATAATCTATATACAGGCATCCCGAAGAAGAAGAAAGCAAGCAAGAAATAAGGAGAAAAAAAAAAAAAAAAAAAGAAAGGAAGAATGAGTAAGGGAGTGATAGCATCCCCGCAATCCTGCTCTGTAATTTCAAGTCCTCGTATCAAATCGATAATCCGGCAACGTCCTTGCTCCGTTATCCCACGTGGCAATCCTTTGTTTTCCTCGAATCTCAAGCCTATCTCGTCTGGGTTGCTGAAATCTTCGAGAATCAATTTGTGGAGTAACAGTATTGGTGATTCAGGTACGACTCTGATTTGTTGTTTAATAGTTTTCATTTTGCTTTTGTTTTCTCTTTGGCGTTTGTTGTTTTGGGGCCGTTTTCGGTTCGATTCTATGTTCTGTTATATTTTCCCCAATACTCGGAGTTGAATCAGTCGATAATAGGTCTAACGTTTTTTTATGATTGGTTATTTTGAAAGGCATGATTTTTTCCTCGAATCTCAAAATATAACCTGGATTGATTGACATCTGAGAATCAAAATGAAAGTGTTGGAAATCAGGTACAATATTTTTTATTTTTTTGTGAAATTATTGATTGTTAGTGATAAAAAATGAAGTGAGAAAAATATAAATTTCATAAATTTTTGACGAAACCGAATACGATTTTTGCTCCCTCAGCATCCTGTTGTCCATTCTTGTTTGAGTTGAAATATGGGAATTGGAATTGGAAACCTTTATTCAAGGAGATGTGGTCCTGTGGATATAAACACACTACCTATGAGGGGGATGATTTGTGAAAAGGATTTTAAATGACTCAAAAATTAGTTCAAAATAAGAGTTGACTCAGGTGCGATTAGATATGCTTTCATTTTGATTTTGATTTATTTTTTTATGATAGTGATAAAAAATGTTTTGAAAGAATGATGAAGTTTGATTGTGTGATCGCACATGAGATGGAAATTTAATGATGAAAGTTGATTTGATATGAAAATTGTTAAATAATGATTGAATATGATTAATGATTGTAAATATGTGAGTGAGTGAATAATGAAATTTGTGAGAAAAGGTGTGACAAAGATTGGTTATTTGATGATTTTATTTTGGAAAATATAAGTATATTGGTGAAAAAAAATGAAAGTGAGAAAAATACATATTTTCTCAAAATTTTCATAATTATGATAAAAAAAAATCTCTAATAGAATGAATACAAATTTTTTTGGTATCCAATCGCGCCCTCAGCATCCTGTTGTCCATTTTTGTCTGAGTTGAAATCTGGGAACTGGAATTTGAAACCTTTATTCAAGGAGATGTGGATATAAACACACTAGCTAAGAGGGGGAGAATTTGTGAAAATGATTTCAAATGACTCAAAAAAACAGTTCAAAATAAGAGCTAAGGATTTGAAATCCGTTGAATTATGAGTTTACCCAAAATGTTCGACGAATTTTTTATGAACTCGAAATCCCCAATTTCAAATCCTTCCATCCAAATGCGACATCATTGAATCCCTCTCTGAATTGCTGGTGATGATTTGAGTCAATCTGATGGTCTCTCTTATTTCCATATAATTTATGCAAAAGGTTATATGGTTTTGGTACCTGCATGTTGAATAGTCGATCCTATTAAATTTTCTCAAGAGTACGAAGTGTAGATTGAAGAATATTTGCTTCTATGAAATTCAGAGTCGCTCATAATATTTTATACGCTCAATGTTTCGTCTTTTATGATAGTTGTAACCGAAGAAGCGAACAAAGCAGCTTTAGATGCATTTTTCTTGGGGAAGGCCTTTGGAGAAACACTTAATGAGCGTATAGAGTCAGCTGTGGGCGAGTTTCTGAGTATAATCCGCAGAATTCCAGCTGAAGTAGTCGAATTCCAGGTATATATATGTAATAGACTTAATAACAGAACTGTTTATTTTTCATGGTTTACTAAACATTTGTGCCCGTGTTACCCAGGTTCATCTGAACTAAATATTGTCTGAGAGCACATATTAAGCTTTATGATATAAAATCTCAAATCATATTTTGTTCATCATTGCTAATTTGCTATGCTAAAATTCGGTGGATTGCTTAATGTTCATGCTATCAGTTGCTTTATTTTAATTGAGAAGATGAATGTTAATGAGATTTCTAATATTGTTGAAGGTGAGAAATTAGAACTATGGCTCCCGGTTGAAATGGGAATAATCTATAAAAATAGGGATAATTACAAAAAGTACCCCTAAGGTTTGACCTAATTAAAAAAAACCCAACTAACTTTCAAAATTACAAAAAGTACCCATGATGTTTGATTCAGTGTTAAAATTAAAGGGTATACTTCAATGATTTTATAAATATGAAGGGGGATTTTGAAATTTTTTTGCTTATGAAAGGTTGAAATATTAGACAAAATAAAATTTAAGGGTATTTTTTGTACTTTCAAAAAATAGCTGGATTTTTTTTGTAATTAGGTCAAACCTCAAGGGTACTTTTTGTAATTAACCCATAAAAATATGGTTCCTATGATGTTCTATTTTCAAGGGATAGTAACAAAAACTACGCTTAAAGTTTAGTCTAATTACAAAAACCTCCAGTTATCTTTCAAATCTTTCAAACTCCCTGAGGGACAATTTGCAAAATAGAAACAAAAATCAAGGAGGTATTTGCAATTTTAAAAGATGACTTTGTAATTAGGCTGAACCTTTTAGGTAGCTTTTGTAGTTATCCCTATCTTCAATTTGCTTAAGGAATAACATATGCCCATTTTGTTCTTTTCCTTTTGCTTCCCCATGAATGGTATATTTGTCAAGGTTATATAAATTGCTAGGCGCTAGTAGTGCGGCAGCACGACGCCTCGGTGGGTACCTATGAATAGTACTTTTTTTAGTTTTTTAATTTTTTGATTAACCGTTTTTGGCCAATTTTTTTCCGCCTAGGCGAGCGTCTAGGCCAATTTTTTGTCGATACAATTTTTTTCACTGATTTGGGCAAATTCGGTTGATTTTAGCCTTAGGCCGATTTTTACAACACTGATACTTGTAACAAATAATATTTGTTGCTAAAATCGCAGTTTTCAGTTTCTTTCTGCTTATCGTCTCCAATAAATATCCTGACATGAACTAATGCATCCACAGGTGGAGGTGATGGAAAAGGCTACACGAGCCCAAGCGAAAGCATCACTGGAAGCTTTGGAAGGACGACTAATTTCCGGGTCCACTTCATTGGGTGCATCGACAGTTAAGGATGTTGCAGAAACCACATCCGCTGTCGTTGGTTCTGTAGTTTCGGAGACTACCGATGTCGTTGAATCTGTAATCTCGGAGGCTACGGATGTCGTTGATTCTGTAATCTCCGGAGGCTCATCTTCAGTGCCAAAGCCTACCGATGTCGTTGAATCTGTAATCACGGAGACTACCGATGTCGTTGAGTCTGTAATCTCGGAGGCTACGGATGTCGTTGATTCTATAATCTCGGCAGCGCCGAAGATACCGAAGCCTACCGATAAAGACCCTTTTCATGGGTTTCAAAAGGATTGATTATTAGTTGTATCCCTTGTTGCCAATATGTTACTCTGTTCGTTGTATAATAAGGCCATAAATTGGGATATTGCTTGTCAGTAATCAGGTCATCAAGAAATTATGCATGTACTACTATTTTGTTTTGTGAATGGACTGCTTTGATTTATAACATGTTGGAAACTTGGGATCTCATTATGTGTTTGAGTAACAATTAGTATTGTATCCATCTATTGGGAAATAAATTTGAATAGTATTTTCTATCAAGTGTGATATTTAGGGTGTGATTGTTTGGTATTTCCTTCCGCTCATTTCAATTTTTGGTCCTTCTGCTCCTTTTAAATTTTCGAGAGAATAGTGAGAAAATTTTAGGTGGCAATTGGATATGAAAAAATTTCCATTTTCGTTTCGCTTAGAGATTTTTTTAACCGAATATTCAGTTGTTAATGAAAAATATCAAAAAAATACTATTTACTCTCTTTCACTTTTTCTCTTATCAATCACATCTACAAACTTTTTTAAAAACAACTAATCATTATCACACATCTTCACACAAATTCCACTATTCACCACTAACACATTTCTAGATGTCAATCATATCCCAATCATTCCACTATTCACCCATTAACACATTTCTAACTGTCAATCATATCCAATCATTATATTACTACGCAAATCCTTCAATTCCAATTAATTTTCCGAGAAAATAGTGCGAAAAAATTATTTGGAAAAAATAAGAATTAATTTTGAGAGTCTGATTTCATATGCGATGAAATGCAATGATAAAATAGCAAATAGATGCAATTGATGATTAAAAACAAACAAAAGAATAGTGAAAATGTGATAAAAGTTTAATAAAGATAGTTGATGTTTTTTTTTTTTTGAGTAAAATTATAACGAGATGTGATTGTCTGATTGACGATGAAAAATGACAAAAAAGTGATACTGTATTTTACAAAGAAAAAAATATATTTGAGCAAAACTTTACAAAATCCATGCCGCAAGAATTCAACTCTTAAAGAGCACAATAAATTTGGGGGTGACTATTTTGTAACATTGTATAGCATTTGAAGAACAAATACACGAGTTCAACATAAATTCATTTAGCTCTATTCCAAAATCCATTAATAAATAACAAAGGTGTAATTTCGACGTGCAAAATCTAAAATCCCACAAAATTTCGCATTTTTCGACAACTCATTTCCTAGCCAACTCAATTCCTAGAGTTACGAATAACATCACCTTTCGTTTTGGTCATTCATTGTCCAACTCTACTCCAGAAGGCAACGCAAATCTGTTTTTCTTGTTTTCATCAGCAGTATCATCATCCTCAATCTCAGTATCCATGGCCGACTCCTTCCTGATGTAATCGACCTTGAAGTCATAGTCACCATTCATATCATGTTCCATTGTCGATGACTGATTTTCCTTTTTCCGCCTTTTCTTCTCTGCCTTTTTCAACTTGGCATTTAGCATGCCTTCCTCGGCATATAGCTTCTCATTTTGCCTGCTACTGGCAGATTTCTCCTTTGGGACTGCATTTTCTTCTTCGGATTCCATGGGCTGATCATCGCCATCGCCTTGAGCTGTAGCTTGAGACGGGGCATCATCCTGCATATGGATGTAGTAATTGCATAAAATGAAGAATAACAAATTGACAGATAAATGCGAAAAAGATAATCCTAGTAACTTCACTCACATATTAAAAAGGGATAATTACAAAAACACCCCTGAGGTTTGTGTTAATTACAAAAAACCCAGAGATGTTTCAAAATTACAAAAAAAACCTTCAGGTTTCATTTTGTCTTAAAATTAAGGGGGGTAACTGTAATGCTTTTGTATGCCAGGGTTTTTTTGAAATATTTTTGAAAATCACCGGAAAAAATGTAAGACAACTCAAATCTCAAGGGATTTTTTGTAATTTTCAGAAAACTCTGGGTTTTTTGGTAATTAGCCCAAACCTCAGGGGTGTTTTTGTAATTATCCCTATTAAAAAATAGGACAAATGACAAAAAATTTCTAGATATCTTTCAAAACTACAAAAACCCGTTTTAAGCTATTACAAACACCCTAAGGCCTACGCCTTGAGGTTTGTACTTAACAAATACCCCCATCTTGAGGGTGCAAGTTGTAATATAGAAACAAATGTCAAAGGGGTATTTGTAGTTTTGAAAGATAGTTGGGTTTTGTTGTAATTAGAATAAACCTCAACGATATTTTTTTTTAATTAACCCTAGAAAATAAAATCATGCTGATTTTAGATCTAAATGATGCTCTGTCGGAAATGGTAAAAGATGAAACGTGGAGAGATCACAAACCTCAAGCATCGTCATGTCAAAGTTTAAAGGACAGTTTGATGGAACTTCTACAGGAGTGAAATCATTGACAGATTTCAAACTGCCTATAAATGAAGATTCACTGCCATAAACTTCATCCACATTAAACTCCTTCCCGAGTTCGGAGACAATCTTTGCCTCGGAAGGCTCCTCTACGTTTCTCTTGGGAGGCATTGTATAATATGGAATTTTACCTGCAGAAATAAAAAAGACAGAGAGAAACAATGTTAGTTTGACTGGGCTTGCATTATAGGCAAATCATGCATTTTTATAGGCTCACACCGACTTAAATCCAGTAGGACAAGGACAAGGACAATAACATAAAATTAAGGGATAATTACAAAAACACCCCTGAGGTTTGGTTAATTACAAAAAAAACCAGACATGTTTCAAAATTACAAAAAAAACCTTCAGGTTTCTTTTTGTCTTAAATTTAAGGGGGTAACTATAATATTTTTGTAAATGCCAGGGTTTTTTGAAATATTTTCGAAAACACGGGGAATAATGTAAAACGGAATCAAACCTCAAGGGTTTTCTGTAATTTTCAAAGAACTCTGGGTTTTTTTGTAATTAGCCCAAACCTTAGGGATGTTTTTGTAATTATCCCTAAAATTAATAGACCTTTCTTTCATTTTCATTTTTATGTAGCTATGGATAGTCACACATAATGACATTTCTCGCAGTATTCATATTTTGTGAATTCATATGTACGAATGTTTTCCTGATGCAATTGAAGTTCCCATAAACTGAAGATGACTGAACCAGCTTCAGGGAGCCTATGTTTCTCCCTTCACTCTTTTGAGCCATGAAAGAAAACTTACAGTTGAGGCTTGCAATAGAAGTTAAATTTTCTTTTGGTTGTGAAATTGAACTCACACGCCTCCCATTACTTGATCTTTTATATCTATGTTTGAATGTGCAGTCTCGCAACTACAAGTCTTTCAAAGCTCATTTGAAAGGTAGAAGACTAATACCTTCATTCCAATCGTGCAAAACAATCCTTGCAGCAGCATTAACATCCACAATACCACCCTTTTTGAGCTTTCCCCTGACAGTAGCAACCTTCTGAAGGAAGTCATCAACAGAATCGAAACTTGGGACCTTGTATAGCGTTACCAATACTCTTTCTGGACAGAGCTTGAGAATTTCCTTAACTGCATTATTAATAAACCAGGCAAATCGTAATTATACAATTATGATCATGCAACAGGCAATAAGTATCAATGACGGAGAACTAAGTCCACTTACTAGGACCAACTGGATCATCCAATTTTTCAATTCTTTTGCAATTTCGAAGAGCAATAGATGAATCATTTGCTGCAGATTTAAGCATCACAACTCCAGGGCAGTCCAATAATTTAACATTTTTATCCAGATGAACCTCTTGCATAGATCTTGTCAACCCAGGAGTGGCACCAACATTGACAACATGAGATCTTTTCAAGCTATTAATTAGACTACTTTTACCAACATTGGGCAAACCAATAATCCCCACAGTGATAGACTTCTTGATCTGTTTCAAGACATGCAATTAGTGTGTTCATAAGTATAGAATAAAATAGAGCGGTTAGCCATCTTATGCGCTCAGTAAAACAAAGAAAACAATGACACATAAGGGAAAACACAAAGTAAATTCCATGGCAGACAACTTAAGAATATAGGCTGCCATAAATTTTCTAATGATGGCAAATGAATGTTGAAAGCTCTAATAATACCTCGTGGCTTCTTGAGTAGTTTTTCAGCAATTTTATTAGAGTTTCAGCTCCTAGACAGTCACTTGTTTGCAGAAGATTGTTTGCCTTTCCAGTCTTACCAGCCTTTGGAGCTGATTTCCATCCAAGGTTCGACTTCTGTTCTTGCGTACTGCACTTAAAGGCAACTGTCGGTAATTCCTCTCTAAGATACTTGAGCCACTTTTCAACAGCCTCACGAGGGACAAGATCTGCCATGTAAATAACCAAAATTGTGAAGGATACATAATGCAACATATTTACTGCAAACCCTTAACAGTTAAGCATCCCGGTTGTACACCAAAAAGGGTCTAAGATGAACAAAATATCTACTAGAAGTGATAGTTGAATAACTATGAACGAACAAAACGCAGGCCTGTATACAAGCATTGATAAAATAATTAGTTCAAAAATAGACCTTAATGTATACAGATAAATATGGCGTGAACACTTACTGCTGTTATGAAAAAACATTTTTTACCACAATAGAAACATGAAAAATGATAATTGTGAACTCATATCTAAGAAGATAGAGAAACAAACATACCAATTTTATTGAGGAGCAAAACAAGATGCTTATCAGGGCCTGACTTCATAACCATCTTTTCCATGTCAGCACAGCGTGTACCAAGGGGATCCCGAGCATCAAGAACTTCCAATATTACATCAGAAGCTTCGATTACTTTGACCAACTCCTTGTAAAATGCCTTCTCTGAGTTATCTGCAATAAAATTTTCAATTAAAGAAAAAGTTCAAAACCAAATAGATGGAGCAGGAACCCCTCATTCCAAAAGAGGGTATAACAACAAGTCTTTTACATACCAATCTTTCTAGTAATTCCAGTGGAATTATCAGTGACCTCCCCTCCAACCGAACTATTTTCTTTCATATCTTCATCATCCAAGAGGCCCAATTTTCTCTTCTGAGCCTAAACAATCGAAGAAAAATACTTTTATAAACAAATTAAACAAAATCCAAATGAAAATTTGTAAATACGCATAATATGAAAAATGCAACAAAAACAAATTCTTCGTGGATGAAAACCTCCATAAATGCATCTAATTGAAATATAAAGCTAGATTGAACCATCAAGCAAATTGAACAAAATAAGCTGAAAATTAAATATACCCTCTCTTTGCGAGCCGCTTTCTTCTCCTCAAGCTCCTGAATTGCACGCTGACGGCGAGCTTCGAGGGCCTTGAGCTCCTCTTCCTTGAATGGCCAGTCATTTGGTATTCCGGGATCCTTCTCGACTTTCTGCTTCTTGTTCAACCCCAACTTTTTGGCTTCCTTGGCTTTCTTCTTGTGGTGCTCCTTCACCTTCCTTATAATCTTGTACTTCTTCTTCAGCGACACCCGCTTGCTCTTGCTCTCTGAGGATAATTACACCCACAAAATATTAAAACACAGAAAATACAATGAATTATACGTAGCAAAAACAGCGAATCGTTATACGTGAATTGAAAATTTACTGTACTTTTGCTTCTCTTCACCATGTTTGCGTTCCGACTGGGAGGAGGAGAGTATAAACAAGGAAGACAGGAATTAGGGTTTTTCTAGTTGAGATGGTGGGCGTAGGTCTTGAAGTATTTTTCTTTTCTTAAATAATAAATAATGGAAAATTGCAAAAATAATCCTCTATGTTTTGGGTAGTTGCAAAATTGGTCCTCTTTACCAGCATGATTCGAAAATTTGCATAATTTGTCTCGTATGTTTGGGGTATTTCAAAAAAGTTAATTTTCATTTATTTTTCAAAATAAATTTTGATATAATGTTCTCAATTAAGGATATTTTAATTTAATTTTGCAAAATAAATTGAAGATTTTGCAAAAAAATATAATGTTAAATTTTCTCGAACCATACCGCAAAGAGGTGATTAATCTTATCAACTAAGTCTAATTAACACTTAATCCACCGGAAAAAATGAATTGTCCTTTGAACTGAGATAAAATCATACATACATGGCTAATTTTGCAAAAGGATAATTGGAAAGAACCAACTTTACAACTACCCAAAACATAGATGACAATTTCTGCAATTTTCCCAATAAATAACAATTTCATAAAAAAAATGGTAAATATCACTTTATCCCCTATACTCTCATCGAATATAATTTTATCCATCTATTTTATATTATTTTACCCCCTCATACAATTAAAATATTATTTTATCCTCCTATTTCTTTATTAAATGATTTTTAAACTTATGGCATTAAATACATTTATTTTTGAAAAGCTTTTAATCCATTTACTAAATTTAAAATCAAAATAACTTATATAGTTTTTCTTATAATATACAATTTATTTCAATAATAAATTTGATTATTTTGTATAAAGATAAACTTTTTACTAAAATTAGATTTTTTTCTATTAACATAGTTTTAGATGAAAATAAATGATTATTTCAATAAATATTAAAATTACTAATAATATTTAATAAAATGTATTATAATTATTTTTAATTTTATTTGATGAATAAGAAAAAAATATTAATTTGCTTATAATATTATTTTATATATTAATTTAATAGGCACTATATTAAAGTTAAATAATTAGCAACTAAAAATAAAATATAATAGATTCAATATTAATTTAATTAATTAATCAAGTTTAGTTTAGAAATTATTTTATTAATTTAAATTCTTCTAATATAATTTTAATTTAAATACTAAAATTAATAATAATATAATTTGATATTCAAAAGAAGGAGGTAAAGTGATACTAATTGAGAAATAAGTGGTAAATTCTTATGGGCTAGGTCAGAGAATTATAGCTAAAAGTTTAAAAAAAAAATATATATAAATTATAGGCCTATGCTAACTCAAAAAACGATTCTTGCCCAATCATTATAAGTGTATAAGCAATGTGTATCGGTCGCCCAAAAACTGAGTCGTTTGTTTTGGGGGTTGTTAGATTGGACTAATTGGGCCAGCCCAATGAAAGTCCCGGCCCATTATCCGGTTTCATCTTTGTTAGTCCGGCCTGAGAAGCATTGACTTATGTCAAATCGTTATTGGTTGCCCTTTTATTTGTCCGCTAAATCCATTCATTTTCTGCGAGAGAAATGCACCACGTGAAAAACCAGGTTCGCACATATCCAATCTTCTTCTCCTCCACCGCTTTGTTCCCGCGCCATTTTGCAATAATTTTCGGCCAAAACTTTTAATTCTGTGACTATCCATTGCCGAAAATTTAGGGTTTCTTTTGTTGTTAGTGAGTCAAATTTCGTTTGGTAAACTCTTGTTGACTTCAGATGTGCATTGTTTTTTTGTTTATACAACATTGGTCGATCGAGATTTATGGAAGTTGTTTATCCTTTTTTTTCCCCAATTTACTTTCACCTCTAATTAGTTGTGACTGGCATGCGAATGTTTATGTTAACTGTGGAGCTGAGTTGCTCGTATGATGTGATTTACATTTTTGTCCGAGCATTAGTGACGAATTCC